>CM029495.1:13032629-13123584 GCA_017140595.1 Eucalyptus curtisii | reverse complement strand
TTATGAGAACCTCATTTTAATGGTTCTATACAAAATGACTAATTACACCTCATTAATGAGACCCATGAGGTGCATATGTACGTTTTTTATATATTAGATTGTTATTGCACCTTTCTCGTTTCTTTTCTGGAAATGGAGCTGCCTTTCTTTTACATATCTTTTTTCTTAATAGACGATTATTCCTAATGGATGAAAATATTCAGCGCCCCCAACTTATATAGGGCTCAATCAATTGTGCAGAAAATAGACATACTCAAAGCTGGAAAAGAAGAATAAAGATTATCTTTTATTCGAGTACACTTATATACATATTAAATTTTCTATACAGCTCCCACCAGTACATAAACTAGTAAGGAATAGCCGAAAAAGTCTAAAAGCATCACATTATTGTGTGCACGACCATATATAATCTTAGTGTCACGTCCTAGATCATCTCAAGCTAATACTATCCTTAAGCATCTGATTTATCAATCGAAGCGGAAGCCTTAGCTTAGGATAGCATGTGTAACATAAATTATAAATGATGCCTCAAGACACATTGAAACAAAAGGGAATCATGCCTTTATTTATTTCATAACTAACTACGTTGAACGGGAAGGGGGGCTATACAACCAAAATTGTAGGAATTTAGAAGGAAATTACATCAAAAGGGGCCTCTCGAGCCAAGCCTACTGCTAACATGATCCTACCATCCGTTTACTAGCACCTTACTCAAAAAGGGTCCCATTGTGCCTTAGTCTGCATGATTCCTCCTAACACTCATCCCGTCCACGCCTAATTCCCTCCACCACTACCACCATCTCCACCCACGCCAATGGTTGTCGGGCACGGAATGAGTCCAACCAAACGATCTTCCACCTTTACAAAGATAGCAACAAAACGATACAGGACCAAGTCAGACTATCCAATATCTACGTGAATCTTAGTAGTAAGACGAACAAAAGCGGTGCCCGGAAAATGGGGGTCGATGAACTCCTGGGTCTCAATCTCAAGTACTACGGGCGCGCCGTAGCCAGAGGCGGGGTAGCAGGGAGAATCGGCATTTCTACTTATCTGAAAAATTCAACAAATGTGAGCTAAAGCCCAACAAGAGAAATAAATAGACCCATGAACCATTTGATCTAATCAGCACTCAATTCCTAGGACAGGCTAGCACACAAATACATGAATACAAGTCTATAAGCACACAACATGGCTACAGTCCTATAAGTCGCATGCATAAAGTCAAAATACATTGATATAGGATATACACACACGTGATGCAACAAGAACAACAACTACATGGATTAACATTTACGTAACACACATATGATATCACCAAATTCAGTCTCATTTCAACTGTTCCCAGTCCATGACAGGCGGCATGAACAATGACTTTCGGCTACCACGTCGGGCATCCACAGCACTAAGCTGCAAGCATCCCAACTCCAAGGTACTCTGCCACCAAGGCATTTGTCACCAAGACAATTCACCTACGACATCCCTTCGGGCCATCGTTGGGTATAATACTCCCAGGGTTTGTCCCCTCTTAGGCTTCCCTACTCAAACTTGGGGCATCCTGGTTCACTTGCTATGGCATTCTCTTCCGACATTCCACTTGGAGACAAGCACAGAAAGTCGACCATAAACATAGCAAACACCAATGGGAAAAGTACCCAAAAAAGTCCAGAACTTATGACATTAATACCATTTAGTTATAAACATTTTGATTTAATCAATTTAATCTTAAATCTTTTCACATTTGTACCAATTCAGTTCTTTTGGCTAATTTTAGCCGGCTGACGTTGACGTGAACACCAGCCAACATTAATGTGGCAATTTTTAAATATATTTTTTTTTTAATTTTCTTCTTCTTTTCTTTTTCCATTCCATTTTTTTTCCCTTTTTCTCTTCTTCCTCCTTGGGCTTCTTCTCCCTACAATGACCGGCAAGGCTTGTCGAGCACCGGGTGAGGGCCACAAAGCCCTCGTTGGCCGTCGGCGGGCCTAAGGTCCGCGAGTGAGGTTGGCCTCACCCAAATCTGGGCAAAGTCGCCCGCTCGCAGCCCTAAGCAAGGCTAGGCAAGGGCTGCGACCCTCGCCGGCCATTGTAGGGAGAAGAAGCCCAAGGAGGAAGAAGAGAAAAAAGAAAATGAAAAAGAAAAGAAAAAATTAATAAAAAATTCAAAAAGATAAAAAATTATTTAAAAATTATCACGTTAGTGTTGGTCGAACCGTCGACACCGATTGGCGTTTATGTCCGCATCAACTGGCCAAAATTGACCGGAATGACTGAATTGGTACCATGTGAAAATATTTTAGACTAAATTGGTCTAATTGAAAGGTTTATAACTGAATTAGTATCAATGTCATAGGTTTAGAATTTTTTTGGTACTTTTCCTAAACACCAGTAGATTAGTACCAAGAAATTTGGCCTTTAAAGATGCATGATTTCTCCATCATGTTAGACCTTATGTACATAATCAATATTGGCAAGGGCCTCTTAAAATTGTGTGGAGGACATGACATTGTAACTCTTGAATCTAGGTTTTGAGAGGGAGACAAAAGTCACGGTGCACTACGCTATGTACATGAAACAACACTCAGCCAAGAATCCAACATAAAACACAAAAGAGAAATCGCAAGAAAGTTATATCATAAGTTGAAAAGAAAAAGGTTCTTTGCCTGATGCAACTACGTTAATTGTATTGAAAAAATACAATTCAATCCAGTTTTTGAATTACGTCATTAACTTAAGATCATCTAACCTTCTGGATCTAAGGTTTAATGACTTGTCTAAGGTCAGATGGTTCGGTTGGTGCAGTGGCGACTTTTGATTTCAAACAACACTCGAAACGTGACTAATGCAGTGTACCATGTGTCAACCGAAAGAGAGAAATAGAGCCAAACCACAAATGATTGCACCCATGAAAGTTAATTCAAACCGGGGAAAGAACTCACGAACCTTATAAATCGTGTGAATATCGATGCATAGAGAGAGAGATGAAATCTCGCAAGGAAGCAGAACCACCTGTGGCTCCTGGCGGAAGATGGTGCTTGAATTCATCAGATTGGAGCTACAAAGAAGAAGATGTTTCGACTAGCTACTTTCATGAAGTGTTTTCATGAAACTCCAAGGTGAGAGAAGTCATGCGTGTGAGAGAAGGAGAAGGAAAAGGAGAGCGTAGAAATTTCTGAAAAATAGATGGACAAGAGAAATCCTATCCAGGTCTATTCCAACTTCTCCATAATTTTTTATCCGATCTATATCTCATCTATATCCAACTTTATCATATCATGAACAGTTACTAAACACAGGAAATGATAAAACATATTCTACTCTAACTTTTATCCGAATGGCTAAATGTAGCATTAGTATTCTCTCAAGGTTTCAACTGACGTGATATCCGATGTCTCTCACTGTAATGCTACTTTTGGGCCAACGATCACCATATCAACCCTAAAGGTCACCAAAGGCTCGCTCGAGAGCAATGAAACAAGAATTAGGCTTCTAAAAGAAACAAAACAATAAGCCCAAGCCCAACTGTCTTACTTAAGCCCATCCTAAACCTTTTCATTTGCTTCAGGTTTGTTGAAAAGAAAATAAAAGAACAAAAAATAGAGGGAGGAAGTAAAGCAAAATTTCTTTTAAAAAAAAAGCATGAACGAAATGCTGAATGCACGCTTTGGCAATCTCACCAAGCTAGATTAATTTTTTTTATGGACGAGTTTTTGAGAATTTGAATGCATTTGATAAATGTCAAAACTTCCAAAAGATATACTTAAGTGCTACTTTAAAAAAAAAAAAAAAATTAGACACTTAAGTGTCGACTTCGGCAAAGGCTTCACAGAAATCTGACGTGACTTGCCAAAAATTGAAGTGGCTTGCTATTAGCTTTTAAGTGTTTTTTTTATCTGATTTTGGCATTTAAGGGTGCATTTGGTAACATTTCTATTGCGGGGAACATTTTTTTTTTTCAGAAATAGTCTTTTTCTATTTTTATTTCTTGGAATAATTTCTGAGTAAAAGAATAAGTTTGGTAACTATATAAAATTTCTATGCATGAAATAGAAAAAGAATAGGAATGCATTTTGTATGATCTGTATATCTTTTTTCATAACGTAGAATTTCTTTTAATTTTTTAAGATTTTTTTTTCTTTTTTTCTTTTCTTCTTCTTCCTTGTCAATGTGTTCTTTTATGCGGCTGATGATCTAGACATGTTCACGGCTAAGGTTTCCGATGAGAATATACACTTATGCGTTTGACGAATTTTCTGCAAAACAAAAGACATCATGGGCAGAAAATATTGGATGAATGTCTGGTGGGAACACGGTTTGGTAATGAATGCTTGGCCGAATGAGAAGTTATCGAAAGAAAAAGGGAAATGTCACAAATGGTCATTGAACTTTCATCTAATGTTCAATTTCATCCCTGAGTTTTCGATTTGCTCAATTTGGTCCCTGAACTATTAACAAATGTTCCATCTAGTCCTTCCGTTTGTTCAAACCGTTAAGTAATGACATGGAACATGAATTGATGACATCGAACTAAGTTGGATTACTAGAATTATGAGTTAATATATATCTTAGAAAAGGAAAATAAATTAGGGGCCAGCTAGAGATAAAAGCACTGATCACAAAAATAGAGAGAATAAGTGGTCCTGTGTCTCTTTTTTGGATGGTGGCCACAATTTGACATGTTTTAAAGGTAATTTCCATGTGGATATTCCACATGTCCTTTTTTATTTTATATTTAAGAGGCTAAAAGTCATGTAAGCCAATTTCATTAACTTTAACTAACATAAGGACAAAATTGGTCAATTTTCAAATAGTTAGGGACTAGATGAAACATTTGTTAATAGTTCAGGGACCGAATTGAGCAAATAGAAAGCTCAGGAACCAAATTGAGCAAATCGAAAACTCAGAGATGAAATTGAACATTAGATGAAAGTTCAAGGACCATGTGTGACATTTTCCCAAAGAAAAAAATATAAGAAAAAGGAAAAGAGCCCATCAAATCCTTATCGCCCACCGATTCATCCATTGGCATTATCCTGCGGTTTTTGGCAATCTTTAAAAAGGGAAATCAAGGAATCAGACATAGATATTGGAGCACTTCTTTGACTGGGCAAAAGAAGAAGGAAATTGGGCAAAGGAGACGTCGTGAGAAATAAGAAAGGAAAGTAGGAATATTTTATGAGTGTTCACGAAGGAAAGTATACTAAAAGATATTAGAAATATCATATGCTGCGGACAAACTTATACGCAGAGGATATAATGTTTTCTATGATATCACAACGTGACATGATTATGTAGTAGATATGAGATAACACAGTAAAAACAAATAAGAGTAATTGTAATCATGCACTTTTTTTTTTGGTCGAAATAATCATGCACTTTGAAATGAAGAGAATGCTTCTTGGTCTGAAACTTCTTCTTGGTTGTCTCTGGGCCCACTTGTTAATAAATGCCGCAAAGGATGACAAGTTTAGTTTATTGAGTCGCTCACAATTCCTTGAAGAATGGCAAGTTGGGCACAAGGTCTTGACTTGTGGCATATCAAGTAACGTTAGCGAGGCCAGCTTCTTTGATCGCACAAAACTCCACTCGAAGTTTATCAAGAGGCTCCTCGTTCTGTGAATGTTGACTACTTTGGACCCAGAGAACCATCGACTTAAGATGAGGAAATAGTATCTGGCATATTGAGAAAAAGTGACATAATGAATATGATCACAACAAGTTATGAACTCAAAGAAAGAACTTCCAAACTTCCCTAACTCTCACAAATCATGACAATTTTAGAGCTTGTTAGTGACACGAGCAGGGAGGTGTTGATTGATGCTTTCACAATTTGTGACATAGATACTTATTACTATGTGACAATTCATATATAACCAACAAAATTATTCTAAAAGTATATGGATAACTATTGCTGGCTCTTATGATTAAAGAGCAAACAAATGTGTGGATACTTACTATGATTAAACAGCCTAGTCACAAAAAAATGATAATAAAAAAAAAAGACAAAAACATTAGAACAAGAAAATAACACAAGCATTTTCCTCCGTCAAAAAGAAAAAAAAAGAAAAAGAAATAATTGAAACCTATATAAAATATATAACAGAAAAGGCCATAAGAAGAGGAAAAAAGGACTGACTTGATCGTTGGTATGTGCTAACTGCCATTTTAAAAATATGATGTATATTTACATAAATTGGGTAAAGATATTTGTGTTCACTTAATTCTATCAAAACAATTCGAAATTGATATTTTTCATCAAAAAAATTAGACAATGGTGTGTACCTGTTTATTTCTTTTATTTTGTACTTTCACGCTAAACTATCATAAATTAAATTAAAGTTAATGTGAAGTGAGTTTGCAGATTTTATTTAAATAACTTTACAATTTCTTATCCTTGGTATTTTGTTCTGTTAAATTTCTTTTCCCCTTTTTTTCAGTCTTTGGATGTGTTCCTTTTGATGTGCTATCCATGTTCAATAGAATGCGGCAAGTTTCCTTCTATGCAAGAAAATATGAAGTGGCCATACGGAAAGTGTTTTGCCCCTTTAGATGCTATTTTATCTTTACTACTTTGCGGTTCAATTGTAAAAAGTAAATGTTTTTATATGGTTATTATGATAAATTGCTAAGAAGCAAGCTCATCAATTCTAAAGTACTACGCATGATATGATTTTTTGAGCTGAACACAAATATAACACTTCTAAAAAGATATGGAAATGTGCAAATAGTAATTACATTTATTGAGAATTATAAAAAATTTTAAATATTGCTAGATATTAAAAGGTTAGGTACATAAATCAGTACAAAGCACTTACTAATTATTAGAATTTCTGATCCCTATAAGAGGTAGCAGATTACTTGTTCAGTCAGCGATGTGGTAACTCAGTATTTACGCTAAATCACCGATAACGGTTGCAGGATTGTGTAGATAGGAGATATGAAATATCCAGGTCTTCAGGTAAGACTACGCCGTAGCAGCTTCGTGGGTTGTAGAGCATTACACTTTTGATATTAGAATTAAGTGAAAACTTATTATTTTGTCATTTTTCTACTAGATATGCATGTTTGTCAAAAGCATCAAAATTAGATAAAAGGGAAGCATTAACTCTGTGAAAAAAAAAAAAAGACCGACCTGTGGAGTGAGAGGTGAAGAAATGCCTTGGTCAATTTTCATCAATGAGTGCCAAGTGAACGTTATCATCTTGGGGCAGTGGGCAATGGTCAGCTCTTGTAGTACGGGGCATTCCAATGCATGATTCATGCTAAAAAGAAAAGCAGTCATATTGGGTAAGCGTTCCAGCTCAATCCAACGAAGAATCAGAAATGTAATCTTCTCCACTGCACTTCTCTCCCCTTTTTCCTCTGCGATCACTCCTTCCATCTGATCACAGTCCTTTATTTCCATCCTTTGAAGCATGGGAAGGCATCGAGCCATTGATGGAGCGAAAGCATGTCTTAAGTTGTTGCACCTATAAAGGGCTAGACAGCTTAGAGAACTGAAGCAAAGTATTCCTTGAAAAGCTTTATTCCATAGTTGCCTCAACTTTGGTAAATTGATCAAGTTCAAAGCCCACAATTGAGGCGGCCCTTGGGTGCTTTTCTCAGCCACCAGATTTTCAAGGCCGAATATTTCTTCTAGCTGGTCGCAATCTTGCACCTGCAATGTGTTAATTTTGTCTAATTTATCCATCAATCCGGATGGAATCGCGTTGAAAAATGAACAGCCATCCACCACCAGTGATTTTAGTTGCCTAGATGGCTTGATGGAAATAAGATCGCTATGCCCTTCTGCCCGATAGAGATGCAAAAACTCTACTCTATCCTCCATAGCCTGTCAAAAAATGCATCATTAATCATATACTTCTGGTTAGCAAAAATCAATTAGTTTGTTGGTAATTGAAAATATCCAATTGCACAAAATTTGATGCATACCATTTTTTGTTTGGTGTTCTTTATATTTCCATTGCAAAACCACGTTGCTGTTAATCCTTGTACTTTCTTTAGCTTTGGTGCCCTTATTGGTGCCTCAGAGAAGAACTTGATGTTGGGACATTCAGTCACAATGATATCTTCCAAGAGAGGGAACATCAAAATATATCTACCTGAGCTGAAACATGTCAACCCTCTCAACTCTTCAAGCTGTATATATTTTAATTGTTTGAAAGTCCCTACAGGCCCCTCTTTACCTCCCTTATCGCTGATGACCTCTGTCAACTTGTTACAATTACTTATTCTCAATTTTGTGAGTTTAACTAAATTTCCAACTATTATCGGTGTGAACATATTTGATAGCTCATCACAATATGACACATCTAGAGTCTCCAGATATTGAAAACATCTTGGAAAGGATAATGCCACTTGATTGTCCCATATCATCTTGATGTGACCCATGCCAGAGATATGTAATGCCTCCAAGCTAGGAAACGCAACCTGTAATAGAGAAAAAAAGAATATGGCTCCACAATAAATTCTGCGTCTTCAAGCAAGTAAAAAGGGCATATTAGTTTGGCTAATTATTATATTAGTTTATGTGAAAAGAATTATGTGAGCATTTCCAGTGAGTCAAATGACCTTTTGAGTTCACTTTTCTAGAATATGGAATGTCCACATAATTCTTTTAACATAAACTAATATAATAATGTCCACTGTGT
This sequence comes from Eucalyptus curtisii, assembly GCA_017140595.1. NCBI lineage: Eukaryota > Viridiplantae > Streptophyta > Magnoliopsida > Myrtales > Myrtaceae > Eucalyptus > Eucalyptus curtisii. The sequence continues at coordinate 13,114,933 of CM029495.1, read as the reverse complement.
ACCCTAAAAAATCGCTGAGAACTAGAGATGATGATATTGATTATAGCATGATTTCATTCATTTTTTTCCATATGGTTGCTCAAGACAGATAAGTTGCAAAATTGTGGTGCATGCAAATTTTTGTCGGTGATAACTAAATCGTGGTGCAAGCGCAGCACTCTACAACGGCAGAAGAGAGTCAAGGGATCGCTTGATATAGAATATTTTATTAAGTTGCACAACAAGACGAAAAGAAAAAAAAAATTAAAAGGAGTACAGAAATATCCATAGTAATCCTCGGTTCTAATTTCTTTGACTGTTTCATTGAATAACAAACAGTTTTCTAAAACTCTCACTAAAAAGGATCTTGCCCAATTGATAATAGATGGGGCTCAGACACCTTTTTCTGGTGCAATTAAGAGAAAATTGGGGCTTTGGGGATGATTAATCTGAGAGCAAGAGTTTTTTTTTTTTTTTTTTTTTTTCCATCAGACAAAAATATATATGAGATCTAATAAGTGCAAATGAAGTGAAGTGACCGTATAAAAGGCCCTTCATCTCCAACGTTTCTTTCTTTCTTCTTCTTCTTTTGGGTCCTCTTGAACCTAACCGCTCACTTTCCTCTCAAAGTTTTTCAATTGCTTCCCGAGTACATGCCCGCAAGGTCCAAGCGGTACATGTGATATTGTTGAGAATTTCAAGGTTTTTATGATAATGGGAAAGAAGGACGTTAATTTATCGTTAGTTAACAAAATACTAACTATTGTAAGAGAGTTTCTTCGTTATTGAGCCAGTTAATGCTTTGTAAAATTTTGTGAGAGTACTACTAACTGTTAGATAAAGATGTTATTTAATATTTAAATATTCTATCACTTTCCCCTCATGCTTAACCTAGTACTTAGTACTAAGCTTTGACATATTTAATTGAGGAAGCAAATGAGATCTCCTGTCCTAATAACATGGGAGATTTGTTAAACCATTGTAATTTATTTTAAAAACTTAAGCTATTAGATGAAAGTGTAGTTTAATATTTAAATATTTTATCAATCAAGCACTTCATTACAAATTCAAACTCGTTAGCAAAAAACTCAATTTCTAACGAATATATGTATATTGGTTTTTAATTAGATGTTACGTACATGTATTTTCCGTATTTAATTAGATGATCAATTACAATATGTTATAGATACTTATTACATGAGACTCGAGAGTCGAGAATGTCAAATAATAATCATCATTTTCAAGTTTATTTGAATTGGCAAATCGTCACTTCCAACTCTAGGTAATTTCGGTGGGACGATAACCATGGACATATTATATTTGAAGAATTCTTGTTGAATGGTCAAATGAGGAGTCCAACTTTTTTATTCTGAAATTACGTAAAGAACAATAGCAAGATTATTCTCCAACATAGAGGAAGGATATTTGAAAACAAAGTTCGTCTAAAAGATCACCTATCACCTCTAATACCAAAACATATATGCTTACATATAATATCCAGGGAAAAAAAAAAAGAACCCCCTACCAACTCTCTACCTAAATGAATTGTGGACTAAGTTATTACCCTTTTACTATTACAATCCCATTCATTTTAATGATTATATATATAGACAGAGAGACAGAGACAGAGACAGAATTTCTATTCTAGGAATTGCTTTTTCAAAGCCCATTATATGGGTCGGATATAGAGTTTGATCAACAAGTACACTTACATGAACTTTTTTGTCCCAATGCGTTTTCCTTTATTTTTCTTACGTTGCCCTTCCACACGCGTACATTTGTGATTGGAGTCTCTCATTTTATTTTATTTTCCTTTTCTCTCTTAATGCGATTATGTTTATTTTGTGATTTTGTACATTTTAAGAGGGTTTATGCTGCGATAAAACTATCCAATATTTTTATCTCTGTTTTGGCTGGCTTTAATTATATCTTGATTATTAAAAAAAAAAAAAGACTCCAAGAGTGTTGATTAAAATAGAGCATGCTTGAGATGTGTATAGTTTATCTTGTGACATAACAAACATTTCTATCATATTAACAAGAAGATAACATGTTTTTTTTTTTTTTTCATCATTCGAGTAATGCTACTTGAGGTTACCACGAAATTAATCAATCCATTGAGTTTTGAAGTAACCAAAAGTAATCATGCACGCGTGTGAGAACTAGTAGATTATAACAAAAATTGGGACTGATAGGGTTGACAATTTCTTAAAAGAATTAACACGATTGTACCCCATGATATGGCATATCTTAAGTTAACGTGAATTGACACAAACTTAATGCGCATAACCTTCTAGCATAAATTAACAAAATATTGTGTTTTCTAATGACACAATTTCGAAACCCGATCATTGCGCGTGAACAATAATTGCCAGTTAGTTTTTTTTATATATATTCAGAAAGTACATATTTGGTAACATCTAGATTGAGTAGCCGTGACAAAGGATATAGAATTTGAATAATCCTATTGACGGACAGTCATAAGAGCATTGGGGCAAGTAAGAAAACGTTCAAATATGATAGTTACTTATACACCTAATTTTGCTCATTTGGGCTAATCCTAGCAATCTATTTGGTGTGGTGGAAGAATAAATTTTCAATAGTGACCTTACTCTAATAAAAGTAGTTATAAATTCTGGATCCATTTTAACTAATTATATGTTCAGGTTAGTGAACTTGACTAATGAGATGGATTTTTGGATATAATTTGTGAGTTAATGGAGGACAAGTTAGTAGTTTTATGCTCATTGTCGTTATATTTAGAATCCATTGAGGGGTTAAAGTATGCATCATACTGATTTCAGGATATCCTACTTTGGCTAAACCACCAACTGATATAAGTGGAGACCTAACCAAGAGGAATCTTGATAAGCCTTGTCTCGAGGTGTTAACCATGACCTTTGTTTGATATTAAGCACTGGATTAGTGAATGGACTGAATTATTGATGCTTGCTTTAATATTATTGATTGAATGAATATTTTTTATATGTATAAAGTTGTGTTGAAGTGATATAACTCATATTGAATTTTTATGTAATATTATGTACTGAGTCTGGATAAATGAGTTTCTTGTATTGCTTTGTAACATGCATGGTGAATGTTCAATCTGCTTGGAAGAAATTTATTCTACTCAAAAAATTGTGGTTGTTCACACCACTCATTCCATTTTTTTTTTTCATAATCTTCAGCTAGCGGCAAGTAGGTTAGGAGCAATATCAATGGGAAATTTTTTATAGTTGAATTTTGGATATGAGTTTAGGTAGTTGTATATATCTGAGATGATATTGTTAGGTTTAGTTATTGTTTAGAGATGTGTGTGTGTATATTTGATGGATTTTTTTACTTTGATTCTATAATCAGCTCGTTGTTTTTTGCAATATATAAATGGATATATATTTTTATAACAAGGTTATATCGGTTTGTGTTTTTGGCAGCATCCTTCCGATAGGAGCATGATCGTGCCGTTTCCCCTATAATGGTAAAGTCGTGACATGATAGATGGGGTTCGGGTGTCCTCCATCTCTCTCTCCATTTCTTTTCATTTTGTATCTTTCATATTGCTGCTGGTGTGACATCACATCATCAGCATTTCAACGAAAATTGGTTGGATTCCAATCGAAGCGCATCAGTTACAAAGAATCAAATCTAATGTAATATGCATTAATGTTTGGCAAATACTAATATCGTCTTATCCTAAATCCCCCGTTAATGGTAATAGTATGATCTAGATAGTATTTGCAATATTAAGAATTAAGGAAACTTATATGCTTGCAATATGACAAACTGACGTAGGGAGAAAACGAAAAAGGTACCTGAATTGCAGCACCCTCACCTCTGTTGGAAGAGCTCGTCAAATTTCCTAACTTTCGCAAATCCAGACGGCGTACATTAGGCAACTCAACTATGTAATCAGCAACTTCTACTTTTTCTACGTCATTTGACATAATGGCTTGCATTGAGTCACATTCGCGTACTTGAATCTCTTCCAAATGTACAAGTCTTTGCATCTCTGATTGCAACCACAGATTTTTCAATTGGTGGCACTTTTCGATATGCACGGCTTTCAATTTGCTAAAGCACTCTGGCGCCATAGTGACATTGCTTATCTTCTTGCTTATGTTCTTCAGATGAATAAGATTTTTGAGGAACAAAGACTCTAAAATCGTAAAAGGGGTGTGATGGAGGCTGATGGATGGATTGATAATGTACTTAATTGATGGGCTATTGTCAATGTCAAGATGCTTCAGTTCTCGAAATCCTCGAGCGAACAGATCTTGAACGTTCTCGAACTCTTTCAATCCATCCACATGCAAGTGTTGAGTCTTCTGCAGAATTTTTTGAACCCAATCTATTGAAAAAATATCATCGCACCCTTCCAATCTGAGCTTCATGGTTCTCAAACCTTCAAATTCCCTTCCGTCAAGGTTTCCTATGCTGATCCAAAATCTGATTAGGTTCCCAAATGGCTGGTCATAATCCTCCAAGATTTTTCTTTTTTGAACAGAACCCTCCTCCTCCAATTTTTTCTTTACTTTATCACAAGCCTCCGAGATTTCTTGTTTTTGAAAATAATTAAACTCCGAGATTTTTTGTTTTCTAATAGAATCATCCTGGTAATCCTTCAAGATTTTTTCTATTTGAACAGAACCTTCCTCCTCCAATTTTTTCATTTCTTTATCACAAGATTCCGAGATTTTTTCTCTTTGAGCAGAATTAACCTCCGAGATTTTATTTTTTTTAATAGAATCATCCTTCAAGATTACAGTGGCGTCAAGGACTGATATTTCCAAAGTGGTTAGCTTTGTCAAGCTCCTCAACTCGGCAAGCCCAGCATTACAAGATTTCGATGGGATTTCATCTGGGCCCACCCATCTATCAAAGCTTCCCTTCATATATAACTCTTCCAAGTTGACTAAGCCATTTAAGACATTAGGCTCGATTATCTGAAGCTTTTTGCAGTTGCTTAGATTTAATAGTCTCAATTTCTTAAGTTCCCCCATTTCTTTAGGCAGCCTAGAAATTGAAGACCCCGCAAAGCTGAGAAATTGCAATGCTCTGAGCTTGCCAAGAATTGCCACATCCTCCACAAGGCAATTGTCTAAGAATAATGACAGGAGGTTTTTGAGGTTTTCGATCGAGGAAGGTAAAGTAGTGATATGCATGGAGCGAAGATATAGGACCTGGAGATCTTTCATGTATGTGAAATCTAGTCTACAACAATCTCTCTCATCATGTCGGTGTGCAGGACTCCCAAGCCAGTCTTCCAGTTGAGACAACATGAGTATCTTCAAATCGGTAAACCGACATGACGTTAGTTCAGCAAGCCTACCATTGACAACATTAACTAGGTATATTGCCCAACATTTCTCAAGCTTTTCCGTCGACCATGAGTCATAATTGTTGTTCATCACTAAGGAATTCTCACCCCTTAATGGAGTTGAGACAACCACCTCGCTGTAAAGATCATGTATGGTCACATTTTCCTTCTCATCGCCACCATCTAGCAACAAACAAACGGAACGGAGGCTATCAAGCAAAGTTTTCAATTTTTCCCTTGAACCTTCTATCCTTTTAAAGGATCCCTCGAACAAACCCAAGCCCATGCCTAGTACCAGCAGTGTTTCAACTTGAATGGTCCCACCGATAAGACCGCAAAGTAAGAACAAGGACTGTGCATCCTCACTCTTCAAATTGTCGTAACAAAACTTCACTATTGCATATGTGTTTTTTTTCGGTCGGTCATTGCATCTATATTTGACTCACCTATTTTCATCAGCACTTTTCTCCATATGAACATATTGCTATATTTCAAAGTGCTTGCAACCGAAGTAATCAAAAGAGGCAAACCTGTGAGTTTCTTGACCACTTTAGCCGCTATTGGTTTCAATTTCTCGTCTTTGAACCTGTCGCGGACTATCTTTTCAAATAGCTGGAAAGCCTCTTCATTGTTTAAACCGTCAAGAGGAATCGTTCGATCGGCATGCTGCTCCAACACATTTTTAGATCTCGATGTTAGCAGCAACTTGCATCCCCTGCTTTCATGTCCCGAAGGAATTCCGACCTCCTTCAAATCAAATGCCCCCCACAAATCTTCCAATATTATGAGAACCTTCTTCGTCGAATCACTCTGTATTTCTCGAAACAGACGGTCTCTTCTTCCCTCTTTGGTCAGATCGTCCTCAAGATTTAGACTGAAGGCATAAGCGATACTGTCTTGGATGTTCTTCAATTTTGTCCGTGATACTTTCACTTTGGCGATCATGTTGAACAATCTCTTCTCGCTCCTGAGTTTCTTCTCAACTTCCTCCAAAAGTTTAGTCTTCCCCACACCATCATGCCCGTATATCCCAATCACTTTTAGCTTCTCATCACCCAGATCATTCATTATGTTTTCTAGGATGGAAGCTCGTGACTCGATGATAGTGTCACCCCAATGATCGGCTGAGGAATTCACATCAAAAGCACCGGCAACATGCGTTGATGGAGCATGCCTGCAATAGACCACCTCGAATCGACCCTGAAGAATGGATGCCTGAATGACCAGGACTGTCCTCCTCGCTTCCCTGCCGAGACGATAACGCTCCTTCAGGTTGGGAAGCCACCCGCAGAAGTAAGTTTTCTTGGCTCTTCCATCGTGTTCCAGTGCGTTTTGCGCTATGTCAACAATGACTTTCACGTCTGTCACCCATTTCTCGGGGTGGGCTTTGATCAACTTCATTTCCTGTCGAGCTTCATCAATGGAAAGCTGCACCCTTTGCCTAGTGTTCTTCAGCTTCTCAAGTTCTTCCTTTAGTTGGCCGGTGTAGGTGCCGGAGAATATCACGTAGCTGGGATGAAGACAGACTGGAGTCACCACGTACTTTACCATTTTGGAAGCTACAGACAGAACAAGGTCTGCCATTTTCCTTTCTTTGGGCATCTTTCTGGTTTTCTTTCCTTCTTTATGGAGCAAATGAAAGTTAAGAATTAATATATGCTGAGGCAGGCGGTACTAATGAAACCCAGAAACAAAATGACTGAAGAGGAAAGGTTCAATATGATGAACTCATTGAACAGCTGCAGGACAAACCCAGCAAACGCAGAGAGAGAGAGATAGTGGCTTGAAGAAGACAGTGAACGACACAGATGGTTGCAAGATGGGAAATGTGATAGATGTCTGAATGAGATGGGTTGAAGCTCCGATAATATAACGAAGGTGTCCGTCAAGAAAAGTCGTGAAGACCATCTCATTTTCCCTTGGCCAAGAAAAGAACAATTTGAAGAAGAATCCCCCATGCTGGAGGAGAAGAATTCCTCTATCACGGAAGATAAGTATCTGAACTGTAAGAAGAGAAAGAACCCTCATAATTAAGTGAAAAACAAAATGAAAGAATCCTCAACTATCTCATCATTTCTTCACTTTAGAAACTTTAAATAAAGTGAAAAAGAATCTTCCTAACAGGAAAAGGAAAATATGAAAGAATCATCTTTCACTAAAGAAATCTCTGTCATCTATCTCTTTCACTCTCTTTTCTGCTTTATATTGCTCTGTTTAAACTTCCACCGCGAGTTCTGGGACTTCGCGCTAAACAAGCGAGGTTGGATTTGCAGTTAATATAAATCCGGGTCATAAATTAGGACATTTGAAATTGGTCGATGTTTGATCGACTCATACCCGATTAAATTCAACTGGTCTGTCCCATTTCTTCCATCCATCAAGAAATAACTCCGGCTTGTTGGTAAAACATTTGTAAAACAGACTAAAAGGTGCCTTATCCAACATCGAAAAGATATGAGTGCGCACGTAGACAAGATTTGACACTAATCAACAATCACTATTTTTATCCATTGAAAAATTTCAGATTTATTATTATAAAACGTAACCATAGTGTTCAATTGAAAAAGTACGATGGTTCATAAATGAGTTACAATTATTTTTTATCTTTTATTTATTTAATTTCCAATTTTTCATATGTCTTTTCATCGTAATGATTAAGAACGTACCTGTTCATTTTCCAACATTTTTCGAAAGGTTGCCTCTATTCAAAAGACAAAAATAAGTACATCGGTTTTTGAGATCAATTATGATCAAGTCTTTTCAAACTTTCTTCCAAAAGCTTGACAGCTGTCGCAGACTATCTTTTCCACCTCGATCATCGCCAACCTGAATCTTTACTTTATTGTTGCAAAATAGGTGGGTGAGATTTAGGATGTCACAGCTCTTCTCCTTAGAAAATTTCGTTCTCGAAATTTGAGACTTCTATGATTCTCTGAAGAGTTGAGGGTATCAACTGTCACACCCCCACCCCACCTCTCGGTAGGAAAGCATGACTCAACGGGTTAGCATCGCTGCCCTGGCAACGTCAAACGTCCCAAAAGTCTTTTATCTTTAGTTAAGCACATACGGAAGCTATCATAAACAATCCTCGTACAAACAAACATGGAAGCCGGCAAGACATATACAAGCCAAGCAAATAAAAGCAACATATAGTCATACATACATACACATATCAAAAGTTATTATGATTACATGCACATCCTAATCCTGGGCTACTTATTTTTGTTTCCATATATACTTAATCAAAAAGCTGGGGTAGCCTAACTCCTCTATTGAGCTGCTCCCAAAAGCGACCCCCATGCTAGGTTCATTCCATTCTTGGACCCATAAGGTAATAGTTTTCTTTTGATAAGTGATGTCCCGTTCTAAGTCTACTATGTCCGTCACGGTGGTAGTCATATCAATAGGGAGGTCGGGATGGACATGCAGCGGGATTGATTCACCCATCACATACCTGAAATTGTGAGAACAACAAAAGTGAGTCGATGACTCAGCAAGTAGAAATCCCTAATTCTCCTATAGGAGGACATCTCGCCATTGATCGTTGGATATAAGATCACCACCCACTTGTTGATGGCAAATCAACAGCAAGGTTCATGCCTTGCCTTGCCTTGCTTATGCATATGAAAGGCTCTCAACCGTCTATGTGCTTTCAAGAATCAAAGACAATGAGTTAGTGCATATGAACAAGCTTTCCAAAGATCCGTGGCTTATGATCATTTCGGTCACAAAAAGGGATGCGTGCATCTCATAAAACTCGTTCAAGCACTAAGTGACCCAATTCAAACATATGCTCAAATTGATGCAATGACTTAACAATACACATCAAAATAAACCCAACTTTTGCAATCATCACACATGGACTTTCATTTTTCTTTTTTAGTATCATATTAGTCGAAATTAATTGACTCTTCTGGTAACAACTGAGCATCAGTCCCCCCCTGGCAATCAGCATTGTCCCGATCTCATTATCAGAATAGCATCCAGGGCGACCCCAGACATTGGTCTCACCCGGGCCGGCATCGTCCATGATCTCAATATTGAGACGGCATATGGGGTTTTACCCTAGGCAATGAATTGGCATCCCCCAACGTCGCATATAAGTCTATTGTGTGTCTATGTATTTCAAGCATCAATTAATTGATTTTTTATTTAAAATTTTAGCCGTATGAAAGGCCTGAATGCATGCCATGCAAGGTGAACTAATGAATGACTCTTGTGTTTTATTAAATCAAACTCATGACGGATGTGATTCAGGCTCATGACCTTGACTTGGAACCATTTGCTCAAGCTTTAACATTGTCCATAGTCATCGAGACTTCTCCTCGACATCCAGGATGCCATGTCTAATTCTACCAGGAAGTGATGACCGATGAGATAGAATTCGAACTTTTTTATTCCATTTTTCATCGCCAAGATTTCTTTGAAAGTTTAGTGATAATGCATTTCAGCTTGGGAAAATTTTCCACTTTTGTAGGCACACAAGTGTCTCTTACCATAAATTTCTTCAAACAGGATGGCTGCCCGGTATTCATCACTGGCGTCAATCTGGAGAATTCTCTTTCCTATTGATAGGATTTGTAATGGAGGAAGAGTCTACATAATCTCCTTAAGTTCAGCGACTACTTTAGTATGAGATTTTCCCCAAGGTGGGGGATTCTTCTTCAGCATTGATTGTAGTGGAATCAGCAGTTTGGCAATGTTTGGAACAAAGTCTCTGAGATAATTAATTATCCTAAGAAATTGCTGAACTTGCTTTGTCATAAAGTTATCTTCAGGGAATTTTAACAATTCCTAAGCAATGTGTGGTCCTGGATAGTATGTTCCTTTGTTAAGGTGCATACCAAGAAATTCAATTTCTGTTTGGGCAATATTCATCTTTCTTTGGGAAAGCATAATCTCATGTTTTTTCACGATTTCTACAAACCGCCCAAGAAGTTGGCGTGGGATTCCTCATCGTGGTAGAGCAGAATATTATCAATATATAATACTACACTTGACAGATTAGTTAGAAAATTCGACACATGGCCTTTTGAAATAGGGATGGTGCTACTTTTAGGCCAAAAGGAAGAATTTTCCATTGAAAATGTTGGTTTGGGATGCGAACCATGTTTTGGGTCTATCTTCAAGATGGATGCCCAATTGCCAAAAACCGACTTTTAGATCAAATTTGGAGTAAATATGGGCTTTCGATAATCCGGTAAAGAGGGAATTTCTGGAAGGTAGAGGAAATTTGTCATCTTGAAGAAAAAGGTTAAGGGGTTGATAATTTATTACCAGCCGCATCTTTCCTCTGTTTTGCTTGGCTCACTTGTTGACATAGAAGGTTTCACAAGCCCATTGAGAATTTGAAATTTTAATAAGGCCTTGTTGCAGCAATTCTGAGCATTCCTTCTGAGCAGCAACTAGATGTTCTGGGTTCATTCCCATATGACTCGCCTTGGTTGGATTGATGTCTTCATTTTTCTTGAAGGGAAGGTGAACAAATAATTCCAGATTTTTCTATAAAGGATGGGAACACTTTTGAGAGAATTCGAAATGGGATTCTGAACAGGATTCTAACAACTTTTTCATGATCGGATCTAACAGATTCATTTTGATGGAAAAAAGTCTTTGGCAATTGACAATTTCAAAGAATTGGTCCTTATACTTAAGACATTTTCTAGGAATGATACAAAGCTGAGAAATCTGAGTCATAATGTCTCAATCAATGATCAAATCTTTATTGGGAAGACTGGATTCGAAGATTTTTGTAGTTATAGAACACTTGAGAAAAAACTGGACTGTTATTGAGGTAGTTCTTACATTCGTAGAAAAAGTATATCCTCATGTAGAATTAAAATATCGAACACAAGAAGTCCAATATTCCTCAAGAAGAACTTTAGTGTCTAATATTGAACAACTCGGCCCAGTATCTATAAGAGCAATAACGGTGATGGGTTTGGCAAATTTTGAAGTAAAGATCTTTACGGAAAATGAGGACAATGGATTTGGCTCGAAAATATGTTAGGGTTTTGTTTTGAAGAAGTGAGGGATATGTGAAAAATGTCCTCAGAATCTGAGTCTAAATCAGTTTCACTAGGAGTTTGGTAACAAGGAATGACACAGTTTGTTCAGATGGTTCATCATCCGCAGAGAATAGAGATTCGACATCATCATTTTCGAGTGAAATGCCTGTCTTAATCTCTATGTGATTTATCAAATGATTCTGACATTTTCTTGTCTGGGGGCAATTTTTGGCAAAATGACCCTTTTGGTTGCAGATGAGTATCGGGTTGATTTCTTATGGCCTGAACAATCTTTCCTTTTGCGTAGGAATAGCCATTTCTTTTTTCTCCGAAAGTGCTTAGAGTCATGTTTGGATTTTTTTATAGAATTTCTTAAAGTGCTTCTTTTTCCCGAAAGACTTTCCATAAGAACCATCACAATATTTTTTGGAGCATTTGATCTTCAGCTCTTGGCGAAACAGAGCTCCATCGAGTTCTCTATTGTCTCGTGAGATAAGTTTTGACCATTTAGCGCTTCAAATACAAATCGTCAAGGCACAAATGGATTTCTTGTTGTATTTCTCCCAAAGGAATATCCATAATTCTTCTCTGTCTGCTAAGAAAAGATTTCTCAACCTACTAAGATAACTCTTTGGGGATGGAAGTCGAAAGACTTGCTTGAGGTTTGGATCACTCCAATGCCATAGAAAAGTTTGAGCATTTCCCAATAATGTTTATCGACATGCTTTTTCTTGAGAGAACATCATTTTCTTTCAAATAGTACTCTCCTTTTGAGCTCATGAAGGTTAGAAGGTTTTCCAATGAAAAAATGATATAGGAGGGTAATGGCATGGCTAAAATCTGGTGAGAGTAAAAATTGAACTTGATCCTATTCTGCCACCGATTGCCACTAATGTTTGAGGCTTCCTGTAAACCTTGTGACAAAACCAAAAAGGACATCATATTTTTCTTGATTGGTAAAAGCTTGGGCATTTAACCAAGTATGGAATTCCTCAAATTTTTCTAGCCATTTGGAATAGGGAATATCATCAACAGTGAAAAATTATTTGGATGAGGTAGTCACATTCTGAGAAAGATTGTTTGCTTGAACCACATCTGGTTTAGAAGGATTGGATTCCATGTCTTGGTTTGGAGGGTCAGCCATGAATATTGATGAAGTTATCGGCATAATAAGGAAGGAATCGATTTCAAGGATTGAGATAGATGAAGAGGATGAGAGGGATACCGATTCTAATCCGGTATCAAAGTTGCTTGGACAAACTAGTTCGATGGGAATAGGATCTGGTCTTTTGACATGGCGGGATCGGGTTGTTCTTCTTGATTGCTCGATCTTTTAGGAATGATTCTAACGGATTTGATAGCATCATTTAGCTTGGCTTTTCCTTTATCACAAGCGGGGATTCTTCAGGCATCTTCTCTTTTCCCTTCTCTTTCCTTATTCGATTAAGTTCTTTGAGACAATTTTGCATATCTACCACATCTGTCTTGTTTTGTCTGATAGGAGCATCTATGAGGACAGCAAAGATAGACGTATTCTGAGGTGGTGGAGGCGAATGCTCTGTCCGCATCGTAGTCAAAAATGTGTTGAAAGCATTGAACCTTCCTTCTTCAAGGAGTTGGATCTGTCTTTTGAGTTTTTCTATTTCCGCCTTTGGTCTTTCAAGATGATGATATCCCAAATGTCGTCCGGATTCCAAGGCATGAAGCCTTTTTTGGAAGTCTGAAAGCATCTTCTTAGTGGTTTCATCATATCTTCGAAGATCTTGTTACACATTCACAATTTTGGAATCAATTGCTTTGAACGCATTGTTGTGTGCTAAAAGAGTCTCCGATTGCCAGTTCAAGATGGCTTCAGCAACAGGAGTTCTTTTTTATCTTCCATGCTCATCCACATTAGTGGGGGCAAGTATCTTGGGAACATGCTAATATTTGCCTTGTTGGTCGATGAATTCTTCTGGATTAGGAAATGAAAGTTGTGAGCTTTCACGTGCAAGAGGAGGAAAATTGCCTCTTGAAACATAGCAATGGAAGAGTGGGGTGGTGTTACTTGTGGAGTCTCGAGTGGGTAGGAATGATTTTTTGCCCACCTTAGGATTAGCTTATAAAAAGGGGAAATGGCTTGTTTTTTTAGAGGAGGAGGTGATGGTGGTGGAGTCAATGAAACGGAGGGAGGAGCAGTGAAGTTTGGTGGTGGAGTTGGAGCATAAGAAACCATAATTGAAATTTATCATACTCACCAAGAGTATCAATGGAGGAGTCTTCGATCAAGTACCTATGGTACATAGTATCCTTTGACTTTACGTGCTTCCGTCGAGTTTTGCATTTAGGTCTATTTCGTCGGGAGAATTTGTACAATAGGAACATTGACAAAAAGGAACCCAGAAGCAGTGACCATACCGGTCCTTGTAGTAATGGACAGGGATTCCATTACTCTAGAAGTATTGAACAAGCTTTTTGGGATCTAGTTCAGAAATTGACTCAAGAACACATGGTTCAATCATGAAGAGGGTCTGGAAGATAGGACTTTCTTCCTTTTCCTTGCCAAATTTGATGGAAACAGTACCATTTTTTTTTTCTAACAAATTCAGAGTCTAAAGACTAGAAAGGCTTGTTATTCTGATGCAGCTTTTTATAGTTGGTAATCCAGGTTCTTGGAAGGAGCTTCGCAAACTTTTCTTTTGGGATTTGCTTGGGAACATGAATGCAGGATGCTTGATCATTCTGCATGAAGATGAATAAAGCATCTTCATTTCCATTGTGGAAATTCAAGTCAAGAGCATGATTCTGCACTCGATCAACCATCTGGTAGTGTAGTGTTGCTGCAATAGAGTCAGCAGTTTGAGGAGCTCCAATGAGCTGGACCTGGACTTTTAGAAAAGAAAGTAACTAGGGGTCTAAAAGAGCGATATTGAAGTTTGGATATAAGGTTACAAAGATGGTTCCAGCATTTAAAATGGTCTAGACAGTACCAATGCAAGCATGCTAGTATTCTAGGAACCGAGTATCCAATAACGCTATTCTTATCACGACTGAGAAGCCCTTGCAACCATTAAAAGTAAGAGCAAGACGAACAGCTCCATAATGGACATGAGAATATCCCTATTGAGTCCATTGCCTGGGAAACTCTGGAGGGATTTGAAGAGTAACAAATACTACTTTTTAGTGGCAGGAATGGGATGTTGATCAAACTTGGAGGACTGGACATATTCCTTTACTTCCTTTGGAGTTTTGCGAATGAGTTATCGGATGGAGCGGATGGGGGAAAAAGATGAGGTAGGTTTAGCAAAAGCGGAATAGGGGTTCATAAAGGGGAGTTGAGTCTAAGAGATTTTGGTTTTATCGCCAAGAGAGACTTCATAGAGACAATCGATCTTAGAAGCGTTTGACACACGAAAATCGAAGGGGTTGAGGAAGATGGAGATGTGGTGAGAGAAACCGATGCTTCGAGTATTTCTAGTTCGGTCATGATGTGAAGAGATCTTCTTAGCACTAGATTCACCTGCGAGCGCATGGAATGGATCTTATTACAAACGAAACCATGGCTCCGATACCATGAATGGACCTAGACTTAGAACCAGGGAAGACAGAGTCAGTCTCCTGCAGGTATGCCTTCCCACAGTGGGCGAACCTCTTGTTCAAGCCCTTTAGGGACAACCTTTTAGCAGAAAACTACTCAGACCTTTAGTTCAAAGCCTAGAGACACTCAGAGATGTCAGGATGGTAACATTTCTAACTATCCGAGCTGCATTTCTTAGAGGATCCTACCAAGCTAGAGAAGAAGAGGAGTTTAGAAAGCCATTGAGAGTTTTACATAAAACACTCACTTTACTTCAAGGGACTCTGCCTAACACATTATATCCTCATTGCCTTTTATAAACATTGGGAGGTCACACATAAACAAGGACCATGCTCACAGGTCCCAAAACAAATAGAGGCTCCGGAAACTTCCGGTAAGGAATTATTTTCGGTGATATGAACAGTGACAATGAACAGTGATTTCCTTAGCCTCTTTACAATAATGCTACAAATCGCGGTCTCGTTCGTCATGAGCATTGTAGTCATAGTCTAAGTCATCGAACTATGCATTTTTGCCAGATATTTTTGCTTGAGTCCTGCAAGTGAATCTAGCGAGAGAATTTGGTTAGACGAGAATGCTTCCTCTTGATTTAGTAGGGAACTTGTAGTGTCGATAGACATTTTTGGCTGAGGCCAATTGGATGGTTGAACATAATGGGATGTATCCATGCCTAAAGATAAGGACAAAGTCCCTTGATCATAGGGGTCTTGGGAAAGAGGACCCCCCCATTGTGCATAGGGGTCTTGAGAGGACTAGGTAAGGTCATCTATGTCTGTCATTTCTTGCTCACGTGATGATGCAGCTTGTTTGAATTTTTCAAGTGCTTCATTGGCTTTTGGTGTAAGGTCATAATGATCCCATGCAGTGGGTACATTATAGTTCCATACATCTTTAGGAATGGTTTTATTTTCCTGGCACAAGACTCTTTGGAGTTCTCGATACTGGTGTTCACAGCAACCAACAGGTCTTGGAAAGGATTTGTAAATCCGAGCTTCTATAAGGTGCAGTTGGGGTTTATAGGATGTGGTACCTATAATCTATGGAGCGTCGGTGATGCTGCCATTGTTTTTTACAAAAGCCCATGGACGTCAGAAGAATAGAATAGTGTGGACTTTAAGGCTTGGTTGGATGGTTCTCAATTCTTGCTGTAACAGCTGCTTCCAATGAGTGGGAGGATAAAACAAATTGAGGAATGCTAAGAGGTTTTTGTCACTTTCCTTTTCAACGTTACTACCGAGTTTGAATATCCTAGTGAGGTTGGCAATGAATCTTCTGGTTGGAATTTCAATAGCTATTAAGTACCTATTGGTTAAGTACCATAATAACCATCGCAATTGATCAGGGAAGTCTTCTTCCTTACAAATTAAAGGATGTATGAATAGATAGTCCAAATTTAATCCAAATGGATAAAGAATTGAACCTCCATGGAGTTTGAATAGATCTGTGTGGCATTGTCACATGAGGCTTTTTAGGTTTTTAGTAAGGCTGTCATTCTGGACTTGTTCAACAATCTCTTGGGGATATTGCCAGCTTGGCCAATCTTGTATTATTTCAATCTTATACTTTTCATTGTGCTGAAGAGTATGGAAGGCACGCCTCATGATGTATATGCTGATTTTTGCTGATGCCTTTGGTGTTGACAAGAAGTCAGCAATCACGTTCTTCTTCCCAACAATGTGTTTGGTTTCAAACTCATGCGGGATCATGAACTTACTTTTTCCCACAAGAAATAGAAACACAACAAGCATAACAATACAAAACCAACACAAGCAAACGATGACATGTTCCTAAATCGATAAGCGTAGCACGTTGCCCTATCAAAAAGTTATGGAAATCTATTTACTACTTTTTGGATCTAGCTCCAAGATGCTTCTTTGGTGGTCAGTCGGCACCTAGGGCAGCTTGGAACAAAAGGGCAGGAAAGAGAGGAGAGGAAGGGAGAGGAAATGAGAGAAAGGCCAAGCCTTAAAATATGAGGATGACTCGTCCTATTTATAGACCTCCTCCTTTTAGATTTTTATGCAAACTCATGATTATGCCTAAATGATGAGTTGGCATATCTATTGTTGACACCTAAATTTTGGGTAACCCATTTAGTCATTTATTGCATAAAAAATTAGGGATTAATTTTTAACCCCTAAGAAAAATATTATAATTCAATTGCATAGCATATAATTTTAGGTGCATTTGCATTTTTTTTATTTTTTAGGACCGGTGGTGGATGGGTTCGAATTAATGTTCGAGCTTTAGTTCGCAGCGAGGCCGGGCTTGGCCCACGAGAGGAGCAAATTAACCCAAGCCCGTCGTTATTTTTAATTAATATATGAAAAATTGAGATTTGATGCGATATTATGATGATTTTTGGAAATTAAGAAAATCGCATTGTAATCTTATCTTTATCAATAGATGATGAAATCGGCGTAGAATATTCATGAGATAAGGATTTTTGTGATTCGGAGGTTATAGGCAATTTTCGAAATATTTTATTAGGATTTCATTTTTGTTTTGCCTATAAAAGGAGTGTATGAAGTTAATTTTGAGAGGGGTTGGCTTTTTTTTTGGTTTTTGGAGTATTTTCCAAATCAAAAAGAAAAAAAAGTGAAAGGAGTTCTCGTTCGTGGGTCTTCTCTTGTTTTTGGGGGAGGAAAAATTGGGAAAAAGGGAAAAGGTAGCAAAAAGGTCTGACAAGAAAGGAAAGGGGGAAAAGGGAAGCGTAAAGGCAGAAGAACAGGGGGATGATTTGACCCCTACTGTTCATCGTCTTCCCAAGATTGCTGCCCGCGCCTGTAGTCGGCCACCGTATGAGACATCCGCAGCCCATCTTGGTCGCTCCCGCGAAGCCGCCGCCGCTGCTCGCCCCTTGCAACGACGAAACCGAGCTGCTCCGAGAGCCCGTCATGCCTGCGCGCCCTCCGATCATCGACCCGCCGCTTCATCCGAAGCTCGCACGATCTCGGCCCACCTAACGCCGTCCGTGAAGCCCGACGCCGGAGCTATTCCTGCCCTGATCTGCAACTCTTTGCCCGCGACCCAGCTGCTCCACCGCCACCGTCGATTCACCTCTAATCGCGACCCGACGTCACGGAGCCCCAAATCAGCCGCACCGCCGAGCCGATCTGCCCTCCGTTGCAGCCCTACGTGACCCGCGACATCCCCGACGCCCGTGAAGCTCCGCGTCGCACCACCGCGCCGGTCACCGCACCACCACCGTCGAGACACCCGGTAACCTGCGAGTCCCCGGTCTCACGTTTCGGTTAGCCTCGCCGCGACCCACCGTTCTGCCCCCATCGAGCATCGCCCATCGCCCAGCAGCTGCTCCCCTCCGATCGGTGACCCGAGATTAGAGCCAAGCGAACCTGCGATGCCATGTTCACCTTGGGACGCTAAAGCCGCCGCTCGCCTTCCGTCCGCGACCGGGCACCCGACGGCCCCCTCGCCTCGCTACCGCGCGACGACCTAACGTCTCGCCCGCTCACTCGACGCCGCCCGGCCGGCCGAGCTTGGTTTGCCCATCTGCTGCACGGACCCCACACCGCTGGCCCACACCGCCGATCGGCTTGTCTCCGCCCGTCGCCGCCCTCGCCGGAGATCCGATCGTCGGAGAATCAGCCCCTTGGTGATCCACGAGCAAGTGTGCATGGGTAGGGAGAAAAAAAAACAAAAGAAAAAAAAAAAGGAAAATCAATTAGGTAGTTTATTTACTTATTGTTTATTTTTATTTTATTTTCATATATAGCTTTTCGTTAGTGAAATTGTCCCTTTAAATATGTGATTGAGATTCCAATATGAATTAACCCATCAGATTAGGGATTTATAGTCCGATTTTCACGCCCGAAATCCGACTCATAATCTCTCACAAAAATCGACAATCTGATCTCATGCCCGAGATTCGATTCGCGATTTAATATTAAAATTGGTCAACCCGATCTCATGCGCGAGATATGGTTCGCCAATTTTTGGATATCAACATTATCTTGCTTGATTTGATGTCATGGTGTTTGAGTCGGTTTTATTTTCGTAAAAGGAAAAGGAAATCAAAAAATCTGAATTAGGATTAGGTTTGTTTTTTTTTTTAATTATTTTGCATGTTTAGAATAGGGATTTTATTTTGAGTCATGAAAAAGAAAAAGAAAAAGTGCATTCATTTAGGATGTTAGATTTTTTTTATGTGAATTGCATGTTTAATTTTAATTTCGAATTTCATATAAAAATTAGAATCATGGCATTCTTTGCATGAAATTGCATGTTAGATAAAATTGCATGCTTAATTTTAGGTCTAGATAGATTTAAAAAAAAAAAAAAAAAAAAAAGAATTGCATGATAGTTTTTTTAAAAATGCACATAGTATCTAGATTAGATAATATTTTAGGATTGCATCACGAGATAATATTCTAGATTAAGATAGGATAGGTATATTCCTAACTTAAAATAGATAATGTCTCGCTTTAGTTAGATTTTTATTTTTAGTGATTTTTAATTATGAATTTTCATTAAAAGAAACAAATCAAAAAATCATTCTCATGCATATTAGAATAGGATTGCATGTTTCATTTTAAATTTAAATCGACTTTTAGATATATTGCATCTTGGGTTAGAAGTCGCTAGGTTAAAATAATATCTTGGTTTAAATTAGGATTTAGTTTGCCATAATCCTTAATTTAAATTGGATAGAATTTTAACCAAGTTGGGTAATTGTTGCATTTTTCTTAATTTCGAATTTTAAGAAAAAAATAAAATTTGTCTTAGGATAAATTAATTTCAATTTCTAGGATAGATTGCATTTTCTAGAATAAAAATTATGTGCACGTCATATAGAAATAGGCTCATGAAATGCACGTCATTTAGTGTTTGCTAAGTTCATTTAATTGGAACTTCCTTGTCATTAGAATTAGGTCATCTTGATTAATTTAGATTGCATGTTTAATTATTGCATGTTCATTAAGAAATCATTAGTTTTTTCATATAGTTTAGGACATGTTGCCATGCCATATTATTTCATATTAGATTAGAAGCATTGCATTGCATTGCATATGGACTATGCTCTTGTCTAAAAAAAAGTGAAAGCAAAAATTGAGTGATTGCTTGTTAATTAGAAATCATATATATATGATTGCTGATGTGAATTCTGGTCTAACAACGCAGATGCTTTCGTTGCTATAAGTAAGTCCTGCGTTTTATTTATTTACTTTCTTGGGTGTTAAATTGGTGGTTTGCGCACCTGAGTGATCACCTCACATGTTAGGAAAGTAAATTAAAATTGATTCAAACTGCTTGCCAAACATTTTTCAAAATAAAAGAAAAAGGTACCGAAAGGGCGTTAGAGAAATCTAACGTAACCAAGTCCCGAACTCACAAATCTCTAGTTCGTAGGAGTAAAGTAAAACTCTCATTACTTTACTTGGGTTTCTAATCGACCCACCAAAAATAGATTAGTGGCGACTCTTGATTAAAAATCATTTGTATGTTAAGAACTTGAACCTAAGTTGCGAATTGGTATGGGCTTGGGAGAGCCCGAGTTAAGTCTAGGCTTAACAATCCATTAGCCAAACCCTAGGTGGTTCACACCCGAAAATTTGGTCGCGACATCTATCTTCTCGAGTTGGCACCTAGATCCTTTGGTGTTGGCTTGTTATTGGTCCACTTATTTACTTACTTTCCAAGACTCAATCTAGACTCATTATTGCCTATGGCGCCTAAGGAGACACATAAGCCTTTTAATGTGTCATGTCCTCTTTTAATTAGCTAGTTCTTGACTTGTTCAACAAGGCTATAATCTAGGGCCATCATACCCTAAGATTTACCTAAGATTTGGTTATCAAGAAATTTGGACTTTGGACAACTTGTTCTCCAAGTTAATCACATGAGCATGTGACTCATTAAGCTCATTAATTAGCTAGCTTCTAAAAACATTTAATACATTTTTATCTTCAAGCCAAGAAGACTCTAGATTGGCTTTCTCCTCAAGTTAGACGTGTAGCCCCCTTCCCTTCCAAGTCGGGCGTGTGGTTCTCTCATTCTAAGGCAAAAATAATTTTGAGCAACTTTCGAAATCAGTACCATTACCTTATTAACGAGCTCAAAAAATTATAAAATTTTAATATGTTATAGAGAAGACTTTAGAAAACATTTTTCATGAAGAATCCAAGCCTAATTTTTTATGTGGGAAGAGCAACAAATCATTGAACACAACCCAAAAATTCATCCGTCGAGCAGATTCAACAATCGAGAGACAGTCTCTCATTTTAAAATACAAATCTTCAACAAATTCTTTAAAATTTTAATTTGTTGTAGATATGGATGTCATTTAAAATTTTGTGAAGGAAGTATATACAAATTCAAAAGGGAAGACTTTATAAAAATTCGAGAAAGTAACTTGGTTACCGTTTTCACTAGGCAGGTTCTATACAGAAATTGATTGGGCCTTCATCCCAATTATTTCACCTCAGAAAAATATATAATTAAAGTATGTTATAGATTAAGATATTTTGAATAACTTTCATGAAGAAAGTTTCTCCAAATTCAAATCTCAAAGAGCTCTATAAAATTGGAAAGTAGGAAAGATTCGGTACTTTCGAAAAACTAGGAAGTCAAAACCTATTAAACTTCGGGTGCCAAGTTTATGGGGAGAGGTGGCGCCTCACTTGGCTCGCAAAATCACTTGTTATCATTTCCTATCACACCATTGCAATCAGCATGAAATTCCGGTCACCGGCTATCCTAGTCAAATTTCCGGAAAATAATAAATAATTAAATAATTACTAAAATAAATACCAATAAATACCAAAAATACAAACTTAAGCCGGAAAAGCCTAAATAAATACCGAAATGGGCTTAGAAAATTTCCGAACCTGTTTAGATAAATACGCAGCTTATCTAGTCTCTAATTACACTACGCTAACCACCTAACATGCATAAACGAATAATTAAATTGTTAATCCGTTCTAACTATCCACATAATACATATTTAATATAAACTAATCAACCCTTAAGCATAATTAACTCCCTAAACAAAGTTTAGTGAGTAAACTCACTAGTTTTGAAATTCGATGAGTCCACAACTATGGGGACGCGAAGACGGGCAACAATCTCAAAGTGGCGACACCAATGGGAGCTAGGATCGGCCAAAAAACAGCTCGCAAGGCTCACGGTTACTACGTTCTTGAAAGGGGTTTGCGATTGCGGCTTCGAGAGGGCTGGCCCCGACTCGGTTGGGCTGGGCTGAGCAAACTTCGGCGGCATGGCAACTACGGAGGGGAAAATCGAGCTGACGTGGGCTAAAGATGGGCTGGCCAAGAAGGACACAGGCAGAGGAGGGAGCTTGTTGGGGTGTTAAGCTGTTTAGTGAGTGGAGATCATGGGCTGCTGGAGTCAACGCCAAGAGAGGAGCTTCGTTGGGTTGACTGGTGGGGACACGCGGCAGAATAGGAAGCGAAGGAGGGAGCTGTGGCTGGTCTTGGTGGTGCTGGACGGTGGAGATGGGGTTCGGTGGGGGCGAGAGAACATGCGGGGAAAATGAAAGTGAAAGAAAAGCAGCCGGGGGGGGGTGTCGACCAAGGCGGCGTGTGCCAGAGAGACGCCGAAGAAGGGGGAGAATGGATAAGAGAGCAGGGGATGTCGACTGAGAGAGAGAGAGACGTGCAAGATGGATGGATAAGGGGGGGCTCGAAAGTCAAAGAAGCCAAAAGCAAAAATGAAGACTGCTGCAGAGGGAGCGATCGAATGGAGGGGGACGTGCGAGATGGAGGGACCGAAGCAGGGGAGGGGAAAAATCAAAGAGAAACATCATATACTCAAAATTCTTAGTCCCACAAGCTTTCACACAAATTCCTTTTGTCCCCTAATACATTATTGATCAATAATTCCACAATTAGCCAAGTTGATGTCCACAAGTCGCAGCCTTCGAATTTTACAATTAAAGCTTCAATTCCTTCATCAATTTCCTCAATTTGATGGCTAATTTTGCTACGAAGGAAGTCCGCACAATTTCTACAATTCCCCTTCGCCACATAGCTCACTAAGGAGACCAAAACATCCACTCAATTTGGCCCATCCGAATTTCCTTTTGTTTTCCAAATCGTCCGAATTGATTTTCCGTGAAAATCCCGAACTCGCCGAAAATTCCTCGAAAGATGAGTCGACGTTCCTAAAATAAATTGTGACATGATAGAACTTTCAATTTCTGAAATCGGGTTCAAATTTGCGGTTAATTTCTATCTGGCGCGATTTTAGTGTGACCTAACCTACCGGGTAGCTTTCCAGAATTTTTGGCGCAATTGACCCGTGATCGATTTATTTCGAGTCACAATGTACATCTTTGACACACATTGGCGACTCTCGGTTGTCGTGAAAATCTCAAAGCTTCAAATACGAGCACAAGGTACCCAAAATGACAAAAAAAATCGGTCTAGTGCCGATCGATGAGAATTTCGAAATCAGATGGAACCACCCACTCTTTGATCTCATATCTTGATCGAATCGACCTATCTCTAATCTCTGATCGATTTTGACAATGTCGTAATATCCCTTGCATATTAGCACGGTCGAACAGTCAATTTCTGTTTGAATTCTCGAGTCTATTGCATCTATATTCCTTAATGGCTTCACCAGATAAGCTAGTTATCTCATGAGTGGCCAAATTTGAGAAAAGAACCATAGGCGCGTCGATGAAAAGCCCAACTTATCCATTCGAAATCAAAACCTAAAAACCAGGATATCACAACTCTTCCCCTCTTATAAAAATTTCGTCCTCGAAATTTAAACCTTTACCAATCCTTACACAAAAGGTGGGGGGTATCGTTGTCTCATCGAATCTTCTCTTTCCCAGGTTTCTCCTTATGTCCCGTGGTGTTGCCAGACCACTTTCACCAAGGGGTTCGTCTTGGAGTGCAGAATCTGATTTTTCTTATCTACACTCGAACCGTTTTTTTTTCACATACGACACTCTGTTGTCCACGTCTAATTCTTCAAGATTTAGCTCGTGAGTCGAGTCAGGCTCATACGTCCTCAACATCGACACGTGAAAGATGTTATGCACTTGCGCCAACCTCGGCGGTAATGCAAGACGATACGCTAGGATCCCGATTCTCTCTAGAATCTCAAAGGGACTTACATACCTCGGACTCAATTTTCTTTCTTGCCAAAGTGCGAAATACCTCCCATTGGTGACACCTTTAGAAAGATTCGATCACCAATTTGGAATCCACTGGCCTTCGATGCTTAATTGCAAAGCTTTTCTGGTGACTCTGAGCGGTCTTTACATCTGTCCTTGATAACTATAATTGCATCTACTGACTGCCAAACTAATTCGGGGCCTGTGATCATTCGTTCTCTAACTTCCTCCCCACAAACTAAAGTTCTACATACTCTACCATGCGATACTTCAAAAGAAACCATTTGATTGTTCTACTGACACTGTAAACCTCGAATCTCAATCAGATGTAATTGTCACCGCTAGTCCATGCAAACAAACTATCTAATGCATGTACCACTCTGCATGACTATCCAAATTAAGGTCCTCCCGTACGGCGATGAAGTGAGTCGACTTCGTCAGTCTGTCAACCACTACCCAAAAGGAATCTTTACCCTTCTGGCTCCTCAATAAACTCGTCACCAAGTCCATTAATTCCCTCTACAGTGACGGTACGAAATCGATCGGAGACTAGGATGCGATAAGTTCTCATTCTCACTCGGGAATCTCGAGAGGTTGCAGAAGTCCTCCCGGCTTACAATGTTGTGCCTTTACTTGATGACACGTCAGACACTTGGCTACTTGCTTGGCGATGTCCGCCTTCACACCAGACCACCAGTAGTGTCGATGTAATTTCTAATACATCTTCGTGCTGCCAGGATGAATGCTGTAACTGCTACGATGAGCCTCTAACAAGATCTCTTCACTGAGTGCTACATCTCAGGTACACATAATCATCCTCAGACCTTCAGTGTTCCGTCTTCAAAAATCTAAAAATCAACTTTTCTCTTATCGGCGTCTCTTACAGGATCTTCTAAATT
Source organism: Eucalyptus curtisii (assembly GCA_017140595.1). Taxonomy (NCBI): domain Eukaryota; kingdom Viridiplantae; phylum Streptophyta; class Magnoliopsida; order Myrtales; family Myrtaceae; genus Eucalyptus; species Eucalyptus curtisii. The sequence continues at coordinate 13,090,044 of CM029495.1, read as the reverse complement.
TCTGGGTCTATCCACTGAAGCATCTAAATTTCGATCTGCATATCCAACTCAATTATGAGGGTGGTCATATGGTCTGAAAGGTGGTCTACCTCAAATTTAAAAACCGAATCTCTAGCTCTCTCAAGTAAAACACATTCCTTAACTATCATATATGCGACTGAAGACTTCCGACCCAACGCGTCTGCGACCTTATTCACCTTTCCAAGGTGATATAAAATATCACAATCATACTCCTTTAGAAGTTCCATCCAGCGACGCTGTCTCATACTCAACTCCTTATGAGAGAATAGATACTTGAGACTTTGATGGTCAGTGAAGATCTGGAATCTTTCTCCACACAAGTAATGTCTCCAAATCTTCAGAGCGAAAATGATTGCTGCAAGTTCTAACTCATGCATCGGGAAATTCAGTTCATGAGGTCTCAACTTATGGGAGGCATAGGCAACAATCTTGCCATGTTGCATCAACACACAACCCAGTCCTCTGAACGACACATCACTATAGATCTCGTATCCTCCAGGACCAGATGGAATGGTCAGCACAGGTGTGGTAGTCAGCTTCTACTTAAGCTCTTGGAAACTACACTCGCACTTGTCTGTCCACACAAACTTCTCTTCCTTCTTCAAGAGTCAAGTCAACGGTGACGCCAAAGCCGAAATCCTTCCACGAACCTTCGAGTAGCCTGCCAAACCCAGAAAACTTCTGATTTCTGTCACTGTTGTCAGTCTCGACCAACTGATCACTGCTTCAACCTTGGATGGGTCCACGGAGATTCCTTCGCCTGAAATCATGTGACCTAGGAAAGCAACACGAGTCAACCAAAACTTGCACTTGCTAAACTTAGTGTACAATCCATGATTCTTCAGTGTCTGAAGTACTCTCCTCAAATGGTTCTCGTGTCCCACGGCAGCTCTCGAATATGCCAGAACATTGTCGATGAACACAATCACAAACTGATCCACAACTGATGATACCTATCCTCAAGTCAATCTTTGAAAATATCGGCACTCCTTGTAATTGATCAAACCAGTCATTGATCCTCGAGAGTGGATACTTGTTCTTAATCATCACCTGATTGAGTTGATGATAGTCGATATATAGGCACAACGAATTGTCTTTCTTCTTCACGAAGAGAACTGGTGCTCCCTAAGGTGATGCACTAGGGTGTATGAATCCTTTATCCAACAATTCTTGCATCCGCACCTTCAGTTCTTTCAACTCAGACAACAACATCAGGTAAGGAGCCTTAGAGATTGGCTTTGTCCCGAGTGCTAACTCAATCACGAATTCTATCTCTCTCTCTCTCTGGCGGTAGGCCTGGCAATTCTTTTAGAAACATTTTAGAAACTGTTGCCTTAAATGACGAAATAAAAAGAGATCGAGGATCCCCCTCGACTCCCGATAAATTCAAAACTTTCAGATGCTAATGGACCAGATAGTATTAGATTACTATCATAATTTATTATACCAAAAACTCCTCGAACCACATTTTTTTATATAACATTAAGGTTATACACAAGCAACTAGTCAAGTACAACTATAGCCAGTGACTTTTCTTTCTACTACTTCATTACAACAATTGAAATTCTACAACCTTCACTCAAAATCCTGTTGTGCTACTTTGATAAAAACACCTCACTGAATGTCCTATAGTGCCTTCCCTCTGTTCTATTATGTCGGCGGCGGTGACACCTGCGATCCCATCGGCCCATGTGGACAATCCTTAACCCGGTGGCCGTGCTGGCAACACCTGCAATAGATTATTGTCCTAGGAAAATAAGAGGGCGATCCATGTTGTCTTCCACGAGAACGGCATACTCCATTTTGATTCGGTGCGACTTGTCTATCCCACACTTCCTATTAGGCGAAATAGAATACCTTTCTCCTAACATCGGTCTTTTCCCCAATCAATTTCCATCTCTACCTAAACTAAACCTTGACCCAAATACTGTAGTCTATTCCCCGATCATAATTCCAGGTTGGACCTCAGTAGGTGCGGCAACAACAGCGGTTACGGACTAGCGGCGGTAGTGACAGCAGTAACGGTGGTGACTCGGTCCTGAGCTTGCTGACCCAACAAGTTCCCAAGGGTCACTAGTGCATGAACGATCCCATCGAACCTAGGATCGCTCGGTGCTACTACACTCTCGACAAACTTGCACTCGCGGCACGAGCATGCGCTCTACCATGACCACGACCTCCTCGGGCACCGATCCTTGTCGGCATTCTACCCCGAGTCGCAAGGGCTACTGCCCTCCTACTAGGAGTCATTTGCTCCTAATCACTCATCCTACAAGATCTTTATAAAATCCAGTTTTTCTAATTCTAATACCATATTAGAATTTGAGTGACCCACACCGAACAACCTACCAAACAGCTATCATAGACATGCACCAGTTTGAAATAGAGGTCATTCCTACTAGCTATCCCATAACTTATCGCACCTTATCACTCCAACTATCACCGACTCTGATACCACTAAATGGGGATGTCATGCCCGGTTCCTCCGAGCGTGTGCCCATCCCTCGGTGGTCGATTAAATTTGCAACTTTCCAGGATGCATCGCCGACCCATTCATTTTAATGCACATGCGGAAGTGAATAATTAAATTCCTAGACAACACAAAGATGTTATAGAAAAGTAGGGCCACAATTTTCGAAAACCAAATCACACCTTTATACATATCAAACTAAGTCATATATGTTACTAGTTGATATATACAAAGTCTACAAAAAGGCCAATTCTCAAAACAAGCTATCCTATGACCGCTTAGTCCGACTCGTTTGCCGATTCTTCGCATCCACATGAGTCGGGTGGGAGGGCGGGTTCTCCACTACGCCATCGGGAGGGTCGGCTAGGTCCTCGTTCAGCGGCATCAATTACCACGGTGGGGATATCAAAAGTCTTAAGGGGACCTAGCTTGACCTCGTTGGGAGTGTAGCAGAACCACGCTCTGAATCGATTGGGTATCTCATGATGTCGAACCTCTTCGACCCAGACAGTGGTTACAACAATCTCATAAACCCAAAAACTTCCGGGATCAGGGTAACTAGAAACCCGCTCGGTAACCCTCATGGGGCGACCATGACGCTCAAGGGGATTCGCCATCTAAGAACTTGAAAAGTTAAGCCCACGACGGGGTGAGACAACGTCTCAGCAAGTCCACCCCCTAAACCCCGATTAGGAAGGAAATACGCTCAAAGGCTATCTATACACACATAAGACAAAGGGCGTACCTTTGCCTCAGTTCCTTCCTGCAAGTTAGTACAATTTGTATATTCATCCAATCAATTCAATTCAAATCACATCAGACATCGATCGGTCGACTTACTCGACTCCATACTATTGATACCCTCCACACAATTCGATCAAGGCAAACATTGCTCACCCTAAGCTGACAATAGATGGTATAGCTCATCGAAGCTGATCAAGTATACTGCTCACTCTAAGTTGATATATTAAGGCCCATAGGCTGATGTAGTGTACTGATAATGCTCACCAGAAGCTGCTAAGGTATATTGCTCGCACTAAGCTGACATATCAAGGCCCGCAAGCTGATATAGTATACCGATAATGCTCACCGAATATGTGCGATACTTAATGCTCACCGAAGTTGTGTGATACTTAGGGTATACTGCTCACTCTAAGCCGATATATCAAGCCCTCAGGCTAATATAGTATACAATTCTAATCAACCAACAATTTCACCACTTTTATCATACCCAATAAAAATAATATTATGTGGGTACACGGTCGGCCTTAGCCAAAATACAATATTTTCCTTTTCAAAAATCCCACCATTTAATATAGTCCACTAGAATATTTTTTGGCGTTATAAACCGGCGCCCAATTCCTAGCGTACCAGCATGCTTGTATTGGTACAGTCCAAACCACTTTGAATGCTGGAACAGTCTTCGTAACACTGTGTCCAAATTTCAATATCACTCTTTCGGACCCCCAGCTGCTTTCTTAGCTCACTGGAGCTCCTCAAACTACTAATTTTGTTGTTGCAACACTGCATTACCATATGGTTTATCGAGTGCAGAACCATGCTCTTGATTTGAATTTCCACAATAGAAATGAAGATACTTTATTCATTTTCATGCAGAATGATCAAGCATCATGCATTCATGTTCCTAGACAGATCCCAAAGGAGAAGTTGGCCAAGCTCCTTTTAGAGACTTGGATTACCAACTATGAAAAGTTGCTTCAGAATAACAAGCCTTTCCAGTCATTGGACTCTGAGTTCATCAGAAAGAAAGATGGAACTGTTTCCATCAAATTTGGCAAGGAAAATGAAGAAAGTTCTTTTATCTTCCAGACCCTTTTCATGATTGAACCATGTGTTCCTAAGTCAATTTCCGAGCCAAATCCAAAAAAGCTTGTTCAATATTTCAAAAGTGATGGACACCTTGTCCATTACTACAAGGACTGATATGGTCACTGCTTCTGGGATCCTTTTTGTCAATGTTCCTATTGCACAAACTCTCTCGACGAGGTAGATCCAAATGCAAGACCTCGACGAAAACACAAGAAGCCAAAGGATGCTATGTATCAAAAGTACCTGAACGGAGACCCCTCTGTTGATACTCCTGGTGAGTGTGACAAATTCCAGTTTATGGTTTCTTATGCACTAACTCCACCACCAGATTTCACTGCTCCATCCTCAGTCTCACCAACTCCACCTCCTCCATCTCCTCCTCAGAAAAAACTAGCTCTTTCCCCATTTTATAAGCCAATCCTAAAGTGGGCAAAGAAGCATTCCTACCCACTTGAGGCTTCAGTAGAAACACTACCAAGTTCTTCCATCGCCATGTTCCATGAGATAGACTTTCCCCCTCTTGTTCGAGAAAGTTCCAAACTTTTGTTTCTTGCTCCAGAAGAATTTTTTGATCCACAAGGCAAATATCGGCATGCACCTAAGATAGCTGCCCCCATTGATGTGGATGAACATGGAAGACAAAAAAGGACTCATGTTGCTAAAGCTGTCCTAAATTGGCAATCAAAGACTCTTTTAGCACATAATAATGCGTTCAAAACAATTGATTCCAAGATTGTGAATGTGTAACAAGATCTTCGAAGATATGATGAAACCACCAAGAAGATGCTTTCCAATTTCCAAAAGAGGCTTCATGCCTTGGAATCTAGACAACATCTGGGGTATCATCATCTCGAAAGTCCTAAGGCGAAAACAGAGAAGCTCAAAAGACATATCCAACTCCTTGAAGAGGGAAGGTTCAATCATTTTAATCCATTTCCGACCACGGTACGGACATAGTATTTGCCTCCACCACCTCAGATGTCTATCTTTGCTGCCCTCACATATTTTCCTATCAGATCGGACAAGACAGACGTGGTAGATATGCGAAACTGCCTCAAAGAATTGGATCGAATAAGGAAGGAAAAGGGAAAGGAAAATGTGCCTGTAGAATCCTTGCTTGTTATAGAGGAAAAGCCAGATCAGATGATGTTATCCAATCCACTGGAATCTTTCCTAAAAGATTTGGGCAATCAGGAAGAACAGCCTAATCTTGTCACTCAACAGCCTGATCCTACCATTCTAAAAGATTAGATTCTATTTCCAGCGGAACCAGCTTTTCCAAACATCTTTGATACTGAATCAGATTCGGTATCCCTTTCATCTTCTTCATCCTTCTCAATCCCTACCATTAATTCATTTCCTATTGCACTAGTAACTTCATCAATATTCATGGCCAATCCTCCAGACCAGGATATGGAATCAAACCCTTCTGAACCAGAGGTTGTTCAGCCAAGCAATCCCTCCCAAAGATGTGTCTCGCTATATCGAAACAGTTTTTTATTGTTGATGATGTTCCCTATCACAAATGGCCAAAAAGACTTGAAGAATTTCATACTCGATTAAATGCCCAAGCCCTTACCAATCATGATAAATATGATGTCCTTTTTGGTTTTGTCAACAGGTTTACAGGCAGCCTCAAACATTGGTGGCAATCGGTGACAGAACAAGACAAGCTTCAATTTTTTCTCTTACCTGAATTTGGTCATGCTATCACCCTTTTATACCATTTGTTCATTGGAAAACCTTCGGACCTCCAAGAGCTTAAAAGGAGAGAATTTTTCGAAAGAAGATGTTCTCTCCAAAAGAAACATCTTGATAAACATTATCGAGAAATGCTTAAGCTCTTCTATGATATCAGAGCTAATCCAAACTTGAAGCATGTCTTCTTGACTTCCATTCCCAAAGAATTATCCCAAATGGTTGAGAGAGTTTTCTTCAACAGACAAAGAAGGATTCAGGATTTTCCGTTGGGAGAAATACAATATGAAATCCATTTGTGCTTTGATGATTTGTGTATAAAGCGCCAAATGGTCCAGACTTATATCACAGACAACAGAGAACTTGATATAGCCTATTCTCGCCAGAAACTAAAGATCAAATGCTCCAAGCGAGATTGTGATGGTTCTTGTGGAAAAGCTTCCAAAAAAAAAAAGCACTTCAAAAAGCTCTGGATAAAGAAATCCAAGCATGGCTCTAAGCACTTCCAAAGAAAGGAGAAATGATGATACCTACGCAAAAGGAAAGATCGCTCAGGCCACAAGAAATTAAATCGATGCTTCATCTGCAATCAGAAAGGACATTTTGCCAAAAACTGTCCCTAAGCAAGATAATGTCAGAATCATCTAATACATCATATAAAGAATGAAACTGGTATTTCGATTGAAAATGATGATATCGAATATTTATTTTCTGCGGATGAAGAACCATTTGAACAAACTCTTTGTGTCATACCTTATTACCAAACTCCTAGTGAAACCGATTCGGATTTAGATTCTAAAGATATTTTTCACATATCTCTCACATCTTCGGGACAAACCACTGACATATTTTCAAACCAAATTCATTGTCCCCATTTTCCTATGAAAATCTTCACTTCAAAGTTTGCCAAACCTATCACTATCATTGCTCTCATAGACATCGGAGCAAGTTCTTCAATTTTGGATACTAAAGTTCTTCTTGAAGAATATTGGACTTCCTGTGTTCGATATTTCAATTCTGCCTCAGGAAATACCTTTTCCACAAATGTGAGAACTACCCTAGTAACTGTCCAGTTTTTTCCCCAATGTTCCATAACCACAAAAATCTTCGAATCCAGTCTCCCCAACAAATATTTGATTATTGGTTGGGACATCATGACTCAGATTTCTCAGCTTCATATCATTCCTAGAAAATGTCTTAAGTAGAAGGACCAATTCTCTGAATTCGTCAATATTCATAGACTTTTTTCCATTCAAATGAGTCTGTTAGATCCAATCATGCAAAAGTTGTTGGAATCTTGTTCGGAATCCCATTCTGAATTCGCTCAAAAGTGTTCTCATCCTTTATGGGAAAATCCAGAATTCTTTGTTCGCCTTCCTTTTAAAAAGAATGAAGATATCAATCCAACCAAGGCGAGTCACATGGGAATGAAGCCAGAACACCTAGTTTTAGCTCAAAGGGAATACTCGGAACTATTGCAATAAGGCCTTATTGAAATCTCCAATTCTCAATGGGCTTGTGAAGCCTTTTATGTCAATAAGCGTGCCGAGCAAAACAGACGAAAGATAAGACTTGTAATTAATTATTAACCTCTTAACCTTTTCCTCCAAGATGACAAATTCCCTTTACCATCCAGAAATTCCCTCTTTACTGGATTATCCAAGGCCCACATCTACTCCAAATTTGATCTCAAGGTTGGATTTTGGCAATTAGGCATCCATCTTGAAGACAGACCCAAAACAGGGTTCTGTATCCCAAACCAACACTTCCAACGGAAAGTTCTTCCTTTTGGCCTAAAGGTAGCACCATCCCTTTTATAGAAGACCATGTGTCAAATTTTCCAACCAATCCTGTCAAGTGCAGTAGTATACATCGACGATATCCTGCTCTACAGTCCTGATGAGCAGTCGCACTGCCAACTTCTTGAGCAATTCACATAAATTATGAAGAAGCAACAGATTATGCTTTCCCAGAGAAAGATGAATATTGCCTAGACAGAAATTGAATTTCTTGGTATGCACCTTAAAAAAGGTACATATTACCCAAGGCCACATATCGCTCAAGAACTGTTAAAGTTCCTTGAAGAAAATCTCACGACAAAGCAAGTTAAGCAATTCCTGAGGATAATTAATTATCTCAGAGACTTTGTTCCAAATAATGCTAAATTGCTGATTCCACTACAATCAATACTGAAGAAGAATCCCCCACCTTGGGGAAAACCTCAAATTAAAGCATTCACTGAGCTTAAGGAGATCATGCAGATTCTTCCTCCATTACAAATCCCATCAACTGGAAAGACAATTCTCCAGACTGACGCCGGTGATGAATACTGGGCATCCATCCTATTTGAAGAAATTGATGGTAAGAGGCACTTGTGTGCCTATAAAAGTGGAAAGTTTTCCCAGGCTGAAATGCATTATCATTCCACCTTCAAAGAAATATTGGCAATGAAAAATGAATTAAAAAGTTCGAATTCCATCTCATTAACCATCACTTCCTGGTAGAATTAGACATGGCATCCTTTCCTCAAATGACCAAGTTCAAGCAGAAGCAAAATTCCGAATTCTCAGCTGCTTCGATAGGCTAAATGGTTCTCAAAATATTCTTTTGAGACCAAACATATTGCCAGGAAGAAGAATGTGCTTGCTGACTTCTTGTCAAGACCAAAAGCACTAGCAGAAATCAACATGTACATCATGAGGCATGCTTTTCATACTCTTCATCACAATGAAAAGTATAAGATCGAGAAGATAAAAAATTGGCCAAGCTGAAAATACCCCTAGGAGATTGTTGAGCAAATCCAGAATGACAGCCTCACTGCAAATCTAGAAAATCTCATGTGGCAATGCCACACAAATCTGTTCAAACTCAATGGAGGTTCGATTCTTTATCATTTTGGATTAAATTCGGGCTATCCTTTCATACATCCTCTAAACTGGAAGGAATATCATTTTCTTGATCAACTCAGATGGTTATTATGGTACTTAACCAATAAGTACTTAATAGGTATTAAAATTTCAACTAGAAGATTCATTGCCAACCTCACCAAGATATTTGGACTTGGTAAAGGAAACATTGAAAAGGAAAATGACAAAAATCTCTTGGCCTTCCTGAATTAGTTTTATCCTCCTACTCACTGGAGACATCTCTTGTAGCAAGAACTGAGAACCACCCAACCAAACCCTAAGGTCCATACTATTTTGTTTTTTCGACATCCATGGGCTTTTGTCACTAATAATGGTAGCATTACCAATGCCCCACAAATTATAGGAACCACATCCTATAAACCCCAACCACACAGTACATAAGCTCAGATTTACAAATCTTTTCCAGGACCTGTTGGTTGCTGTGAGCACCAGTACCGAGAACTCCAAAGGATTTTGTGCCAAGAAAATAAAACTATTCCTGAAGATGCATGGAACTATAATGTACCTACTGCATGGGATCATTATAGCCTGGCACCGGAAGCTAAGGAAGCACTCGAGGAATTCAAACAAGCTGCATCATCACAGGAGCATGAAATGACAGACACGGATAACCTAGCACAGTCCTCTCAAGACCCCTATGCAAGATGGGGAGGTCCTCTTTCCCAAGACCCCTATGATCAAGGACCTTTGTACTTATTTCCATGCATGGACACATCCTACTATGCTCAGCCATCCAACTGGCCTCAGCTAAACATTCCTACCGACACTATAGGCTCATCCCAGAATCAAGAGGAAGCGTCCTCGTCAAATCAGATTCTCTCGCCAGATTCACTTGAAGCACTTGAGCAGAAATATGAAGAACACCTTTTGGCAATGCATAGTTTAGACGACTCATACTATGACTACAATGCTTGCGACGGACGAGATTACTGACCGTACAGGCCACTGTAGCAAGTCACTATAGCAATAGGCTAGGAAATCACTGTTCATTGTCACTGTTTATACCGTGCGAATAATTCCCTACCAGAAGTTTCCGGCACCTCTACTTGTTTCAGGACCCATGAGCTTGGTCCTTGTTTGTGTGTGACATCTTATTGTCTATAAAAGGCAATGAGGATGTAATGTGATGGGCAGAGTCCCTCGAAATAAAGTGAGTATATTGTAAAAACTCTCGATGTCTTTCTAAACTTCTCTTCTTCTCTAGCCTAATAGGATCCTATGAGAAATGCAGCTCGGATAGTTAGAAATGTTACCATCCTGGCATCTCTGAGTGTCTTTAGGCTCTGAACTAAAGGGCAAAGTGGTTTACTGCTAAAAGGTTGTCCCTGAAGGGCTTGAACAGGAGTTGTTCGCCTAGTGTAGGAAGGCATACTTGTAGGAAACTGACTTCGTCCTCCCTGGTTCTAAGTCTAGGTCCATTCAATGGTATCAGAGCATTCAATTAAATAAACCAATCACACCATTGCAATCAGCACGAAATTCCGGTCACCGACTATCCCGGTCTAATTTTCGAAAAATAATAAATAATTAAATAATTACCAAAATTAATAAAATAAATACCAATAAATACCAAAAATACAAACTTAGACCGAAGCCTAAATAAATACCGAAACAGGCCCAGAAATTTTTTGAACCTATCTAGATAAATACTACAACTTATCTAGTCTCTAATTACACTACTCTAACCACCTAAAATGCATAAACGAATAATTAAATTGCTAATGCGTTCTAACCACATAATCCATACTTAACATAAACTAATCAACCCTTAAGCATAATTAACTCCCTAAGCAGAGTTTAGTGAGACTCACTAGTTTTGAAATCCGATGAGTCCATAACGATAGGGACGCGAAGACGGGCGACAATCTCCAAAGCGGCGACACCAACGGGAGCTTGGACAAGGCTGAAAAACGGCCGGCAAGGCTCACGGTTGCTGCGGTCTTGAAGGGGGTTTGCTGATCACGGCTTCAAGAGGGTTGGCCCTGGCTCGGTTGGGCTGGGCTGGGCTGAGCGGACTTCGGCGGCGTGGCAACTACGGAAGGGAAAACTGGGCTAACGTGGGCTGAAGATGGGTTGGCCGTGAAGGACACGGGCAAAGGAGGGAGCTCGTTGGGGTCTTGGGCCATTCGGTGAGTGGAGATCATGGGCTGTTGGAGTCAATGCCAAGAGAGGAGCTTCGTTTGGTTGACTAGTGAAGTCGTGCGGCAGAACAGGAAGCGAAGGAGGGAGCTGTGGCTAGTCTTGGTGATGCGGGATGATGGAGATAGGGTTCGGTGGGGGCAGAGAACATGCAAGGAAAATGAAAGTGAAAGAGAAGCAGCTAGGGGGCGTCGACCAAGCTGGCATGTGCCAGAGAGACGCCAAAGAAGGGCGAGAAGGGATAAGAGGAGCGGGGGATGTCGGTGAGAGGGGAAGAAACGTGCGAAAATAGAAAGAGAGAGAGAGAGAGAGAGAGAGAAAGAGAGAGAGACGTGCAAGATGGATGGATAAGGGGGCACCGAAAGTCAAAGAAGCTAAAAGCAAAAATGAAGACTACTACGAGGGGGCGGTCGAATGGAGGGGGACGTGAGAGATGGAGGGACCGAAGGAGGGGGAGGGGAAAAATCAAATCCTGTACTAAAAATTCTTAGTCCCACAAGCTTTCACACAAATTCCTTTTGTCCCCTAATATATTCTTGATCAATAATTCCACAATTAACCAAGTCGATGTCCACAAGTCGAGCTTTCGAGCCAACCTCCGAATTTTACAAATAAAGCTTCAATTCCTTCATCAATTTCCTCAATTTGATGGCTAATTTTGCTATGACGGAAGTCCGCACAATTTCTACAATTCCCCTTCGCCACATAGCTCACTAAGGAGGCCAAACATCCACTCAATTTGGCCCATCCGAATTTCCTTTCGTTTTTCGAATCATCCGAATTGATTTTCCGTGAAAATCCCGAACTTGCCAAAAATTTCTCGAAAGATGAGTCGACGTTCCTAAAATAAATCATGACATGACAGAACTTTTAATTTCTGAAATCGGGTTCAAATTTGCGGTTACTTTCAATCGGCGCAATTTTAGTGTGGCCTAACCTACCGGGTAGCTTTCCGGAATTTTTGCGCAATTGACCCGTGATCAATTTATTTCAAGTCATAATGTACATCTTTTCACACATTGGCAATTCTCGATTGTCTTGAAAAGCTCAAGATTTCAAATACGGGCACATGGTACCCAAAACGACAGAAAAATCGGTCTAGTGCTGATCGACGAGAATTTCAAAATCGGATGGAACCACCCACTCTTTGATCCCATATCTCGATCGAATCGACCTACCTTTAATCTCTGATTGATTTTAACAATGCCGTAATGACCCTTGCAGAATAGCATGGTCAAGCAGTTGATTTCTAGTCGAATTCTCAAGTTTATTGCATATATATTCCTTAATGGCTTCACCGGATAGGCTAGTTATCTCACAAATGGCCAACTGTGAGAAAAGAACCATAGGCACATTGATGAAAAGCCCAACTTATCCAATCGAAATCAAAACCTAAAAATCATGATGTCACATGGCTGCTATTGTGACATCATGATTTTCAGGTTCTGATTTCGATTGAATAAGTTGGGCTTTTCATCGACGCACCTATAGTTTTTTTTTTTTTTTGAGTTAGCCACTCACGAGATAACTAGCCTATCAGGTAAAGCCGTTAAGGAATATAAATGCAATAGACTTGAGAATTCAACTAGGAATCAACTTCTCGAATGTGTTAATCTACAAGGGTCATTACGGCACAGTTAAAAATCGATGAGAGAGCAGAGATAGGTCGATTCAATAGAGCCATGTGATTAAGTGTGGGTGATTCCACCTAATTGCAAAGTTCTTGTCGATCGGCACTAGACCGATTTTTCTGTCGTTTTGGTACCCTGTGTTTGTATTTGAAACCTCGAGATTTTCACGACAACCGAGTGTCGAAAATGTACATCGTGGCTCGAAAATAATCGACCACGGGTCAAATGTGCTAAAAATTCCTAAAAGCTACCCGGTAGGTTAGGTCATGCTAAAATCGCGTCAGATTGAAATTAACCGCGAAATTGAACCCCATTTCATAAATTGAAAGTTCTGTCATATCACGATTCATTTTAGGAACGTCGACTTATCTTTCAAAGAAATTTCGGCGAGTCCGAAATTTTTACGAAAAATCAATTCGGACGATTCGGAAAAGAAAGGAAATTCGGAGGGGCCAAATTGAGGGGTTTTTGGCCTCCAAAGTGAGCTTCTTGGCGAAGGGAAATAGTGGAATTTGTGTGGGCTTCCTCCTCAGCAAAATTGGTCACCAACTTGGAGAGAATTGTGAAGGAATTGAAGTCCAATTGGGGGAAATTCGTAGGCTGGTATAGGGGCTGCAATAATTGGAAATCAACTTGGTTATTGTGGAAATATTATGCAAGAAAGTATTGGGGGACAAAAGGGAAAGGCATGGAGACTTTTGGGGACCAAACAATGATGACATTGGATATTTTTATTTGACTTTCACTCCCCCCCTCCTTCGGCTTCTCCAAAGACGCCACCGCTGTCCCTTCTTCTTCATGCGAGCCCGTCTACCTCACCGAACTCAGCTGCTCAATCTTCATTTTGTTTTCCTTTTCTTTTAGACGCCAACCCACTCAACGCTAGCATCCCCTTCATTTCTTCCATTTGCTGCCACACGTCCCGCACCAAACTCACCGTTCGCTTCTTCCCCACCCAGGAACGACACTCGCCGCTTCCCACCGAATCAACACCGCTCGACCCAGCCCACTCCCACGCTATTGCTCCACCATCCACGCGATACCTCCCTGCCAACTCGTCTCTCTCCTTCGTCCGTTTCCTCTCTCGCCCGACTCAACCCCACTACCCTTCACGTCTTCCCCAGCAGATCATTTCCTCTGCCTACTCGAGCCCAGCATCCACGCGTCATCTCCATCTCCCTCCCGCCGAGTCAAACCCTAGCAAAATCCCCCCTGGCATTGACTCCAGCAGCTCCATCGACGCATCTCATCTCCACCAAGTTTGCCTTCACGCCTATGGCCCGCAAGTTTCAGCCAGCGTTCGCAAGCCCCCTTCCCTCGCGAGGCTAGCCCACTGTTTTCCCTCGGCTTCTCGCCCAAATCCTCGCTGCAGCCCACGCAAGTCCAGCCTGCAGCTCAGCCCCAAACCGAGCCCAGACCAGCCCATCCGAACTGACCAGCAGCTCTTCGCAGAAGCAAGTCTGAATCTTAACTTTGGCTTAGACGTGTTGGGACCGTTTTCAACCCGGTCCAAGTCTCCTTTGGTGCCACCATAAGCTCGAGTTTTGACTGCTGTCGCGTTGCCGTCGCTATGGATTCACTGGATCGCAAAACTAGTGAGTTTACTCACTAAACTCTACTTAAGGAGTTAATGATGCTTAATAGGTAATTAGTTTAGGTTAAGCATGGATTAGGTGGTTAGTTAGAATGGATTAGCGATTTTAATTATTCAATTATGCATGTTAGATGGTTAGAATAGACTAATTAGAGACTAGATAGATCGTGCTATTTATCTAGATAAGTTCGGAAAATTTCCCGGCCCGTTTGGACGGTTAATTAAGCATTTCCAGCCTAAGTTGGTATTTTTGGTAATTAATTGTATTTATTTAATTATTTTTGGTATTTATTTAATTATTTAATTATTTTCCGGAAATTATACCGGAATAGCCGGTGACCGGAATTTCGTGCCGATTGCAATGGTGTATTTAGTTTCTGCAATTGAATGCTATATTGTGCAAATTGAGTGGAAAGTGTAATTTTGGTATTTTGATAAGAAAATACTGGGGCACCGGTTTTTAACGCCAAATTTTAGGTATTATAATAAATAGTGTGATTTTTGAAAAGAAAGATATGGTATTTTTGGCTCAAAATGACCGTGTACCCACACACGATTATTTTTATTGGGTATTTTTAATACGACGAAAATAGGCCAAGTTTGTTATTTTAATTGAGGAATTTGTGTGCAAAGCACAATGTCTTTAGCCGATATTGAGTGATCGAGTGATGGGTTATAGTCATGGCAAGACGACTATTGAAAGATGAGGTGACATAGGTTGTGTTGAGGGAACCTAATGGGTTGTGAGTCGGTAAAGAACTAAATGCTACACGATAATGAAACCTCATGTGAGCCACCTCTAGTATCTTGTACCATTACTTATTGTAGTCAAGGTCTAAGTGCTACATAGTGACTTGAGTCACATGAGAGCCACCTCTAGAAGCCTTTAGTATTGTCATGCATAGTAAATGGGCTAAGTGCTACACGATAGCGGGATTTCGTGTGAGTTACCTCTAGAACCTTATACTAGTGCTTTTTATAGTCAAGAACTAAGTGCTACACGATAGCGTGACTTTGTGGAAGCTACCTCTAGTACCTTGAGCTATTGCTTAGTATAGTTGAGAACTAAGTGCTACACGATAGCGTGACTTCGTGAGAGCCACCTCTAGTACCTTGAGTTATTGCTTAATATAATTGAGAACTAAGTGCTACACGATAGTGTGAATTCGTGGGAGCCACCTCTGGTACCTCCTACTATGACTGATTGTGGTTAGGGACTAAGTGCCACGCGATGTCAGAACTTCGTGGGGAGAGGGCACCTCTAGAACCTTGAGCCTGGTATTGAGTATTGAGTCGAAATATTGAGTGGGGATGATGAGGTTGAATTGGAAAGTTGAGTACTGAGAGTGAATATTGGGTGTGGATGGAACCACTGATATGAATTGTCTGCGCCTGAATATGGGACAAAATTGTGTGACATAGTATGAGATGTGTCATAATGATTTGGCCTTATAATCGGGACCCCTTTGAGCGATTGTTTGATTGAACGATGGATCAATTGTATTGATTCAATTGATTGATTGATTGATTGACTAAGATTGAAATGAGACGTTCCAAATGCTCGAGTGTTGTTATTGCACTTATGTGATATATGAATTGTGCTAACATGCAAGAAGGAACTGAGGCGAGATAAGTCTTTTGTATTGTGTGCATAGACTACCTCTAGGTGTATTTCCTTCCTAGTCGGAGTTTAGCAGGTGAACTTACTGAGACATTGTCTCACCCTGTCGTTGGCTTAACTTTTCAGGTCCCTAGTGTGAAGAACCCGGAGCTTGAGGCGAAAGGGTTAGGAGCATGGGTAGCTCAGAAGTTCTTTTTGAAGATAGACCTTCTGTACTTAGACCCTAGAGTTGGCCTCTATTGTAAACCAGATTGTTTTTAAAAGTGTGTTTGATTTGAAATTGGTTGTCCTGCTTTTCTATTCCATATATGTTATTGTCAGGGGATTAGTTTATACACTTCCGCATGTGCATAATTAATTGGGTCGGCGACGCGTCCTAGGACGTCGTAATTTTATCGACTACCGAGGGATGGAGATGCGCTCGAGGATCGGGGTGTGATAGCTATGGCTGCTGCTGCTACATTCCTTGTCACCGTGGACAATTTCTAAGAAGGTGGCCCTACTGGCCACATCCAAAGCAAGCTCATGTCCTTACATAGCAGGGAGCGTTCTCATGAAGCCTCCTACAAATACGACATCCATCTTTCGAAGTGAACAAGGGCTTTTGATTATTATTCTTCTTATTAGAAATAAATGAACGCTTGTCCCTCATCATCGTTTTCTTACCTAAACGCTGATTCTTATCCTTCAAGGAGGAATAATAAGATTGATCCTTCGCTCTCTTTATGGCGTCCTTCTCAATCAATTGAGCCCTCTCATAAATCTCACCATAATCTTTCAGATTTAATGGCACAAGTTAGCTTTATATTTTAGGTTTTAATCCATCCCGAAATCGCTAAGGCCTGTCTATAGGATGCTCAACCAATCGGAAAGCATACCTAGACAGTTCAGAGAACTTTGCCTCATACTGGTCGACCGTCATATTATTCTAGTGGAGCTATAGGAATTCTTCCATCTTTCGATCACGAGCACACTCCAAGAAACATTTGCCCTTAAATACTTCCACAAAAGCATTCCAGGTAATAACTACACCATCAAGGAATGTCCTCCCTTGAGTTGCCTTCCACCAATGGCCGGCAATGCCTTGTAGTTGATACACCGCCAATGTAACTTTGTCCTCATCAGAGCACTTCAGTAGTGCAAATATCTTTTCTAGTTCATCGATCCACGATGTTGCTTCCTTCAGATCTCCAGTTTCAGGAAATTTTTATGGCTTGAGTTTTAGGAACTGTTCTAGTAGTCCCTGCATCGGTGGGTTGCCATTCCGATTATCGTTAACATGTTATTGTGCATGTTGTTCCATTAAACATCCTAAGGTCATAAGGGCTTGTATTACTCCATCGAGTTGAGGATCTTGGTTCAATTTTCCTTTAGAAGTCGACTGGTCCCGAGCACTCATGGTGTTCTACTAGATTGCTAAAGAGTATCTGTGCAAAAGAATATGTATAGCTACAGCAATACCAAAGTGAGAGGGATTAAGTTCGTATATAAGAAATCACTCAAGAAAACACATGCATGGTATTTTTCCTAACTAACTAGCCCAACTTCCAGCGCACCTTATCACTCTGGGTAATTAATCCCGCTCTAACACCAAAAATAGGATGTCACACCCCCGCCCCACCTCTGGCACGAGAGCATGACCCAGTGGGTTAGCATCGATACCCTAGGCAATGTCGAACATCCCAAAAGTCTTTTATCTTTAGTTAAACACATACGAAAGTGATCATAAACAATCCATGTACAAACAAACATGTAAGCCGGGCAAGATATATGCAAGCCAAGCAAATAAAAGTAACATATAGTCATACATACATACACATATCAAAAGTTATTATGATTACATGTCCATCCTAGTCATGTGCTATTTATTTTCGTTTCCATATATAGTTAATCAAAAGGTTGGGTAGCCTAACTCCTCTACCGAGCTGCTCCCAAAAGCGGTCCCCATGCTAGGTTCATTCCCTTCTTGGACCCATAAGGTAGTAGTTTTCTTACGATAAGTAATGTCCCCTTCTAAGTCTATTATGTCAATCACGATGGTAGTCATATTAATAGGGAGGTCGAGACAGACGGGCAGCGGGATTGGTTCATCCATCACATACCTGAAATTGTGAGGACAACAAGAGTGAGTCGATGACTCAGTAAATCCATAATTCTCCTATAGGAAGACATCTCGCCATCGATCGTTGAATACAAGATCACCACCCACTTGTCAATAGCAAATCAACAGCAAGGTTTTTGCCTTGCCTTGCTTATGCATATGAAAGGCTCTCAACCGTCTATGTACTTTCAAGAACCAAAGACAATGAGTTAGTGCATATGAACAAGCTTTCCAAAGATCCATGGCTTATGATAATTTCGGTCACAAAAAGGACTGCATACATCTCATGAATCTCGTTCAAGCACTAAGTAACTCAATTCAAACATATGCTCAAATTGATGGAAGGACTTAACAATACATATCAAAATAAACCCAGCTCTTGCAAGCATCACACAAGGACATTCATTTTTCTTTTTCAACATCATATTAGTCGAAATTAATTGACTCTTCCGGTAACAACCGAGCATCGGTCCCCCCTAGCAACCAGCATTGTCCCGATCTCATTCTTAGGAAGTCATCTAGGGCGACCCCCAGCCATTGGCCTCACCCGGGCCGGCATCGTCCATGATCTTAATATCGGGACCGCATCCGGAGCTTTACCCTAAGCAATGACCCGACATCTGCCAACGTGGGCATATAAGTCCATTGTGTATCCATGCATTTCAAGCATCAACCGATTCATTTTATGTTTAAACTTTTAGCCGAATGAAAGGCCCGAAAGCGTGCCATGCAAGGTGTACTAATGAATGACTCTTGTGTTTTATTAAATCAAACTCATGCCGGATGCGATTTGGGCTCATGATCTTGACTTGGAACCATTCGCTTAAGCTTTGGCATTGTCCATAGTCATCGAGACCTCTCCTCGACATCCAAGTGTGCTCGACACTCATGCAGGGCCATGAACTTACTTGATGCAACAACAAGTAATATAAAAACAACAAGCATAACAATACAAAGCCAACATAAGCAAACGATGACATGATCTTAAAATTTATAAGCATAGCACATCGTCCTATCGAAAAGTTAAGAAAATCTACTTACTACTTTTTGGACCTAACTCCAAGATTCTTCTTTGGTGGTCGGTCGGCGTCTAGGGCGACTTGGAAGAGAAAGGAGTGAAAGAGAGGAGAGGAAAGGAGAGGAAAGGAGAGAAAGGCCAAGCCTTAAAATGTGAGGATGGCTCATCCTATTTATAGACCTCCTCCTCTTAGATTTTTATGTAAACTCATGATTACGCCTAAATGACGAGTTGGCCTACCTATCTTCTCGAGTTGGTGCCTAAGTCCTTTGGTGTTGGCTTGTGATTGGTCCACCTATTTGCTTACTCTCCAAGGCTCAATCTAGGCTCATTATTGCCTATGGCGCCTAAGAAGACACATAAGCCTTTTGATGCATCATGTCCTCTTCTAATTTGCTAGTTCTTGACTTGTTCACTAAGGCTATAATCTAGGGCCATCATACCCAAAGATTTACCTAAGATTTGGTCATCAAGAAACTTGGAATTTGGACAACTTTTTCTCCAAGTTAACCACATGAGCATGTGACTCATTACGCTCATTAAAAAGCTAGCTTCCAAAAGCATTTAATACATTCTTATCTTCAAGCCAAGAAGACTCTAGATTGGCTTCCTCCTCAAGTTAGGCATGTAGCCCCCTTCCCCTCCAAGTTGGGTGTGTGGTTCTCTCATTCTAAGGCAAAAACATTTTTGAGCAACTTTCGAAATCAATACCATTACCTTATCAAACGAGCTCAAAAAATTATAAGATTTTAATATGTTGTAGAGAAGACCTTAGAAAACATTTTTCATAAGGAATACAAGCCTAATTCATTATGTGGGAAGAGCAACAAATCATTGAACACAACCCAAAAATTCATCTGTCGAGCAAATTCAACGGTCGAGAGAGAGAGAGAGAGAGAGAGAGAGAGAGAGAGAGAGAGAGACTCATTTCAAAATCCAAATCTTCACAAAACTCTCTGAAATTTTAATATGTTGTAGATATGGATGTCATTTAAAACTTTTATGAAGGAGGCATATCAAAATTCGAAAGGGAAGAGTTTATAAAAATTAGAGAAAATAACTTGTTTACCGTTTTCTTTATACTGGGCAAATTCTATATGGTAATTGATTAGGTTTTCGTCTCAACCATTTCATCTCAAAAAATCTAAAATCTAAGTATGTTATAGATTAAGATGTTTTGAACAATTTTGATGAAAGAAGTTTCTCCAAATTCGAATCCCAAAGAGCTCTATAAAATTGGAAAGTAGGAAAAATCCAGCAGTTTCGAAAAACTGGAAAGTCAAAACCTACTAAACTCAAGGTGCCAAGCCTTTGGGGGAAAGGTGGCACCCTACTTAGCTTGTAAGATCACTTGTCATCGTTTCCTTAGGCCATGAGTCATCCCCTTTCATTAATTTTTTGGGATACATAAGCCTCCATACTCATTATCCTCATTTAATGCATTTGACTCTTGTTTTTCAAGAAGATTGACTTATCTAGCTTAGCTTCCTAGTTTGGACCAAAATAAGAGTCGAAATCGAGGATACTATATCAACTTCTCATGCTATCCTCAGTTTCCCATGTTGCCTCTTCCAAATCATGATATCACCTTAAGACCTTAACTTATGGTATAAGCTTGTTCCTCAAGACTTGCTCCCTCCAATCTAGGATTTGCACAACCTCTTCCACGTATTTCACCTTCTCATCTATCTCAAGTACTTCAAAGTCTAATACATGTGAAGAATCTAGTTCATATTTCCTTAGTATAGACACGTGGAAGAAATCGTGTATCTTGGACAATTTCGGCAGTAGAGCTAATCGATATGCCAACCCCCTAATTCTTTCGATAACCTCAAAAGGTCCTATAAACCGCGGACTCGATTTCCCTTTTTTCCCGACCTTGACATGTTCTTCATGGGCGATACTTTTAAAAATTCATGGTCGCCTATGTTGAATTCCAGAGGCCAACGGCATTTATCCGCATAACTCTTCTATCAGCTTCATGCAACTTGAAGCTAATTCCGAATAATCTTTATTGCATCCAACATTATTTGAACCAATTTTGGTTGTGTTAATTTCCGTTCCCCTACTTCGCCCCAATAGATAGAGGTTCTGCAACTCCTACCATATAATGCTTCGAACGAGGCCATGTCGATACTTTGTCGAAGGCTATTATTATATGCAATTCTACTATGTGTAACCTCTCATCCCATTTGCCCTTTAAAATCGATGACGCAGGCTCGCAACATATTCCTCAATGTATGTATAGTCTTTTCCGACTGCCTATCCATTCGTAGATGAAAGGCCATACTATCCTGGAGTTTGGTCCCTAAAGCGACTAAGAGACTTCGCCAAAAGTTTGATGTCCATGGGTCTCGATCTAATGTTATAGTTACAGGGACTCCATGCAGTTGTACTATTCGTTTAACATAGCATAGCATATTTCTCTAGTGATTAGTCTACCCACACTACCAGAAAATGAGCTGACTTATTCAATCAATCTACAATCACCCAGATCGAAACATGTCCACTTGAAGTCCTTGGCAGTCCATGCGTAAAGTCCATCATTACATGTTCCCATTTCTATTTTGATATCTCCAACCATTTCAATATTTGCACAGGCTTACGATGCTCTACTTTCACTTGTTGGCACGTCAAACATGTTGCTGGCGATATACGTCTTCATTTCGTTCCGCCAATAGTATTCACGAAGATTTCTGTACACCTTTGTACTTCCTAGGTGGATACTATAGCTACTACGGTGTGCTTCCAATAAGATATCTTTCTTTATTTTGTCATTGTTGGGCATGCAAAGGCGTCCACGAAACTTCACAATTCCATCATCAAAAACTTGAAAATTTGGCATCTTTACTTTTAAGGCCTCGTCCTAGATTTTTGAAATTTTAGGGTTTGATTTCTGCAAGTTCTCAATCTGTTGTACAATTTCAGATTCAACTTTAAGTGTGGCTATTACACTATAAGAGTCACTCATTTGGACTTTGAACTCGAAATTGGGAATTTCCTCTAGTAAGTTCCATTCCTTGACCATCATACTTGCTATCGTCATTGCTGATTTCCAACTGAGAGCATCCGCAACCTTGTTTGCATTCCTAGGATAATATGAAATCTCGTAGTCATAGTCCTTTAATAATTCCATCCACCGTATTTGCCTTATGTTCAATTCCTTCAGGGAGATGAAATATTTTAAGCTCTCGTGGTCCATGTAGATTTCAAACTTTTCTCCATATAGATAATGTCTCCATATCTTTAAGGCAAAGATAATTGTAGCGAGTTCTAGGTCATGGGTGGGGTAGTTCATTTCATATGGTTTTAATTGTCTTGATGCATACGCAACGACTTTTCCATGTTGCATCAATATGCAACCTAGCCTTTTGTGAGATGCATCACCATAGACTACAAAACCACTAGGTCCCGAAGGTATCGTCAAGATTGGTGCTATGGTCAATTTCCTCTTAAGTTCTTGAAAGCTCTGTCCGTACTCCTCTGACCATTCTAATCTTGAGTTTTTCTAGGTTAACTAGTCGATGGTCTCGCAATTCATTAGAATCCTTCCACAGACCTTTAATAGTACCCGATTAGACCTAAGAAAGTCTGAACTTCTCTTACTATCAAGGGTCCAAGCCAATTTATCACCACCTCAACTTTAACTAAGTCCACCGTTATTCCTTTACTTGTCACTACGTGACCTAGAAATATTACCCTGTCCAACCAAAATTCACACTTGCTGAACTTGGCATATAGCTTGTGTTCTCTAAGCATCTATAACACAAGTCTCAAGTGCTCCCCCATAATCTTCTTGTCCTTTTGAGTATACCATGATGTCGTCTATAAAAACTATCACGAATTGGTCCAAGAACGATTTGAACACCCTATTCATTTAATCCATAAAGGCTACTGGCGCATTAGTCAATCCAAAGGGCATAACTAAGAACTCATAATGTCCATACCAGGTTCAACGGTACATCCTCTTTCCTAATCCTTGGTTGATGGTTTCTTGATCTCAAATCAATCTTAGAAAACATTGACACTTCTTGTAATTGATCAAATAGATCATCGATCCTAGGCAACGAGTACTTATTCCTAATTGTCACTTGATTTAGTTGCTTGTAATTAATGCAGAGGCATAATGAACTTTTTTCTTCCTTACGAATAACACCAGTGCACCTCAAGGTGAAGCACTAGGTCTAATGAATCCCTTATCAAGCAACTCCTACAGTTGCACCTTTAATTCCTTTAGTTTTACTAGTGCCATTCGACATGGGGCTTTCGATATGGGTTCCGTACAAGGAGCCAGTTTAATGACAAACTCAACTTCTCGTTCTATGGGAAGTCCTAGCAATTCCTCAGAGAATATGTCAGAAAATTCCCAAACAATGGGAATTTCCTTAAGCCTTACTTCTCTTTCGGCTTGAGTGGGTACATATGCTAAATAATTCTGACAACCATTCTCAAGGGGTCTTTGAGCCTCAAATGTGGTAACGAGCGGTATAGAAGGAGTCATCTCATCTCCATAGAATTTGAAGCTAGGACGGTTTGGTGGGTTGAATTGGATTATTTTCCAATGGCAATCCATATTGGCTCAATACTTGTGAAGCCAATCCTTCCCCAAAATTACATCAAAGTCATACATAGTTAGTACCACAAAGTTTGATGGTAGACTTTGGCCCCGTTTGGTTCAGCATTCCCAAGGGGCTTTAAGCCCCCAAAGCCCCTTGGGAAAAATACTAGATGTTTGATTCAACATTTGGAGGTCTCCTTGGCCAAATGTTTGCCTTTGAAATGCAAGTCCACCTCCATTGTTCATCCATTGACTTCTCTCTTTTTTTTTTTTTTTTTTACCGAGCATCTTCCCCATACCCCAACCGCCGGCGACCAGATCTTGGTTCATGCAACCTCGGCCAACCTCGCCGGCAGCCAAATTTGGTCGCCGGTGGTTGGCCCGCCGTTGATTAGCAATGGAGTTTCATCAGATTTTATTTTTATTTTTTTTAAATAAAAGCCCTTTGCAAATGTTGGGTTTACCAAATAGTATTTACACCAAAGTCACTTTCCAATGCCCTTTAAATTATAATTTGTCAAACGTTCAAGCATTCCCGAAAACCCCTTTACCTCAAAAGTATTTGCATTTGGCTAAAGGCATTTCCCCAAAGCCGAACCAAACAGGCCCTTTGTCCCCCCACAACTATCTCACAATCCTTACACACCAAAGTAGATAAAACCACATCTCTCTAAGGCATGGAAATATTAAGTGGCATTTCTACCAAACTAGGTTTCATTCCACTCAATTGCACAAATTGTGTGGACACAAATGAATGTGTGGCTCCCGTATCAAATAAAGCGTATGCATTTTGGTCAGACAAGGAGACGATACTTGGAAGGACCATCATAGAGGTTTCTGCCTCATCCTTTGTAATCGCATGAAGTCTCCCCTAAACTGATGGTCTCTAGCTATTTCCTTGCTGCATTGGTCGGCTTGTTGATTAGAGCGACCTTTGTTGCTATGTCTGCTTCTAAGGACATTACTTAACTAAATGTGTGACATCCTGATTTTCAGGTTTTGTTTCCGATTGAATAAGTTGGGCTTTTCATCGACGCGCCTATAGTTCTTTTCCCTAAACTGATCACTCACGTGATAACTAGTCTACCAAGTTAAGCTGTTAAGGAATCTAAACGCAATAGACTTGAGAATTCAACTAGGAATCGACTGCTCAACCGTGCTAATCTGCAATGGTCATTACGGCACCGTCAAAATCAATCGGAGACCAGAGATAGGTCGATTTGACAGAGTTATGTGATTAGTGTGTGGGTGATTCCACATGATTACAAAATTTCTATTGAACAGCACTAGACCGATTTTTTTGTCATTTCTATACCCTGTGCCTGTATTTGAAATCTCAATATTTTCACGACAACCGATAGTCGCCAATGTGTCGAAAATGTACAATGTGGCTCGAAAATAATCGACCATGGGTCAAATGTGCTAAAAAATTCCTAAAAGCTACCCGGTAGGTTAGGTCACGCTAAAATCACGTCGATTGAAATTAATCGCGAATTTGAACCAAATTTCTGAGTTCTATCATGTCACGATTCATTTTAGGAACGTCGACTCATCCTCTCAAGATTTTTTGGCAAATCGGGATTTTTGGCGAAAATTCAAAGTAAGGCTATTTTGGACCGGAAAAATTAGAGGGCCATTTTTGGTCGCATTTTTGGGATTCAAGTTGGAAAAATTGACGAGGAAAAATCACGAGATGGACGATGGCACCTTGGCTGAATTTATTGACACCAAATTGAGCTCAATTGGAGAAGTATTGAAGTGGAATTGAATGAAATTGGAGGCCAAAGGTCTAAAATTCGTAGCTAGGGGGTGCTACAACATTTTGGACCATTTGGGAGACTTCTTGAAGAAGCCATGGTGCAGCAATTGGCTGAGGATGACAGCCATGCATGGTAGGGCCAAGAACTCAAGTGTTTTGAATATTTGTGTGGCCCCCTCCTCTTGCAGTAGCCTTCTTCTTCCTTCAGCAGCTCCTTTCTCCATTGGTGTGAGTTGTGAGAGCTTAGAAAACCAAAGAGAACCAGAGAAGACCCCCTGCCGTCAATCGCCTCCCCTGCCACTCGTCCGAGCCTCCTGCTGCCCGTCGCCTGCCACACGCCGCCGCGAGTCGCGCTCCGCCCGTCCGCGATCGTCCTACGTCGCTCGCAAGCCAGCCCGACGCCCTGAAGCCTCTGGTCACCGTCGAAGCCTAGCCGAAGCTCCTCCGTCATCGTCCGCCACCGTCGAGCACCGCCCAACCCCGCCGCAGCCCGCCGTCGCCGCCTGGCCCGTTCTAGCTCGTCCAAGCCCCGTGCCAACCTTCTCGGCCCAAGAAGCAGAAGCCAAAGGCTAGCAAGGGTTCTTGGTCTTCTAGGCCCGTTTTAAGGCCCGTCCAGTCCCCGCTTAGTGTCGCCGCAGGCTTAGTTGTCGCTCGCCTCTACGTCGCTGTCACCGTGAACTCACCGAATCTAAAAACTGGTGAGTTTACTTACTAATATTTGCTTAGGGAATTAATGATGCTTAGGGGTTGTTTAGTTTAGGCAAATTAAGTACTATGTGGTTAGTTAGATTATATCGGTGATTTAATTGCTTATTTATGCATGTTATGTGGTTAGATTAAATTAATTAAGGGCTAATTACATTGTACTATTTATCTAGATGGGTTCGGAAATTTTCTAGACCCATTTAGGTGGTTAGATTAGCATTTCTGGCTTAAGTTGGTATTTAATTTGCATTATTTAATTATTTTTGGAATTTATTTAATTATTTAATATTTTCCGAAAATTATGCCGGGATAGTCGGTGACCGGAATTTTGTGCCGATTGCAATAGTGTGCTTAGTTTATGTATTTGAATGTTAATTTGTACAAATTGAGTGGTTATTGTGATTTTTAGTAATTATTTCAAAATTGTAAAATTTTGGTATTTTAATCAGAAAATACTGGGCATCAGTTTTTAATGCCAAAAATGTTACTATATTAAATAGTGGGATTTTTGAAAAGGAAGATATTGCATTTTTCGTTCAAATTGACCGTGTACCCACACACGATTATTTTTATCGGGTGTTTTTAATACGAAGAAAATAGGCCAAGTTCATTATTTTAATTGAGGAATTTGTGCGCAAAGCACTATGTTCTTGGCCAGGATTGATTGATCGTGTGTTGGCTAAGTGAACCTGTCCCCTGATGTGCTTCGGGTGGACGTTACCCTTATATGGGATGCCCTTGGACAACAAAAACTGGTCGTAGTAGATTCTGGACCGATGCTCCTTCGGGAATGCTGTCCCCGATGTGTGTCAGTGGATGTTGCCGTGCTCGATGGTGCGAGATTTGGCTCGGCTACGCGGAAGACCGATGTGCGTCGGTAGTTCATGCTTGTGCGAGCAATAATCAAATTGGAACATGTGATTGATTGTAATTGACGCGCCGGATTATGGGACAAAATTATGTGGCACGGTATGGGACGTGTCATAATGATTTGGTTTTATAATCGGGACCCCTGGATCGATTGTATTGATTGTATCGATTGTATTGATTGATTGTGTATATGAATTGTACTAATATGTAGGAGGGAACTGAGGCGAGGTAAGTTCTCTGTATTGTGTGTATAGGCGTATTTCCTTCCTAGTCAGAGTTTATGAGGTGAACTTACTGAGACATTGTCTCACCCCGTCGTGGGCTTTAACTTTTTAGGTCCTTAGATTGCGGTTCCTTTAGAACGTTTTGGTCAGCCTATGAGGGTTACCGAGTTGGTTACTGATTTCCCTGTTCCCGGGGGCCACGGGGTCTGGGTCTATGAGCTCGTAGTGATCACCGTGTAGGTCGACGAGGGCCTACCTCAGAGGGTATGCCATCAATTTAAGGCGTGATTTCGCCGCGAGCTCAATGGATACAAAGTGGGTCCCCTCCAGGGTTTTGAGGTTCCAGCTGCAGTGATAGACGCCGCTCATGGCGAGGGTACAGCTGACCCTCCTGATGGTGCTGTGGTGGACCCCGAACCCCAGGAGGCCTTGGAGTTTTCGGTTGGGGACTCGTGTGCCTAGAGGGCTTGTTAGCTTTTCTGTTTGAGTAGACCTTTGACTATAGACTGGTTGTTGTATATAAACTGGGGTGTTTATACAAGTGTATTGGTTGTAAATTGTTTCTTGCTTTTCTATCCCGTATTAATTGCTGCTAGGGGTAATCGTTCGCTTTCGCATGTGCATTAAAATGAATGAGTCGGCGACGCGTCCTAGGACATCGCAATTCTGTCGACCACCGAGGGATGGGCACACGCTCGAGGTTCGGAGCGTGACAAAATGCCCTGGCTGTCCACAACCATAACAAGTCCTCATCGCCTAACATGGTACATTCCCATGTGATCGACCATACTTACAACAATCATTGTTCTGGTAGTACAGCCATCCTGTTGCTCGATTATTCCTTATCTTTCTAGGACCTCTTGTCTCATTTTTCTTATTTGGTGCAAATGGTTATCTCTCTATCTAATGAAGTCTCTTATCTTGATGATAGCTATTCTAGTTCGTTTGGTGATTCAATCTTGCTTGATTTACTATCCCCATCCTTCGAGTCGTCAGCTCTTGTTCCACCAGTTGAGCATGCTTATACACCTCCCATAGTCCTTTAGGCACAAAGGTACCGACTTTTCACAAATATCAGTCCTTAGACAATTTAGGAATCTTTTGGCTTTGTCATCCTTGTTCTCAACCAACCTAGGGGCAAATTTGGAGAGTTCTTCAAATTTTGCTTCGTACCAATCCACAGTTAAATTATTCTTATTTAACTATATAAATCCCATTATCTTCTTGTCTCGGGCACAATCAGAGAAATATTATTTGAAGAATGACTTGACAAAGCCAGCTCAAGTCACTTTTGTACCTTTTGGGATCATTGTTTCCGTCATTGCCCTTTACCAATGTCTAGCGTTCCCTTGAAATTGGTACTCCACTAACAACACCTTTTCAACTTCTGTACAATTCAACAAAGTAAGTATTTTCTCCATCTCATCTATCCATATTTGTGCATCCAAGGGATTTCCTAGCCCAGCAAACTTTGGTGGCTTCAATTTAAGGAATTGTTCAATCAATCCTTGTATTCAGCTTTCGCCACCCGCCACCTGCTGTTAGGCTTGTCTTTCCATCAAGGCTCCCATATTGGCAAGCACCAACAGAATTTCTTACATTCGAGCATCCGTCCTTAAGGGAGATCCACCCATGGCTATCCTTCTTCTAATTCCACGCACATCCTTGTAGCACCAAACTTCTGCACATCAGTCACTAATGAGTGGGTGACCGAACATCCCTATGTAGCTAATAAGTAACAAACATTACCGATACCCGATGAATAACAAAAGTTACTTGTTTTTGACAAAACAGCAATAGCAAGCATACAATCAAGATTTTAGCGCGCGCATTCATCCTGCCCACTCTAACTATTAAAGCATCTTATCACTTCAAGGTGAAACGCAGGCTCTAATACCAAACAAGAGCTGTGGCACCCCAGGCACGCCACCCTACTAACACGATCTTAATAGTCTTTACTGATTCTTACGCACTGAAGCATGTATAACATGAATTATGTAGGACACGTGCTATCATAATATAATAGGTCAAGGTTGATTTCCATTTCATTAGCTTTACTTTATTTAATTACATGGGCAAACACCATTAAAAGGACAGTTAGTCCTAATCCTAGAGAATAGGACTAACTATTAGTCCTTAATAGTTAGTCCTTAACAGGATTTGATTGTCATTCATATGTCTATGTTGTGGTGGATTTTCAAAATATTCAGACATCGTTTACTAGGACAAATTGCCATTCATATGTCCTTAATAGAATTTGATTGTCATTTATATATCTATGTTGTAGTGGATTTTCAGTATTTTTAGACATCGTTTACTAGGACAAATTGCCATTGACTTGCCTCGATGCATGGCTGACCTTTACCATTTCTGATGCATTGTTCTATGTTCTTAGATTTTTATAAATTCATATGTAGAATCTTAGGAAACTTCCTTCATGGAAGTTGTTCCTTATTGAGTGCTTGATGTGCCGTAATTTTTTTTTTTTTTTGGACCAATTATTCATGGGTCATACTTTAATTGCTTGAATCTTGTATGCCCTATCCTGACATGCTCTGTCTTTCCTTTTATGACTTATCTCTGTTATACGATTTTCAGGAAATTATGCATGCTCGTGTAGCTTTCGATGCGTTTACGATTTTTGATCCTGATGTTCTAAACTCCATACACAAAAGTTTTTAAAAAATAAAAAGCATTTTGACATGCTTTTCAAATTCCTCAAATGTTCCAAAATAATCTGGAATCCATATTTTGACTGATTCGAATCCAATTTTCGTCCATATGATGCCTATAGAAAAATTCTTTTGGCATTCTTTACATTTCAATTTGACATGATTTTATTAAATTCTTGAGTCATGTTTAAGATGTTTGTGATGCTTGATCAATTGTGCCCTCAATGTACTCAAGATCACCTTAACAACTAAACACGATTCTCGGTTTGTTAAAATCATGTCCCTATCTAACATTTTCCTTAAAAATCTCGATTTGACATAAAATTCATCAACGTCTACGACACTTGATCAGTTGTGCCCTTTGATGCGCCCAAGCTAGGTTTGATGGCTAAATGTGCTCCATAGCATCAACGAAATTGTGTCCCTTTTATTGAATCTTTTCAAAGTAATGCATTTTCTTGCCAATCATTCATAAAACCTTTTTCAAGCATCGCATGAGTCATATATTGATTGTTACACTTGCTATAAAATGCATATAGATATGTTTGGCGCATGATGGCTAAATAAGTAACCCATTGTTGGCTCACTAATTTGTTTGATTACTTGAGAACCAAGGTCCAGTGGCTTACATGCATGCTTACTTTTAAACTATGCATGTGATTTTTAGATGTATGTATAGGTGCAGTGCATGTACTCGTGGGGTGCTCTAAGTGACCCTTGGAACCCAAATTAGGGACTTGTTAGTATTGGTCACCATCTGTGAATACAAGTGACAGCTAATTACTGCAAACCATTAAAATGATTGGGTAGGAGTCTTAGTGTGGCTTGTTGCATGAATAATCAAAGGCTGACCCCGAGGCCATTCTTGATTGTTTGATTATTTTTCCTTGGATGTTTGATGTGAAATGGCATGCTTGTTGATTGCCATGAATTACTTGTTCGATTGCCAGGAGTGACTATGAAGTCAT
Organism: Eucalyptus curtisii; assembly: GCA_017140595.1. Lineage (NCBI taxonomy): Eukaryota > Viridiplantae > Streptophyta > Magnoliopsida > Myrtales > Myrtaceae > Eucalyptus > Eucalyptus curtisii. Next base: position 13,059,238 of record CM029495.1, on the reverse strand, counting down.
AGGATAGAATTAAAATAGGCCCACGGAAGTGGTTGTATCTTTGTATCATTCATTCCCGATATATGTTCCGGGTTGTTTTGGCATTGTATAAACACCTAACAAGTTGCAGGCTCTTCTTTGCTTTGCTTTCCTTAATTCTATCTTAGGATTGTATGCTAGATTTACTATTTTCCTTAAACTGTCTTGGGTGTTTACTTACCACACTTACAACATCCTCAATTTTGACCATTATTTTGGTTCCAACTAAGAGGTTAAGCTAGATAGGCCAATCTTCTTAAAGAACAAGAATCAAATGCATTAAATGAGAATAATCAGTGTGATGAGTGTGGAGACTTATGTATCCCAAGTAATTATGAAAAGGGATGATTCACAACCTAAGGAAATGATAGCAAGTGATCTTGTAAGCCAAGTAGAGCGCCTCCTCTTCCCCATAGACTTGCCACCTTGAGTTTCATAGGTTTTGACTTCCCAGTTTTTCCAAACTACTAGACCTTTCCTACTTTACAATTTTATAGAGCTCTTTTTGCTTTGAATTTGGAGAAACTTTCTCATGAACAATGTTCAAAACATCTTACTCTATAACATACTTAAATTTCATATTTTTCTGAAGTGAAATGGTTGGGATGAAGGCCCAATCAATTACCGTATAGAACATATCCACTATAATGAAAACTGTAACCAAATTGTTTTCTTGAAATTTTATAAAATCTTCCCTTTCGAATTTAAACATGCTTCCTTCACAAAAATTTTAAATGACATCTATATCTACAACATATTAAAATTTTAAATAGTTTTGTAAAGATTTGGATTTCGAAATGAGTCTCTCTCTCTAACCGTTGAATCTGCTCGACAGACGAATTTTTGGGTTGTGTTCGTTGAATTGTTGCTTTTTTTCACAGCATGAATTTGGCTAAGTTTCCTCCATGAAAAATGTTTCTTGAGGTCTTCTCTACAACATATCAAGATTTTATAATTTTTTGAGCCCACTTGATAAGGTAATGATGCCAATTTCAGAAATTGCTCAAAACTGTCTTTCACCCAGGGATAAGAGGGTCACACACCTAACTTGGAAGGGAAGGGGCTGCACACCCAACTTAAGGAGCAAGCTAATCTAGAGACTTCTTGGCTTGAAGATAGGAATGCATTAAATACTTTTGGACCTTAGGTGTTAAAGAGAAGAAACTTGGATAGCAAGTTGGCTTAAGTAAACCATACCATGGAAGGTTCTAAAATGCTTGGTTTCATGAGCAAGAAAAACTATGAAAAGTGTGCCCAAAATCCAAGACTTATGATGGCCACATATTAAGCATTAAATGAAGGGATTTAGGTGGCCATTTAAGGATTTGATTATCATTGCATAAGATTTTTCTTGGAGATTAAATTATGCTAAGTAATGATGAAAGGGTGACTCACAAGCTTAGGTGGACCAATTAGGAGTGGCTTAGAGAATAAGTAGCATGTGTTCTCTAAAGGCTAGTCATTAATGAAAGAAGGTGACTCAGCATCTTAGGTGTCCCTATAAACTTAGGTCATCATGACCCTAATATGAGCCTTGAAAGGCAAGTTAGACAATTCATAAATGCTAAATGATTCATTAGTACAAATGGACCAATGAGAAGAATGCCCTTTATTCTTAATCATTCCTCTAGAACCTTAGGGCGCCACACCGTCAAACTAACCGTGTCACTCCAAGAAAGCTCATTGGACCACTTGTTAGGACCATTAAATGAAGCTTGGCCTATAAATAGGGAACCACCCCCATCCATTCTCTCCGACCTTTGGCTCACTTCTCCTCCTCCTCCATTCTTGCATGCCTTTTCCTTTCTCTCGGCCTTGCATCCTCAACCCACCAAGCTATCTGATGTGGACATCGAGCCATATCGACGAGGAGGTGCTAAGGACCTGTTGTCTATTCTGACTGGTTCGATCACTCAAGCGCGAGCCAAGCAATTCAGGCAAGCTGTTGGCGTCATGGTTCGTGATCTTTGGCATTGAGATGACCTTGGATCAAATCTTGAAGAATCTTGGAAATCTTGGCGTAATCTTTGGCTTGGAGATGACCTTGGATCAAATCTTGAAGAATCTTGGAAATCTTGGCGCAATTTGATTATCTGGTCACCAAATATTTGACCAAATCAAAAAAAAAATTATCTTCTTGTTTAGGCATATTCTAGAATATGACGCATTAGATTTCAAGGGCTGGTTTTTAGGATTTGTGTGGCGGCTAGAAAGCCTATATTAAGGATTGACCAAATTTCTTTGGGGGACAAATTTTATTTTTAAGGAAAAGAATTGAGAGGTTATTTTCTACTTGTTCTTTTGAGGACTTGACCTTATCAAGGTTCCCTTGTGATGGTCGATTCGACTTATAGAGCGAGATAGTGAATTTTTTCGCTCGTGGTGTCTATAACGTTGGTTGGTTGACACGCGTTCGTCAATAGGTCACGTTTATACCGAGGTTGCCAATCACAGGTTCGATTAGAGGTTGAGGTTTGCAATTCACACCATTCGGACCTTCGTAGAACAATCTTTCCACAACAATTCACATCACTATCTCTTGGTTGGTTCTCAATTTTGCCGAGGTAAGTAAGGTTCCTTTTCTCCTCTTAGAAGGTAGATTTCGTTGTTGAGGCTAGCTAAGTGCTCACCCGTCAAATCGTGGGTGGTGTATGATGTCTTTTATTTGGTTTTACTTGCAATTGTGTTTGGTCGTATGCTTGTGTCATGTACGTTCAGAAATGAAGTCGAGGTTCGCTCGGATTGAGATCATCACAAGGCAAGGCCGTCCAAATCATAAGGCCTTGAATCGGCATAAATAGTGTAGCGCAAGAACTCATGGCATGCAAACGAATGAGCACACTTTTGGGCCATGCATGTGTCGGCTAAGAGAAAAGATAAGAACCAACTTGTGTGATGCACTTGTATGTGTGCACTTAAAGAGGAAAAAGTGTCCGTCATCACATAGTGTTGGCGGCGATACCTCATTCATTGAACAGGATGCCCGGTTGTGCCGGGGAAGCCCCTTAAAGTATGGGAAGCCTCGAAAGTATGAGATGCCTGGCTTGATAGCCGGATGCCCCAGTGCCCTGGTTGAGCCAAAAAGGCCCTGAAAGTATGGGATGCCTGGCTTGATGGCCGGATGCCCTGGTTAAGCCGGGGAAGCCCCTTAAAGTATGGGAAGCCCTTGAGAGTATAGTATGCCCTGGCTTGAGGCCGAATGCGACTGCGGCGAAAGCCCCCGAAAGTATGGTTAGAACCGTTTATACGGTTAATGAACTTATTGAATATGTTACTATGTGATGTTGATAAGCTTGTTTGGTGAAATAGCTTATTTGGTAGGTTGAAAGTGGATCACATATAGATAGTTAAGAGGTGGCAATGAACTTGCGATTGATGCGCCATCGACCTTTGTTTGCGAGTGTTGTACTTGTTAGGCTTTAACGATGAGATGTTTTCCTAGTAGAAAACTACGAATTTTACTTACTAAGTTTCCCCAAAACTCACCCCTTATCTTTGAGTCTTGTAGGCATGGAAGTCTCACGTCAGTTTTGGGAGCTATAGTCACGCTAAAGGTGATAAGATTTCCTTTGGCCTACGTGAAAATTTGTATTGTGATGTGAAAAGAAAAGAGAGCCTGTAGAGAAAGGGCTTGTAAAAGTCTTATTATAATATTAATCTGTGTGTTATGTGTGATGTATGTCTCAATCTTCCAACTGTTGTTTGTCCGGGAGTTGTTTATTCATGTTTCCACATGTGCATGATAACAAGATAAAAAGAATCGGGATGGCGGCGAGCCTGGGATGTCGCAAAAATAACTCTTGTCGCTCGCGACCCTAGAGATGAAGTCGGGTTCGTTATAGCACTATTCTTTAAATTCCTATTATTTGCTTTCTTTCCTTTCTTTTAAGTAGAAGTGGAATGGTACGAAACCGGCCATCCACGCATGATCACCTTATGAACTTCATATTACACGAAAAAGTAAAAAGATACACGTGGACACCTTGGGAAATACAACGACTATTAGGTATCGAAAGGGTATTAATGGAAATATTAATGTAACCCCGGTTCTTCAATTTTAGAATCTCTGGTTGCACAAATATTGAGAGATTACTTCTGACCCTCGATTGGGTTTTCTAGCCGATCCCAAAAAACAAGGTTAATGGCAACTCCTAGAACTAATAATGAAATGAACTCATCATGCAAGGTATGGGTCTGTGGAGACTCACCGTGATTTAGCAGGCTCGATGTGGAAATCATCCTAAAGGATGAAGTCATGCCATCTTTTTGAGTGCCAGTACCATTGCGAGGCCTACTATGGTAAGAGTACCCATAAATTCGCCTTCCACACCGATCTCCTTTAGGTTTATCATACGTGTGGAAGCGAGTCATGACACCTTTCTGCTATCGAGCAGGGTACGAATTTAGGAGAACCTGCTTTCATGTAGACTTCAAACTCAATGGGCCAAAACTGAAGGTGAGGTAATGATGTCTTTGGTGGACATGACCCCGAGTGCGAACTTCAAGCAAATACCCCTAAACGCCATCCCTCCCGGACAAGGCCTAGGAAGGGCAGGTCGCTACAATCATATGTATTCTTATTCCCATATGTGTAAAGTTATTTTACAAATAAATGAAATTCCACCATCACATTAGTTATTGCACTCAATAAGTGATACAATATTTAGCCCTCACAATTGCTCAAGAAATAATCTCTCAATTTCGGAAAAAAAAAAATACACAAAATCTCAAGGAAAATGACACTATAAGTGCCACAACTTTTGTACAATCCTCACTTAAGTATAACAACTTTTCAAACGATCGCTTGAGTGACACTTTAGGGAAAAAATGATTATTTAAATGCCATTGGCAATTTATATGACTGAAAAATCCGATCGGATTCATTTATTATAAATCAGCTAATGAAGGTCGCCGAAAAAATCCTATTAGCAAAAATCATAAAACAACGTGTTTTGGCCTTATTAGTGAAAAAAAAAAAAAAAAAAAAAAAAAAAAAAAAAAAAAAAAAAAAAAAAAAAAAAAAAGGGGGAAGAGATCTATTGCTTGTCGAATCCTCCTCGTCTCTCTTCTTCTTAAATGGTGGAGCCATGATGGTTCCTCAACGGAACTTAATCATTTAAAACGTTAGTGTACAATTGACGAGAAAATCCGCACTACAATCAGGAGTCCCAAAAAAGATCGACCAAATTGAAATTGGCAAAAATTTCGGGAAAACGTTCAGGCCAAGAGCTTGAAAAGTGGGAAAAGTTGTGAAGGCCAAAGAATGGAAGGTGAGAGAAAATCAAGAAGAGGGCTGAACCAGGAACAAGGGAGGACTCGGCAAAACGGAGGAAAAAAGTAGTGTCTGAGAAGATAGCTCTCTCTTGATAAAGGAAGACGTTGGTGATTTTCCATTGACACCCTTAGCTTGCCATCTCCGTCACCTTCAATTTCTTTGCGATTTGTAGGATTCCGGCGAGGCGTCTAGCGATTCATGTCCCAAACCTAGCTATTTCTTTATCATTCGTCCAAATTAGGCACAATTCCCCACGTTGCGCTGTTAAACTTGCCATCATCTTATCCTTAATTAAGCCAATTCAACGGATCCCTACTTTGTTATCTCATAAGTTTGAACTTCTCCTTTACTTATCTCATCTCGAACCCATCCACTGCTCAAGCTTCTCAGAAGAGCATTTCCCTTTCTAGAATTTAGGGTTTCGGTTTCAAATAAATTTGGGGAATAAAGGGTCAAATCGATGTTGTTTTGGCCCCTTTGCCGTGTCAATAGAAAATAATTCATTTTGGACTTTAGAAATTTTCAAAAAAGCGATGTCATAATAAAAAAATTAATTTAAAAAGTGACATAGGATGATTCACCGGAATAGACACTTAAGTGCACAATTTTACATCAATATGACACTTAAGTAATCCAATGAATAGTTTTGACACTTAAATAAGAATGGTATAAAAGTTATGATACTTCTAATATCCTTTTCCACAAAATCTCAATACAAAACTTTCCCAGTTTAAGCATTCTTCTGCTCACAGGATGTAATTTCATGAAAAAGCTCTGCCTTGGTTTACATGCAAAATTCGCTCACTATTAGACAGTGACCTCTTAATTCCGTTGACCACCCAAACACAAAAGTAATTTTAATTGTCAGTAAAATATACTTACACACATAATCCAAAATTTAGATAACCTGATAAAACCAAATAATCATCATGCACATATAAATATTATAGTTCCACAATGGAAGCTATTACTCTATCAATTGTGGACATAATAAAAATTCTAGTTGAAGAGTTATTCCCACATGGAGCCGTGACATTAAGCTTCTATACTTAAAACAGATGATATAGGATAAAATTCCAAGTTATTGATTAACGATCGAAGTTAAAAAATCTTCCACCCCTATATAAAACATCTCCATGCAGCATTGCAGAGGATGAAGACATCTTGCTCATACACTTTGTTTCTCTATGGAAACCATATACACCTCATCTTTGAATTTAACATTTTTGGAACATATCTAACAGAGGAACAAATAGTCAACTTTATTTTACTATTGTTTATCCTATTGCAAATTTTTGACAGAATTCCCGCTCCTCTAATTGCCAGAAAAAATCTGCCAGTGAAAATTGGCCAGCTGATGAGTATAGGCTTTTATTTGAGATTAGCTTAGGCCACTTCAAGCCCTTATTTAAGATAAAATCCATTCTAAACTGTTTTTCGTTATAAATGGCTCTATTTCATGCACTTATTTAAATTTTTCCTTCGATTTTACAAATTAAGATTGGAAAATTATGAACAATTCTAACATTTGGTTAATACGGAAAATTTTCCAGCTTTGGACCCCACAAAACCGTAGAATTATGAATCTTCGCTCTCTTTCTTCTACCCGTTGTAACTCTGCTTTCTTAATTAAAAATAATAATAATACTTAGATTCCTTTGTTTCACAGATAATAAATGATTTAGAAGATATTTTCTTTAAAATGATAGTTAGCATCGCTTAAAATAATTAGACAATGAAAAATGTATTCGTTATTGCCAACTATGGCTGAATATTTATGTGAATAATGAAACTTCTTTATTTAATATATTTTATAAGCAATACAAGAGATCACTTTTAAAAAAAAAATGTTTTCTAAATTATTTATTTTCCGTAAAACAAACGCACGCTTAAATAAAGAATAATAGCATAGAAAAAGAAACTTTTGGGCTACAATTAATAATAGTTAGTAGTTTTGTAGGTAATAAGAACTTAGTATTTAATCCCACTCACTATGGGAGCTCTCCGAGCTTTCGCAGTCACCAAAGCCCTGGGCCGGCTCTGTTCCACAGAATACTCTACTGAAGACTTGCAAGGAAGGGAATTCCGCGTGAATTTCTGCAAATTGTTAAGTCTAAAGAGTAGTTTACTTGGAGAAGGTGATAGTCGTCCCAACTGCTTCTTCACATTCTTCGTGGCTATTGACATTTTTTAGCAACCCATTTAATCATTTATTGTAAAAAAAAAAAAACAATGGGAGTAGACCTTTACCCTAAACAAAAATGTTATTAATTTGCATTTACACATCAAGATCATTTTATAATAAAGCCCACATTTAGATTGGTGCTAAACGGATTAAAGCAGATTATTTTTAGCTTAATTAAATTATCTAAACTGTCCAAGCCCATTGGAGATCTCACTTGACCACCATTATAGAGGAAGAGTTTCTGGTCAAACTTCAGTCACAACAAAGATTTCAGATGAGAAAATATTTTTGAGGAATTTTCAGCAAAACAAAAGGCATCATGTTCAGAACTAAGAAATAAGAAACAAGAAAGCAAAATAGGATTATCAAAAGATGAAAATAATACATTGAGGGGGCAAATCTAAAAGGGGACACATGCTGGGAGCTCTTGAGGAAGGAGATGGGGAGTGTCAACGATCACCATCGTCTCCGCACAGAACGCAATATGTAGAGAGCATATTTGGACCTTCACAAAAAAGTTAGAAAAAAAACTCACGCCTCTTTCACTCCATATCACGCGGCACACACTGAGAGAACGAGACTCGCCCAGTATCACCTTTGCCTAACGAGATTCCACGGTCGCAACCTCATCCCCGCCGGAATGTGCCCACCGCCAAGCCAAACCCCTTCCGCTGAGATCCAGGCAATCCCGGTCGTGTCCACCGCCGGAATGCACCCCGCCGCATCTAGTGAAATTACCCATGGACTTGCCGCTTCTCCCTCAGCTGTCATCGTGAGCCCTATCGCTGATCCGTTGGTGGAGCCAAAGTCCCAATTTAAGTAATTTCCTTTGTTCTAACTTTTATTTGGACACAATGTTCTAGGCGTTTATGAATAAATAATTTCCTTGTTTCGAGTCGTGCAAAGTTATCATAATTGGGGTTTCAATTTTTTAAGACCTAACATCAAATTACTGATTAGATTTCTTATTTTGGGTCGCGGTGAATATCTAATTATGTGGAGCTTATATATTGCATGTCATTAATTCAGGAAGTATTTCTATTATGAAAATTATTAAAAAAAAAATTACATTGCATCTACAATAGATTCATCCACCAAAGTTTTCTAAATTAGAATCGCCTGTGTCTAGGTACCATGTAGTAATTTAGGAAATTGCCTAATTTGGATTAGGATTTTAGTTAAAATATATCCTAATTTAATAGGTCATCATAAACTTTAACTTGTTCCCTATTTTAACTTTCAAAAGAAAATCATAAATATATTGCATGCGTATCTCATATAGAATTAATTAGCTAATATCCATGTCATATATTGCATATTATTTAGTCATCATATTTAGAAATCATACCTAAGACATGCATTGCATCATTAGATCGTCATTCTTCAATAACATCACTTAGGTCATGTTTAAGTGTCCTAAGGTCAGGTCTTTCATTCATAAAAATAAAAACACAAAAGTAATCTATCGCGGAGGTAAATAATAGGATTAATTCATAATTGATACTATTTCATTAAATTGCATATAGGTTGCATTGCATTTAAATTATAACATAGTATACATGCCACTTAGATTTCATATTAGTTCATTAATGCATGTTAGATTAAAACTCATACAATCATGACATTTAAATTAAATCATGAGCGTGATAAACAAGGAAAACCCAAAGGTAATTACTAGAAATTGCATTTAGAAATCATGTTTAGGTCATGTACACATTGCTTGATTTCTAGTTGACACTTGGATTGTACATAATGGACTTAAGCTTTTTATTCTCTTAGCACATCGAGGTTCTCTCATTCGTTTGAACAATTTATTTATTGATTTGATTTATTGAGTGCTAAACTACTATTTGTGCATCCACATTATCACCCATCAAATGTTAGTGGTTTAGAATTAAAATTAACCAAGATTTCTTGCAAACTATTTTTGAAATAAAGAGAAATAGTATCAAAATAGTGTTAGACTTATCTAGCGTAGCCACGTCCCGAAATCCATAAAATTTCTGATTTGTAGAAGTAAAATGTTCACCCACATTTTAGTTAGGTTTCTAATTAACCCATTATAGATTAGTGGCAACTCCTAAATAAATTGAATTGCATTTTTAATGGATATAATTAAAGTCCCAAAGTTGTTATTAGTATGGACTTGGGAGAGTTCACGCTATGTGTAAGCTAAGTAATATTAGTTTTTCCTTAGCAATTCACCTTTGAGAAGGTCACCACAATGGCCAACAATTATTACCATATCTTTACATGACTCCACCACCTGCCCTTTGATTTGCCTAAAGAATTTTGTCCTGAAGGTCACGAAAAGCATTTCCAAGCAGGAGCATCTCAAAGCCTTTATGAATCTCAAGTTTGGAAATGTAACACTTGAGAGACTAGTGTACTACCAAATGTGCCTTAAGTTTTCAGATCATACAAAACCAGCCTCCTTCATCGACCACTCTTTGTAACCATCCCATCACTTTCGTAAGCACTCTTGATTAAATAGCATGAAATCACTCATAGGTCCTCAAGGCAGTGCAGCAGCCTTTTCCACATATGAGAAGGGGCAATATGCAGGTTCAAGGGATTGCAATTTGCAAAAGGAAGCAATGGGAATTTGATTGTTCCACTGCTCTTTGCATTGAGCGCCTTCAATTTTTAGACTTCTTATATTGAGAAATGTAACCCACATGAGGATAATGTTAGTTTAGTGATCAGTGAGATAGGAGGATCGGGGAACAAATTATTATATTGTGTTCTAAAACATGAAAATGCAAGAACACAAATGATCATAGTAAGTGATAGAATAAACCATCTCATTGAACAGTTGGTGTGATCCATCATTCTCTTTGGCCGTATCGCCTAAAGGCCTTGTGGGACTTGGGATGAATGCTCCAAAGTTACCTCACTACAAAAATCTTATATGTCCCGAGGAGGCAAAATCACCCAAACAACTTCCGAAACTGAATCTAATCAGTTTATCGAGTTTGTCAAGTTTTAATGAACTTAAGCATGGGAAACGCATCACTTCTATCTTTAATCGACCACCTTCTTCCTTGGGCACCACTTTCATCACCTATTCACATTGCCTAATGTGTAGCCTCTTGAGTTTCTCTAAAGTTGTGGCCATAAAATTGGGAAAAAGATATCTCAGGTTGGAACAATTGTCAACACGGACATCTTTTGGGTTAGGAAAATCCAAAACCATTTAGGAGTCCTTGTTCACCATGTGTCTCAGCCTTCCTGCTTCACTGAACCACATTGGCTTTCAATTCAGGGTGCGACGCACGTTTTTGTTCTATATTTGAATCAAAATATCCACAATCAAATAACGATTCTAGGGAGGGCCACTCTAAAATGTCGACTCTTGTCAATTTGTGCAATCTTCCTATGATTTCTAAGGGAAGACGTCAATTAGGTGGGAGCAAGATCCAAGGTTGAGGTTGGCTAATTTGCAAAAGGAACTTCTGGGAAGTTCATCGTCCCATATCGTTTTTAAGGATCCATTGAGTCAAGCACTAACTCCCTAGCTTGGTAAACTAACTTACCCTTAAAAGTTTTATGTCATATCATAACTATGAAAAATTTGACAATTTATTCGGTGGAAGAATGAGTTTCTACTAGTCGCCTTACTCTAACAAATGTAGTTATAATTATGAATCCATTTTAACTAAAAGACCAAATAAAAATCTTCAAAGAGATTATTACTAGCCTCGCAAAGTGCGTGCTTATAACTATTATGAGTATAAATCTCAAGAGGACTACTCAAATTATTAGGGTGCAGTTATAATCTGGAACGTAATCTATTTTAGTCAAATTAGGCTTTGTGAGTGATTTGGTTATTTTTCATTTTGGCTATGCTCTGTCTTCTGTATTACAATTTATTTGTTCATTTTAATATCTGGTTGGTGGACATGATGGTAATTGACACGCCTATATCATCTTTTATAATTTTTTCAATAATTTAATGTGATTGATCCAACTCTCCTTTTCTTGGGATTGCTGTCAATCGAAACTTGCTAATTGATTGTAGTCCCGTGCGGCAACTTGAAATGCACGGCGTGTAAGGCTTTGTTTGATAACACTCTAAAAGTATCCGATTCTATTCTTTTGCTCCTTGAAATAAAATAAGAATAGAAATTTGTTTGATAAATTTTTCGTTCTCGAAAATAAAAATTCATTTTTTATTCTCAAAAATAAATTTGGGAAAGAATCAAAAAATAGAAAAAAGTTGCTTATTATTCTTGAAAACGATTTCGAATAGAGCCAACTTTTTCTTTTTTCTCTTTTTTTTTCTTTTTTTCTCTCCTCTCTTCTTCCTCGCAACTAGTCATTGGGCACTTTGCTGCCACCAATCCCGGCGATGAGCTGGGCACAGCAAAAAGAAGAGAAAAAGGAAAGAGAAATATAATAAAAATCATTGAAAAGTTAAAAGAAACAAAAAATTCAAAAGTCCGATCAAACGTATTTCTGTTTTCGGGAATAAAAATTTTGAGTAGTTACCAAATGCTTTCAAATAATTAAAAATTGTTCTGAGCAAAAATTATTTTGGGGAATTGAATGGTTACCAAATGTACCCTAAATTTCCTAAATACTATAACACATTGAATCGATGATAAGTATTTTACTCTTTGTTATATAGTATTTTGATGCAACATTAATCACATACCTTTCGAATGAAGAGGGCAGTTGTAATGACTCAACTCTAGGTTGTGAGGTTATCGTTGCGACATCCTAAGCGCGTCACTGTTCTGTTTCTTTTATCTTTTGTTACAAATATGTGGAAGCTTACATATATCAATCTCCCGTACATAATAACAATTAGGTAGGAAAAACATTTTACAAACACATTACTTCTTATATTACATCAGTATATTTTATAAACTCTTTCTATGAGCCTCTCCTTTCTACATCACCCTTATATATTCGTGTAGGCCAAGGGAATTCCTTTCTTCTCTAGTGTGACTGTAGCTCTCAAAACTGGTATGAGGCTTCTTTGCCTATAAATCTAAAAAACAAAGAGTGAGTCTAAGATTCAGTAAGTAAAAACTCATAATTCTCTACTAGGATGACATTAGTACTCATATTACAATATTGATGGCACATCGATAGCAATATTACTGCTACACCTCGACTACATGTATGTGTCCCTTTGGCATAACTTCCATGCATGCTTACCTTCCGTCTATCCATCAATATACCAAGTCACATAGTAATAAACATACTGGCATGCATAAAAGGTTCATTAACATACATTCTAACTCAATCAGGGCATCCGGGCTCAACCAACGCATCTAGTTTTGGGTTGGGCATCCTGGCTCAACTAGAGCATCGCGACTCAACACAGGCATCTCGGTGCTAGCTTATCGACGGCATCCAAACTCAACTCAAGCAACTTGGCTCAACCAGAGCATCCCGTTCTCACGAACGCGACATCGCCACCAACACTCTGTGACAACGGTTTTCTTCTTTCATTTAGTGATCATATATAATGTGTCCCACAAGCCAGTTTATTATCTTTCATCTTAACCCACATATACAAGCCCAATAGCGTGCTCATACAAGTGCGTGTCATGTATTACAATACCACAACCATATAATATGATGGGCACGACTCAAGACGCATCACCTAAACCGATCCGTCTAGACGCCGACCATCCACCAAGTGAGGCTTTGATTGATACACCTCAATATCGATCCATCGCCAAGAGAGGCTCGATACATCACGTCTTAACATTGGTTTGAGACCAAGTGAGACCCGTTCGTGTCCGAGGCGTGTATCAACCAATACATGAGTAAACCATATAAAATGGACCCGCAACATATAAACGACTACTCACAGATAAGCACACAACTAAACTCAACAACATAGCATATCGTCCTAGTCAAGGATTAGGAGTTCTACTTACAACGCTTTGAGGACCCGCCTAAGATGAGCGACAACTAGGCAAGCGACGCAACAAAGACGGGCAAGAGAGGCATGCCCAAGAAAGAGAGAGGGCGGCGATGAGGGTGAGAGGAGAGAGGGGAGAGGAATAAAAAGTGAGGAAGCGGGGTAGCTTTCTAGTTGAGGGAAGGCTCTATCTACTTATAGTCCTAATTATTTCTAAGTGAACTCCCTCTTCTTTTCTTAAAGCAACATCTCCTTCTTGCAAGATCACCCATTATTGTTCTCTCCTTGTCTTGATTTCAAGAAGCACTCTTAAAGACTAAAATTATCTTGCAAGTCTCGAAAATAAGGTAATCATGGCTTAAAGCCCCTACATGGACAACTAAGCTCATGACTCATCCTATTGAATGATCACCTTAATTGAACATGTGGCATCTTTTATCTCCTTCAAGAATGGCACCTCCTAGGTCTCTTGCAAGACCCTTCATTATTGGTCATCTTATCTTGACCAAGAAGTAAGACTAAGGAATAAACTTGCTTGGCAAGCCTCATTTTAGGCTAATCATGGCCCTAAACTCCTAAAATGGACACATAAGCCCATGACTCAACACTTGCATTCAAGGACTAGTTTCCAAAAGACTTAATGGCAAGCCTATCTTCAAGACAAATTGTCCTCCAAGTTTGTTCTCCTCCTTTGGGCGTGTGAGTCCTCTTTGGCCTCCAGTAATTTGCTCTTCAACAAGACTCATTTGAAGTAATGATGGTCCTAAGTCTAGAGGGACACTTAAGCATGTGAATCATCCCCTCTTATTGATGGTTTTTGGACTTTACTCATCAAGAAACCTAACTTGTTCTTCAAGTTCTTCCCCTTAGGTGTGCTCTTCTTCTTCTCGCGCTAATGTCTATCCACTTCCATGACTCAACTAAACTAATGATGATCCTAAATTTTAGGGACACATAAGCTTGTATTGAATGGCTAGATTCCAAGAAAAATTAAAGCAACCTATTTTCCAAGAAGTCTAACAGGCATGAGTCATCCTCTTGCATCAATGGTTTTTGAATTCTAGTTCATTGACTTGGAGTAGACTTATCTTCAAGAAGGCTTAGGCATGTGCCTTATCTTGACTTGGTTGGACTTGTCCTTTTCTAGAAAGCTTATCTTTAAGAAGCCTTAACTTAGGATGGACTTGATCTTCTAGAAGACTTATCCTAAGAAGACTTGAAGTTGACTTACTCTTTAATTAGCTAACTTCCAAAATTCAAGGTATCCATGAGAAAGAATTAAACTGCAGTGTCACCTCATTGAATCAAAGTTTCTCATATTTGTCCCTAATAGACTGTATCCGGACTAAGGTTCATGACTAATTCATGAGCGAACGAGTCCGATACAACTCATCCCAATGAGCAAGACTAAGTCGTTGCTCGTTCGACTTGTGCATGGCCATCCAATGTTTGGATAAGGCTGGTTGTAGCCCATCCCATTGGAGTTGACCCATTCCATGCCCCTCAAGTCAGTCCCACAAGCGACTTCGTGTCCTGCCTTGACCGTCGTGGGGCCTAGCAGACCAAACCCTGGGTCAGCTCGTACTGGCACCCGGTTTGACTTGACCAGCTCCGTACCTAGCGCAGGGCTAGGTTTGGCCAGCCTTGGCTTATCCATGGCTAATTGCAATCGATCCATGTTTGACCCTCGGTTGTCATATAGTCTTGTGGAACTAGTCGCCATGACCAATCTACGGTCAATCGAAATAGACTCATGATCGTCTGCAGTTGATACATGTCCGTGTGGAATCACCCTCGACTAGTACACGCCCGTGTGGAATCGATCCATGATCATCCCTAGATTCGTGGTGGTGTGTGACCGTTCCACGACCAATGCTCATGGTCAAGCGGCTGATCCATAGCCTAGTGCAAAGCACAATGCCCTTGTGCATAGGCACAGTTGCACGGGGCCCTAGTGCCTTGACTCGTGACTAGGCACAACGCCCTTGCTTATGGGCACATGGCAAGGTATGGTGCCTTCGCACATAGGCTCGAAACAAGGCATAGTGCCCTTGCTCGAAGCCAATCGCCACCATGAACATTCCGACTTAGTAGCCCTATTCATGGCCCGAAAATGAGGATGTTACAGTAGTGGAGTGTGAACCGACGCGGTCTACACTCTAAACTTCCGTAATCCTAACATTGGTTTTTCATTAGATGAAAAAAAAAGAAAAAAAACGTAACCATTTGTATCAAGAGGATGAACCTATTTATGAAAAGATTTTCGGTGATGAAAACAAAAAATCATTCATATACTTTTTGCAAAAGAAGCGTGTAAAACTTTCCGATCCTTCACATTCATATATAGGTTAACATATGAAATGCTAGAGACTCACGAAGTCTCCATGCTCAACCATTCTTCCTCTAGATCAACTGCCTCTATCTTCTCTCAATTGCATACAGTCGGTTCTCTTAGTTTTGCAAGTAATTGAACCATAAATAGGAAAAAGGGAGACCCAAGGCGTCATAATCATACATGTCCAACTCCTTTAAATTATGGAGGTGCGGACACACTGAAGTGCCAAAACACCAAAACTTAGCACAAGAGGACCCTTAAATGCTAAAAGTTCGAAAAGGTACACTTAAAGTGCCAAATCGAGCAAAATGAATCGATTAAGTGCTAACGACGAGATTCCGGCCAAAATACCGACGTGGCATTTTTCCGGCCAAACAAGTGCAAAACAACATCGTTTTCATGCTGACATGGCTAGATAAGCTGAAAATGACGTCGTTTTTTGGCTGTGTGGCTAGTAAGCCGAAAAAAGACGTCGTTTTGGCTCTTTTTTGCTGACTTAACTCCCAACGAGCCACGTAGATGACTTATATTATTAAAAATAAGTCACGTCAGATTTTCGACGTCCTTCACCAGAGTTTGCACTTAAATATCTTATTTTTCAAAAAAAAAAAAAGTAGTACTTAAATGTACATTTTAGAACTTTTGTCATTTAAGCATCTCATTGTCCCAAGTTTTGGCACTTGTATTGTACTTTTACCTCAAATTATGTAATCTCACTATTCCACAAAAACTCTTATTTCATATTCGTCTCAAGTTATTCAATCCAACTAAACGGAAGATCTTTAGCTCGAAATAGTCTCAACATTTCCATTGGCACTTGGTCCGTTGAGGTAAATTCCTTGCACCAAACCACAATTTGA
This sequence comes from Eucalyptus curtisii, assembly GCA_017140595.1. Classification (NCBI taxonomy): domain Eukaryota; kingdom Viridiplantae; phylum Streptophyta; class Magnoliopsida; order Myrtales; family Myrtaceae; genus Eucalyptus; species Eucalyptus curtisii. The sequence goes on along the minus strand of CM029495.1, from coordinate 13,042,684 downwards.
TACTCTAAAAGTGTGCAACTTGTGTGGTTTTACCAACGACCTAGAATTGATAACTTTTTATAGAGATTCACATCATGCCACCTCTCGAAGATTGCTTGGCCCCAATGAAGATTGATCCCTTCATATGTCTTTCGGATTGGGAAATCAAGTCATTGTCAAAGAATACAAGGATCGATTGAAACCCAACAAATAGAGCCATCAACAATAGCATTTTCAATTGTATAGAACTGGTAGGAAATTTACATGCTATAGCGAGGTTATTATAAAAGGTTCTGAAGGAAATTTACAAGCAATGTTGTTGACACCTAAATTTTGGCGACTCGATTATTTATTTATTTATTGCATAAAAATTAGGGATTAATTTAATCACTAAAAAAATAATATCATAGTGCATAACATATAATTTTAGGTGCATTTATTTGTTATTATTGCATTTTGCATTGGGTTAGTGAATGTGGGTTTGAATTGGTAGTTACGAACTTTAATTTGACGGGTTGGACTAAGCCCATAAGGGGAGCCCAATTAGCCCAAGCCCGTTGTTTTTTTGATTAATTATCTTGTGAGAAATGGGAATTTGATATGATATTACGGTGGATTTTTGGAATTTAAGAAAATCGCATTGCAATCTTATCTTTAGCAATAGGCGATAAAATCGAGTGGAGAATATTCAGGAGATGAGGAAAATAAAAGGATTTTTGTGATCGGGAGGTTATAAGCAATTTTTGTGTATATTAAAAAGGGTTAATACCCTGAAAAACCCCAAGCTTGGTACACTTGTGACAAATTTACCCTAAACTATTTTTTTGACCACCAAAAACCCAAAATCAAAGCATACCTTTGACAAATTTACCTCAAATTAGTATACTTGTGACAAATTTACCCTTTGTTAGTTTTTCGTTAAATTTTTTTGTCAAATTATTAGTTAAATGATACATGACAATTGACTAGTATACCAATTTGAGACTTTACGCTTTGTTTGTCACGGTTTACAATTTTTGTGATTTTTTTGTGGTATTAATCCAATTTAACAGAAGATATATTTGTCACAAATTTACGGTTTTGGGTTTTTTGCGGTCGAATAAATTAGTTTGGGGTAAATTTGTCATAAATGTACCAATTTATGGTTTTTTATGGTCAGTCAGGGTAAATTGTCACAGGTGTACTAGTTTGGGGTTTTTCATGGTCAATAAAATAGTTTGGGGTAAATTTGTCACGGGTGTACCTAGTTTGGAGTTTTTCAGGGTATTAACCCTAAAAATAATAGATGAAATATTCACGAAGATCATTTTTTTTCCTTATAAAAGGAGCCGTGTACGGTGAGAAAATGGGGCTTTTTCTCGGTTTCTAGGTCAAAAGTTCAACACGAAAGGAAAAAAAAAAAAAATCTCGTTTTCTTTTGGGGAGAGGGTCGAAGTCGCAGCTCCTTTTGCTGAAAAAACGGGGACATCGGAGAGAAAGAGAGGAAGGGACGTGCAGCAAGCCAGCGAGAGGTGAGAGAAAATATAAAACAAGAACGGTAGTTCTTCTTCTTTGCGGGGCCTTACGGGGCGGCCCCTTCTACTCGAAGCCACGAAGCCAACGCGCTGCGGCTACCGCCCACGCCCCGCGCATCTTCCGTTCGCTCGTCGCTGTGTCGCAGCGTCCGCCTCGCACGCTCGCCGCGTCAACGCCGCCCGACGCGAAGCCCCGCCGCAGCACCCACTTCTTTGCGCCCGAGCTACCAGCCCGCCGCTACCGTTCTACCACCACCGCCTGCCGCCCGGATCTTGAGTCTCCTGCGCCGCGCCTCCGTATGCTACCCCCTCTCCCCCGCGTTGGCTGCGGCGCTCAAAGTCCCGCTCACGTAATGACCCGCGCCTTGCCACCCAGCCGGTCCACGCGCCTCGCTCCCCTGCGGCAACTATTGACAGCGGCGCAGAAGCGGCTCTCAGCATGAGCCCATCTACTTTGCAATCCTCCTTTCACCGACGCTACCTTTGATCGGGTGCTTCTCGCCCAACGACGATCTTGACCTCCCCGTTCCCCTCGTGGCACCTGCTTTCCTAGCCCTCGTCGATTGGCCGGGCTGCTCCAAGCCCGGGCCCATTGCTGATTTACAAGGCGCTTTATTGCTTTTCCGGAGCCACTGCCCGGACTTGCATCGTGACTCACTCTTTGCTGCCAATCTGTAAGAGTTTTCCTAATGTGGACTACATTAATTGATATTGTAATTTACCGTTTAACGGTTACCGTTTCTTTGGGTTTGGTCTAAGGTGAGATGAAGATTTCTTAATTAGTCAAATATGGGGTTGGTTAGTGTGGGCCGAGTTGAGCATGGCCCGTAATGAGGGGGCCTTGCTGGAAACTCTATAAATAGTGCTCAAGTCTCTCCTCTAACCCTAATTCTCACATGTATCCTCACCTAAGGAGCGTTTACCTAACGCTAAACGTGAGGGGGCCGCCTCATTGAGCCTGTGATACGGAGGGCAATAGGGGAGAAGGATTTGATGTGTGGATCCCCTGATGAGTGGGTAATCCCTTTACTGCTTCCGCTTTATGTTCAATGGATCCCAAAACAGGTGCGTTAATCTTTCTACTCAATTATGCATGTTCTTGTTCGATTATGGAGATCTTGAGATTGTGCAATTTGCATCCAACATGTGGTATCAGAGCAACCATAACCCTAGAACTTGAACGCATAAAGTTTTTGCCCTAATTTGTATTTTCAAGATTTATTGTTCAATAAAAATAAAATTAAATCACAAATTCAGGCGGGCTCGACGAAACGAGCAAGACGGTCGGCGGTGCGTCGCCGGGGGAGGCATCACGCGCCCCCACGCGCGGCCACGCGCGGCCACGTGTCGCCAGGGCGTCGAAGACGCGCCCACGCGCGGTCACGCACCCTCACGCACTCCCACGCGCGGGCGCGGCTCACCGTGTGCTCCACGCGCCGCGCACTCGAGGCGGCGCATGCGGGCGCGTGGAGCGTCGGATCGGCGCGTGGCGGGCGGCGTTGGATCCGTATGGCCGTCCTCTACGTTGTGGTGTATTTATTTTACATGTTTAATGATTTTATGGATGTGAAAATACATATAGAACCCTAAATACGTGTATTTTTAGTATATTTTTGCATATTTGTCTTGTATTTCTTTTTCTGTGATTTTGGAAATACAAGTGTTGAGTTACTAGTATGTTATCACATAAATATTATAAAAGTGTGATTCATTAATAAAAAAAATTATTGTGAACTAAAGTTGGCTTAATGAAATACGATCATTAAGGGATAGTATTTGAATTATGTATTGAGATGATGAGAAACAAAGTAAAAGGTTATGAAACTTTTGTTGCTCATGCATACTCCTTTACATGCTGGTAACTTTTGAATGATGGACGTCTTAAGAAACTGTGACCAAATTGATTATATTAATTAACACATCTCTTGAATGTGGGTAATGCATGTCGGTTAAGTCGTTGCATATTGTACCTAAACTCATCGGTCCTTTGGTTAATGTCCATTAAGTTGAATATTTTTTATGGTTAAGGAGTATGATAATATTTACGCAGAGCAATAGTATCTATTGTTAAAGTTTAGATATTTGGTTCTCTGGTTTAACTCAATTAATAGGCCATTGGTTGATTACAATGATAATTTGTTACTTAAAATCAACTATTAGCCTTGGAGTCATGTTTTGCCTTATGAAACTCATGAGTGATAATGGATAAGCTATCAGGCTTGTCGATTTGGTGTACCCTATATTACTATTGATGTTAATTTGTGAGAGATCTTCTAGATCATCATTCTTTTCAATGTTGTTCTCGTAATATGTAATCGGGGTGCATAAGAGATGATTTCTTCTCCGTTATGAGAAGTTTCTTGCGTTAACGTGATCGGTAATCTTATTGGAATCTGTCTTTCGGGTTCACTATATATATATATATATATATATATATGTATGTATGATTAAAGATATTATTAATGAATAAAGCGATGTAATTAGCATGATATGTGATTTTGGTGATATGATGCCCCTATCACTAAAGTTAAAATCACATGTATATGTTGTATGTGAGTAATAAAGTTTATATCCACGATATGAGAAGTTTCAATGATTCAATTAAGTAGTGACCGCCAAAGTGGCACGCTTGATTGGATTTGAAAATTTCGGTCTCGTATATTGATTGGGATGTCTCCTGGTCTAATGTATAGTCATACTCCCAAAGGAGGTGATTGTGTATTAGTTCATGGAGGGATACATGATGGTGTAGTGGAGGAGTAGTGATCCTAGTGGTTCATATGCCCAAAGGTGATGAATTCACGAAGATTGGAATATATTCTCATCACCGCTATCATGTGGGGAGTGTACAATTGCATGTCATGTATTACTGCCCAAAGGTGATTATATGATTATGCGTGTAACTCTGCGATGTGTACTTGTATGTCAAGTTACCACGGTGCTCACATGATACAAATTATATACATTGCTTGTTTTTCGGTCACCTTTACGTAATTAATAACTCAACTATTATTGAGGTTTTTACTGCTACAAATTTTAAATTGTGAACATATGATTTGTTGCTTGAGAAAAGAGCAATAGAATTTGCTTACTTGTCCATGAAGCATTCCATTCGGAACACTTGAAAAGTGGTTTGTGCGGACTGCTGTGCTATAAGATGATGGAAGCCATAGTGGCTTGTAATTATGTCTTGTCTAATATCAAATTTAGGACACATCTACAAAGATTGTTTAAGTCCTAATGGCATATACATCTCGTATATGGTTGAAGGAGTTGTTTTCCAAAAATTTTCTATTTAAGGTTTAATCTCACACATGTCTAAAGGAAGAGTAGAAAGTTGACATTGTTGATATTATGTCTACTCTTAATGGTTATTTAAAGACTTCTATTGATTATTGTAGAAATAAAATGACCCTAATAAAGGTACAAGAATTATGGAATCACATACGGTAAAGTTTCTAAAGATTGACGTTATTGTAGAGGATAAGCTGCTCTCGGACTATTAAGGATAATAGTATGATGGAGGTTGCTTGTGTTTTTGTCTTTGCCTATACAGATAATTATGGAATCTCCTGTATCATAGACTAAACTTGTTGAGGTTTAAGGTACTATTCTTGATATAGTTAATGATGAAATTTCTCAAACCTCTCAAGTGCATAATGAAGTGATTATATCAGGAGATATGTTAAGTAAAGACGGTCAGTTATACCATCAGACTATATAGTTTATTTGTGAGAGCATGATTACAATATCCACTACAAGGTTGATTTAGCGACATATATATAAATGTCGTTTCTTGTTCTCAATCAAATATGTGATTAGATGCCATAAAAGATTATAAAGTTTCACTCGAAAGAGGGTGGATAGTTTATAGTGAAGAAATAATTATTTCTTTATAATATCTTTTAAAGATTCTTTCAGAGTTAACGTGGTATTAATAACTCCTTTTTGATAAAAACTTACGCTAAATAGATACAAAATCTATATAGTGCAATCGCAAAGATTTTGCAGCACATGTTTTAAGTAAACTTGTGTGTAGGCTAGAAAAAGTCTTATTCATGGTCTTAAGCAAGTTTCTAGACAATATTATTAAAGTTTCATAGTGTTGTTATTTTGTTCAATTAGAAACAAAGTAATTCAATATCTTGCAAGATCGAGTGGGAGGAAATTTATTTTCCTCATACTCTATGTACATGATATTTTGCTTACAAGTTGTGACCTTGAGACATCTTATATCCTTTGTGCGAGGTCTATAAGGATTGTTTTTATCATACTATATTAGATTTTTCGGAGGACATTTGCTGATTGTATATTGGAAATATTCAATATATATCATTGCAAGCCAGGAATTACTCTGTTGTTAAGGGTGATAGACTGAATTTATCACATTGTCCTTATTTAAATATTGAGAAAATCTAGTTAAAGGGTGTACCTTGTGTCGATCATGCACTTAAAAATATAATGTATACTTGAATTTGCACTAAACTAAATATCGTCTTTGTGACGGGACTTCTAGGTAGATATCAGTTATATTCAGACGCGATCACTGCGTTGATGCCAAGAAAGGTTTTAAGGTACTTAAAGAGGACAAGAAATTATATGCTAACTTATAGATATGTTCAATTATTGCAGTTAGTAGGGTATTTAGATGTAAACTTTGCTGGCTGTTATGATGACATGCGATCGATAACATAATACATATTTATGTTAGCAGGAAGTGCAGTAAATAAAGTTCTATGTCTACTATGTAAGTAGAGTTAGTAACATTCTTTTAGGTTGTTACTTGGGCTATTAGGCTCCGGAACCTCATTAAGGAGTTGACCGTTTTACTTTTATGGATTGACCCATACGGTTGTATTGAAACAATAAATTTGTAGTATTTTTATTAACTACAGAGGTCTCAAAGAGGTCTATATAGATGACGGTTAAATTTTTTAACATAAAGAAACGGTATAGAAAATGTGACGTTATAATATAACATATTTTCACGAGATGATATGATTGCGGATCCACTAACTAAAGGACTATGCCCATGTGTATTTGAGTGACATGTCATTAGCATGGGCCTAGGAGTATCATAAGATGCTGTTGTTTAGTGGGAGCTATTTTGGTTTTACTCTGATAAAGTTTACATGTTTGTGTTCGTTACATTTAGTAATGGTTTGATATGTATCAAATTTTGCATTCAATAAAATATTTTTGAATGTGTTGTTATTATGTTGAATACATATCGATAAAATCTCAAGGTAATATATAAACTTTGAGTGGCTAAAGGGAGCATCGGTTATTAGCCTTGTGCATATGCCTTGTTATTCATAAGAAAGGTTAACCATAAGGACAAGGCATATGTGGGTTACGTTAAAACCATAAAGACATTCTCTAGTGGCACAAGTTTTTTGTGACGCTTAAGATAAGAGAATGGACATTCTCGTGGCACAAGTTTTTGTGACGCTTAAGGTAAGAGAATGGTGGCTGACAAATGGGATTTCTCTATGAGAGATGTTATCCATTTGACACACTACCATATTGAATCCATATCAATAAAGTTGAGAACATTCGTGACCATGGAAGGCTGTGTGTATACATGCGCTTACCGCCATGATTCGGTGTTTGAGACTTTATGGGATAGATTGGCTATTAAGAATTATCTCTAGACCAAAGTGCGCACATACGGTGCGATTTCAATTAATATAGTCCAAGTGGGAGAATGTAAGAGTTTTCCTAATGTGGACTACATTAATTGATATTGTAATTTACCGTTTAACGGTTACCGTTTTACGGGGTTTGGTCTAAGGTGAGATAGAAGGTTTCTTAATTAGTTTAATATGGGTCATAGTGGAAGCCGAGTTGAGCTTGGCCCGTAATGAGGGGGCCTTGCTGGAAACTCTATAAATAGTGCTCAAGTCTCTCCTCTAACCCTAATTCTCACATGTATCCTCACCTAAGGAGCGTTTACCTAATGCTAAACGTGAGGGGGCCGCCTCATTGAGCCGGTGATACGGAGGGCAATAGAGGAGAAGGATTTGATGCGTGGATCCCACGATGAGTGGGTAATCCCTTTATCGCTTCGCTTTATGTTCAATGGATCCCAAAACAGGTGTGTTAATCTTTCTACTCATTTATGCATGTTCTTGTTCTAGTTATGGAGATCTTGAGGTTGTGCAATTTGCATCCAACAAATCCATGCCCACCTCACGTCCAACTACAAAGCTGTGGTTCCACTTCACCAAGTTATGCTTGTTTCCGCCTTGTAGGTTTGAAGAAATCCTCAACGGTGGTCCTAGCTAATTAAGGAGTCACCATCATGTCATTGGTCGAGCACCACCATTGTTGGCACATCAACCGTGAATCATCCACCACGAGCCGAATATTGGAAAATTCAAATTAGGTAGTTTTTTCTTCTTCTTTTTTTTTTGGTGACCCCGGGAACCGCGCACGGCCCCTACGGCGGGGTAAACCAGGGGCGACACGTGCTAGCCACCACACCACGCCACCGGATAAGTCACCTGCGACGCTCGGGAATCGAACTCCTCCCCACGTGGTTAGGAGAAGCTGGCAAGAACGCCACCCAAGCAGTGGTGGTTTATTTTTTATTTTTATTTGTCATTTCTTTACTTGAAATATTCCTTTGACGTAAGATTGAGATTTCGACATAAATAGCCCCTTAAATTGGGATTGGCGGTTCGATTTTCGCACCTAAATCCAACTTGCAATTGCTTGAAAAATCGCCAATCTGATCTCACGCTCGAGATTCGATTCGTGGTTTATTTAAAATTGACCAACCCGATCTCATGCGCGAGATATGGTTCGTCAATTTTTTGATATCAATCTTATCTTGTTGGATGTGCCATCGTGTCGTTTGAGTCGATTTTGTTTATTTTGATATAGGATTAGGTTCATTTTAGAATATTCCTCGTCTTAGGGTTATTTTGCATATCTAGAATTGGAGGTTTATTATTTCGAATTTTGAATAAAAAAAAAAGTGCATTCATTTAGGATGTTAGTTTTTTTTTTTAATTGAATTGCACATTTAATTTTGTGTCAATTTTAATTTCGAATTTCATAAAAAAGAAAAAGAAAAAATTAAATTAGGGCATTCTTTGCACGTCATTGCATGTTAGGATAAGATTGCATGTTTTTTAGGAGAATAAAAATATTATGTGCACGTCATATAGAATTATATTCATGAAATGTATGTCATTTAGTGATTGTTGCTAGGTTTTTTAATTAGAAATTGCCCGTCATTAGAATTAAGTCATTAGGTTAATTTAGATTGCACATTTAATTATTGCATTTCTGTAATTTCGAATTTCATGGAAAATACCAAAAATTTGTCTTTGAATAAATTAATTTCATTCTTTAGGATAGGTTGCATGCTCATTAAAAAAACACAAAATATTTCACTTACGTCATATAGTTTAAGCTATACTGCTATGTCATATCACTTCACGTTAGATTAGTAACATTGCATTGCATATAGATTAGATTATCATTAAATAGGTGAAAACAAAAATTGGTGATTTAACGTGTTAATTAGAAATTATATCTAGAATTTGTTGATGTAAATTCTAATCTAACAAACATGATGCTTTCATTGCTTTGAGATAAATCCTGCATTTTATTTATTTGCTTTCATGTGTGTTAAATTGGTAGTTTGTGCACCTTCATGGTCACCTCGAGACGTTAGGGAAGTAAATTAAAATCAGCTCGAGCTGCAAAACTTTTTTTTTTTAATAAAAGAAAAGGTACCGAAAAGGGCGTTAGAGGAATCTAAGCGTAATCAAGTCCCGAATTCACAATCTGCAGTTCGCAGTAAAGTAAATCTCCCGTTACTTTACTTAGGTTTCAAATAATCGACCCACCAAAAATAGATTAATGTAGATTCCTAATAGAAAAATCATTTGCATGTTAAGAAGTTGAGCACAGAGTCGCCGAAGTCTAGTATGGGGCAGGAGAGCCCGAACTAAGTTAGACTTAGTAGTCCATTAGATTATGGGCTTGGGAGAGCCCGGTAAGTTAGACTTAGTAGTCCATTAGCCTAATTTTAGGTGATGCACTTGAAATTTAGGTCGCGACAAATGTAATTTACGATCCTTGAATAATTTTTGCATTTACAAACAGCTATAATAAACAAAAGCTAATTAACAATCCATAGAGGTATTTTACAACCCCAAAAAATAACTAATGAACTTATTACAATATAACAAGGGATGTTATCACGATTAAATTTTGTTTGCAATTTACTAACAATAAGGGAAACTATAGTCGCCAAGAGTTAGCACTCATTCAGTTTGCTTATGTCCACGAAAATAGTGACCCATGCAAAAAGTACTTTCAAAGTAAATGACTTCCTACAAGATCAATTACTGCCTTTAGGTTCTCATACTACTTTGAAGATACATTACTTATTTTATAGGATAATTGCTAGAAAGTAATTTAGTAACTCAAAAGTGGAGATTACAACCATGAAAAAGTAATAAACTATAGAATGTCGCGTGGTTGCAGAAGACAGAACTAATTTACCACCAAAAGAGAATTACTCAATGCAGTCACTGATTGATT
>CM029495.1:12660219-13032529 GCA_017140595.1 Eucalyptus curtisii | reverse complement strand
CGAACACAGTGAAGTGCTTCTATCCGTCTTTCGAGAACACAGAGAAGACTGTGATCATGGTTCTGCCAACCGTGATCGGCTCGATCTCGAGCACGCTGTTCACGTTGTTCCCCAGCACGCGCAGCGGAGTCAGTATTCTTCAACTAGTACCACCTCAACGACCAGCACTACCTCGGAGAGCAATGCCGACAAAGTTTGATGATACACAGAAGCACATATGCACGACACAAATGCAAGCACATCCATATTTCCAAATAAATGGATCTAGGGTTTCTCATGTTAGACTCATGTGCTCTAGGATGAGCACATAATTACAATTGTACGTATTTGTTGCCATAGGTCTTACAATGTAATTTTTTTTTTTTTGGGTCGAACGATGTATTGGTTGATTTGGTCTATTTGTAGTGGAATTCATTAATTTATTAATGTCTTTTGGTTAGTCTCAAAGACGAGTTGTATACATCGATCATATTCAACTTCATTGATGGCAGCTAAACTTTTATTTCAAGGATTCAAATTTCTGAAAATATTTTCTTTTTTTAGTTAAATAATGTCACTGTTTCATATCTAAGCACATCAACGACAAACAAATTAGAAAAACAAAGCTACGTTCCATAGATGAGTTTTAAAAGAATAGATCAGTACAAAGCCGCCAAAAATAGTGGAGATACTTTGAAATTTAAGAAATAACGCATTTCAATAAAATTATTTGCTAATTTAATTTTCAAAGTATCTAATTAATCTCAACACGTTAACAAAATCAGTTGACTTTAGATAGTCGAGTATTATAGAAATTTGGAATTATTAGGAATTGTATCTGATGGGATTTGACGATGCACATTTATTTTAGCGCGTTGAACAAATTTATCTGATAATTACTCCTTAATGGAATAACTATCATTTAGCAATGTTATAAATCAATTAGGTGTTTCATATTCTATAAATATATTTAAGCCTCCAGTTTGTCTTTCACTTCTATCTTACTTATATCATGATGTTGACGGTACTAAACTTTCTGAATCGATCAAATTTTTTCATACGTTGGAAACTTCACTACAATCCGATTCATAATTTATTAAATATTTTTGACTAATTCATAACTAGCAATTTTTTCCATTGGCTGAAGTAGGAAAGAAAATGCTGGGCTTGTTTTAGTCGCATAAAGTCGGTGTGCCACGGGCCGATATTTTAAATCGTGCAACCACGAATCTTGGATTTTTTTAAGGTTTTACATTTTTATGACTCACACTCGTATTTAATAAAGAGAATTTTAGAGAGAGAAACTTTTGAGGATGTACAGTTTAAATTCTTGAATGGACACAAAATGAGATTGCGAATAATCTCGCGATGAGATCAGTCCGTGTTACATAGCTCATGATGTAAACGACTTTCAAATGGCGGAGCTAATTCAAGTCATTTACACAATGACCAAATGATGAAGGTAATACAGTCGATTTGATTGCATTGCCTTGGCGAGGAAGATTTTGTTGGCCCTAAAGACGGTAAAGCTGAGATTGAAGTGCTGAAATTAAAAAAATTGAAACATGTATCCAATGGTAATTGACAATTGACATCTGAATATGAAGAATTGATTATTAAAGATAGAACAATGGTTATTTTTGATAGGTTTATTGTTGGTTAGGTCTGCTGATTACGTGATTTTTTTTTTTTTTAATTTTACAAAATTTAGTTATTTAAGTCAATGGTAAAAGAAGCCTAATTTCATATCTCGTACTGAATTTTTTAATTTTCAGCATTCAATTATGTTATCAAATTGCCGTATTCCTTGCTCATTCAATCGACGCTTTGATCTCTGTCAGTTGCAGACTCCAAAGACTAGCTAACCTCGCAGACCGCAACCCGCAACCATGGCCGCTTCTGCTAGCCGACTGAACAGCATCTTTCATTTTCTAGGATCCGATCCCACAAGGGAAGTGCGGTGAATTAAATTGATGGAAGAGAGGTGATCAACGGCGTGGTGTGTTATAGGTTAATAGGCAGGCTTGGTCAATGGGCTTTGTGAGGAAGTCTAGCTCCACCCATCTTGGCTCTGGGCCATGGGCCCAAGTATTTTACGTAAAAACATATAAAATTGATGGTCTCGGGGCAATACGATAGGCCCAATCTACCGGCTGGGCTTGGCCCAAATATTTCCTGAACTTTTGTGTTACACTAACTTTTTTCTTTAATTAAACCCAATTACCGTTTCCTACCTCTTCTTTAAATCATTACTAGACTATTTAATTATTTAGATGTATATCCGTTTGTTGCTGAGAGACTGTATAAGGGCGCGTGTTCGCATCATAAGTCTAAGTCCCCCTCAATTGAGACAAGAAACCTACTCCTCAAGCCTTTGAAATGTTCCCCCTACTTCCTTAAACTGGTAGGTTTAGGTCCATTCCAATCCCACGTGCTGAATTCTCCAAATGGCTTGCACCCCCATTTGACGGCCTAATGATACAAGCTGAGTCCAATTTTGGCACAAAGCGTTCTTAATCTTTGACGCGCAGGCACCAGACTTGAACATTCAAATGATAACCTGCGTTTTTTATTCATCTCGATTATGCGCTGCCGAACTTCGTGACGAGAAAATGTGCTGTCCATCGGCAGATCTTAGCTGAAATATACTTGAGTTGATTGCGCTCCTATCGTAATCTCTATGTTCATGCGTGCGTTGCAGCTTATTATGTGATCTGTTCACCATGTCGTCGTCGTCATCATGCATGGCGCCTAATGGACTGACAAATTTCATGATTTTTTCGTAGATTTATATGTAGACAACAGGCTAGAAAAGCCTTTGAAAGAGGGAATCGATAAGACGATTTCCTTTACGTTATTTGGCAAGAAAGATGGCCAACTGGTGCTTCTCACGTTTATTTTGTTTGTATCGTCTTCTTCTGGCATGGATGATAAAATAAATGCTTCCTCGAGGGCTTTACCCTCATGCTTCATAAAAGCAAACCCGTTTCTCTTTCCTTCTTGGTCAGGGATAAGATCTAACAATGTTAATTATTTGAACAAGAGGATTATGTCACAATTCCACTTGAACGAAAGAGATCATGCCACAAGTCCACTATGGGACATAAGAAAAGGTTCTTTTTTGGCCTTCTCCTTTTGTCCTTGTTAAAGGATGAGCAGCAAGAGACCTTAGCAATCCCCCAAAATTTTTCAATTTAAGGCACAATTATTTCTCTCAATCTCACGGTTCGAGGTTAATGAGCTAAATATTGAGCTAGAGCATATTGATAGATTGCTATTCTCTCCACATGAGAATAGACATGTCTCCTTGTGGAATTCATTGTATCAAATGGCTATGGCTTTGTGAAAAATAGTGAGTGCAAGAAGCACCGGACTAACCGTGCTTGGGTGGCACAATAGGAAACACTATGATCGATAAAAGCTAAAAGTGTCGTTTTCCGACTATTTTTATTTTATTTTATTTTATTTTGTTGGTAGGTTATAAATAAGGATGTCGTCTTACATTTATATTCAGTTAAGTTTGCACATGGATAATACCCATGATTGGTAATTTACTGGTTAAAAGTATAATTAGACAAAGTTTTCACCGACCTAAAACAAGGAAAATATATAGCCTGAACTAGAATAATAATTGAGGAGACGCACATCCCCCATACAAAGGGTCACATGGGAAATTGTGGGAATTTAAAAATTGATTGTGGGTCAACATGTGCCTACTGCATGCAACGACTTGCTTTTGAGGCGGAATCCCTAAGAAGGGTTTAGAAAAAATTGGGTTCAATCAGTTTAGTAATTTACCTCCTTGAAAACCTACCGTGGCAATGTTTTTTCTCAAGCTATATCATCCTCTGTTGTTGATTGATGAAATTTTCTCAAACCATGCTCGTTACAATTGGTATTTATAGATTGCGTATTACTCACATGCAAATTAAAATTAAAATTAAAATAAGTGATATCTATATTTGTAACCCACCAATCAAAGATATGGTTGAAGACAATTTTTTCTTACACATTTATATAAATACTTTGCATCCTTTTTACAATTGTTTTCCATACATAGTGTTAAGAAATATTCGCAACTAAGAAATGATATCGAACTAAAGTAGAGTTGAAATGACTTGCATGGCCTTTTAAGTCCGATTATTGTTCTTGTGGCAAGCTAAACTATCATTCCCTAGTGATGGATTATCACTTTGCCTATCTCTAATAGCCTCCTCTCTTCCCACGCTGGTCAATCTATCAAAACGTGTTTTAAGAACTGTTAGCTCATCATAAGATTCAACCGTTTGAAGGGTTGTGCTGAAACTGGTCAAGTCCTCAAGAGTGGAACGGCCCAGACCTTCCAACTTTGAAACAGTGGCGATTCATACAATTCGCCGTACAAGCAACTTCCTCCCACCCAGTTCGCTCCGCCTATAAATAACCCCAATTTGGGACCATTTCAGGACACAAAACACAACCTCAAATGCCTCCCCAATCCTAGGCAGCTTGCTCATTCTTCATAACGTAGTCAGCATTGTCAAAAAATGGGCAGCAAGATCTCTTCCGTCGCCTCCAAAACCAATTCTCAGCAAAAAAGCACCACCACCACCAGCACCGGCACCAGCGGCACCACCACCACTACCGCACGAGCACCAGCAGCAGCAGCAGCAGCAGCGCATACACCGGACTAGCCAACATCATTAAGCTCCTGCCAAGCGGGACTGTCTTCCTGTTCCAATTCCTCAACCCTCTTTTGACCAACAACGGCGAGTGCCACACTTACAACAAGTACCTAAGCGCCATTTTGATTGCAGTTTGCGGCATTTCGTGTATCATCTCTTGCTTCACCGATAGCTACAAGGGAAGTGACGGGTCGACCCACTATGGGTTCGCCACGGCCAAGGGCATCTGGCCTAGCTCAAGCTCTGGCAGCTCCACGAGCTTGTCGGGGTATAAGCTTCAGTTTTCGGATTTCGTCCATGCTTTCTGTGTGTGATCATTTTCTTAGGTCTGGCGTTGTTGGACACGAACACAGTGAAGTGCTTCTATCCGTCTTTCGAGAACACAGAGAAGACCGTGATCATGGTTCTGCCAACCGTGATCGGCTCGATCTCGAGCACGCTGTTCACGTTGTTCCCCAGCACGCGCAACGGAGTCGGGTATTCTTCAACCAGTACCACCTCAACGACCAGCACTACCTCGGAGAGCAATGCCGAGAAAGTTTGATGATACACAGAAGCACATATGCACTATTCAAATGCAACCACAGGCATATTTCCAAATAAATGCATCTAGGGTTTCTCATATTAGACTCATGTGCTCTAGGATGAGCACATAATTACAATTGTACGTTTTTGTTGCCATAGGTCTTACAATGTATTTTTTTTTTTTTGGGTCGAACGATGTATTGGTTGATTTGGTCTATTTGTAGTGGAATTCATTAATTTATTAATGTCTTTTGATTAGTCTGCTAGCACGAGTTGTATACATCGATCATATTCAACTTCATTGATGGCAGCTAAACTTTTATTTCAAGGATTCAAATTTTCTGAAAATATTTTTCTTTTTTTTAGTTAAATAATGTTACTGTTTCATATCTAAGGACATCAACGACAAGCAAATTAGAAAAACAAAGCCACGTTTCATACGTTGGAAACTTCGCTATAATCTGATTCATAATTTATTAAATATTTTTTTTGACTAATTCATAACTAGCAATCTTTTTCCATTGGCTGAAGTAGGAAAGAAAATGCTGGGCTTGTTTTAGTCGCATAAAGTCAGTGTGCCACAGGCCGATATGTTAAATCATGCAACCATGAATCTTGATTTCCTTTAAGGTTTTACATTTTTATGATTCACACTCTTGTAATTAATAAAGGGAATTTTTAGAGAGAGAAACTTTTGAGGATGTACAGTTTAAATTCTTGAATGGATACAAATGAGATGGCGAATAATCTCGCAATGAGATCAGTCCGTGTGTTACATAGCTCATGAGTTAAACGATTTTCAAATGGCGGAACTTTTTCAAGTTATTTACACAATGACCAAATGATGAAGGTACACAATCGATTTGATTGCATTGCCACTTGGCGAGGAAGATTTTGTTAGCCCCAAAGACGGTAAAGCTGAGATTAGTGCTGAAAATCTATGTACTTAATTTTGTAAGAATTGATAAACTTCAATGCTAAAATTAGAAATTGAAACATTTATCCAATGGTAATTGACAATTGACATCTGACTATGAAGAATTGATTATTAAAGATAGAATAATGGTTATTTTCGATAGGTTTATTATTGGTTAGGTCTTGCCGATCACGTGATTTTTTTTTTTAAAATTTTTTTACAAAATATAGTTATTTAAGTCGATGGTAAAACAAGCCTAATTTCATATCGTACTGAATTTTTAATTTTCAGCATTCAATTATGTTATCAAATGGCCGTATTCCTACTCATTCAATCGACACATGATTAAAATACAAGCTCAAAGACTAGCTAACCACAAAGACTTCGCAACCCTACCAACGGAGCTAGGTCACGCTTGGTTGGCGCCCCTCGGTTAGGCCAACTCCAACGACCAACTTCATTGTCTAGGATCTAATTCCACAAGGAAGTGTGGTGAACTAAATTGACAGTAGAGGTGATCAATGGGCGAGTGTGTTATAGGTTAATAGGCAGGCTTGGGCAATGGGCTTACGTGAGGAAGTCTACTCCACCCATCTTGTCTTGGGCCTGGCGGGGCCCAAATTTTCTATGTAAAATATATTAAATAGATGGTCTAGGGCAATACGATAGGCCTCATCTAGTGGCCGGGCCTGGCCCAAATATTTCCCAACTTTTTGTGTTTCACTAATTTTTTTAATTAAACCCAATTACCATTTTCCCACATCTTCTTTAAATCATTACTGGACTATTTAACTATCTAGATGTTTATCCGTTTGTTGCTGAGAGATTGTACTGAGGGGCGCGTGTTTGCATAATGAAGTTTGATAAAATCAAATGATCGGCGTGATTCTAGGAATGTTTATAGAATCCGCCTATCAACTTTGGCTTCAATGTACAGTTTGTCTTATACTTTACTCTGATCAAGTCTTTTCCAGAACTATTTTATGGCGTCCATTGTCGTGCTGCTGTAAGTATTCGAGCGGGTAGAGTATTGTTTCTTGGTAATTCAACTTTAGACCATAGACCCGACCTCAAACTCATATCTCGTCTCGCCCCTTCTCTCGTCATCAGGTCGAGTTCTTGGTGATCAATTAGGTTTCATCGGCAAAGAAGTCGCACGCGGAGAATAATCAAATTTTGCCTCCATGGCTCTCCCTTCTCTCCTTTACTTGGTTCAACCAATGTGGATTTGATTGACAGCTAAATCCACGACATTAAAGCTATATAGCGATTAGATCCATAACATCGGTGTGATATATTTGTCACAAAGTATTACGAATCCCCCATTTCAATATGATCACTCTAATTTCTTTTTGTAAATCTCTCGAATGATTGATGTGGCAATTACGTAGCCACATGATCTTCTCCTTGAGCCGAAATAAATAATATCCATGTCGTTAAACTCCGATTAATGTTTATTGAAAATCAAATCGATGCTCATCGAAGAAGAAGAAGAAGAAGAAGAAGAAGAAGAAATTATTACAAATTGTCCACACCAATGTAAGTAATGCCATATAAGAGGGTAAGCATTTATGTTAGCAATATCTCGGGTCATAATTTGTAGAATGACTAAGTTGTCACCAAGTCAAAATTTAGAACTTTTTTGACAATGTTCTCACATTAAAGCTATATAGCAACACGATATTTGGTGCAATCCATTTACCACAAAATGTATATGATCACTCTAACTTCTTTTTATAGATCGCTCTCAAATGATTGATGTGGCAATGATGTAGCCAAGTGATCTTTCTCTGAGCCGAAATAAATATCCATATCGTTAAACTCCAATTAATATTTACTGAAAGTCAAATCGAACAATCAAAGGGCGAAAAGTCGAAATGCAATAAAATAGTTTGGGTCAAGCAAACTAACATGAAATCTGCGAGAGATCATATTTAGCATGAAAGCAAAGTTTCTATTGTTGGTGAATATAATCAAACAAACTTTTTTATCTTCGCTCCATTTATTTTTCGAAACACAAATATTTTTAAAAGTAATTTTTTTTAAATGATCGTTTGAATAGCTTGGAACAATTACTCAATAGTGAATATTTTCATTATTAAGAACAATCTATGTCTAAATATTTTCTTAATTATGAAAATATTTTCCGTTAATTTATTTTTATAAGCGATATATATATTTATATATATATATATATAATTATATTTTGAACAATGTTTTTTTAAATCATATACTTTTTCTGAAAACAAACAGAACTTTACGGATAAAATTCGAGAATAGGGAAAAGAAAGGGGGCCCCCACGGCAAAGAACGACAATTGCATGAAGTGGCGCAATTTCATTCGACGACCACCGTGACGCTGCGCTAAATGTTCCCTCGTCTTCCTCGAACTCGAAATCCATCTGCTCTCTCTGCAATTTCTTGTTTGCGATTCAGGTAAAATTCCTACACCCTCTTCCGTTGATTCTCCCGAATGGAATGTTGAACAGCTCCACTTGTCTTCCGTTCAAATTCACAGTTTTGAGTCTTCGTTTTCTGATCAGTAGTTTCGGTTCCTCGGATCAGGTCGCGACTGTGAATTTCGGATTTCGATTAGGGATTCAGGGGTTCATCTTGGATTACTAGATTTCAGGTTTCGACTGCTACTTCATCTGGGTGATCTTCGTTTCGGCTGGAATTCGAAATTCGTGAGCTGGGTTTTTTTGGGGATGGATGGTAACAAGGACGAGGCGTTGAGGTGCGTGGCATTCGCCGAGGAGGCGATCGCCGCGGGCAACAAAGAGCGCGCGATTAGATTCATCAAGATCGCGCGGCGCCTGGACCGGAATTTGCCCGTTGCCGCGCTGTTGGACCGGTGCGACAAGCTCGATTTCGGGTCGGAGGAGACTCCTGCTGAGGAGAAGTCTCTTGATGATGGGAGCAATAAGGAGCTGGGTTCTGGGAAATGCGAGGAAGGTTCGGATGCCGGGAAAAAAGAAATATGGGGAAGAGCATGTTCAGCTAATTGGGCAGATTAAGAGGACGGGGGATTATTATGCGCTTTTGGGGTTGGAGAAAGCTTGCTCCTCGGAGGAGATTAAGAGGGCTTATAGGAAATTGTCGCTGAAAGTGCATCCCGACAAGAACAAGGCGCCGGGTGCGGAGGAGGCATTCAAGAAAGTGTCCAAAGCGTTTAAGTGCTTGAGTGACGATGGTTCGAGGAGGCAGTATGATCAGACTGGTTTTGTCGAGGAATTCGAGTATAATCAGCGGCATAATGCTAGGCGGAGGAGGAGGAGGAGAACTGGAAATGACTTGTTTGATGATGATTTCGACCCGGATGAAATATTCAGAGCCTTCTTCCGCGAGAGGGACCTTTTAGGACATCTCATGTTTATAGGACAGGAGGAGTCAGTGGTTACCGGAGAGAGGACTCCGATGTAGGAGGATTTAGCCTGATGGTTCTTTTGCAAATTTTACCATTCTTGATCATCCTTCTGCTCGCATATATGCCCTTCACAGAGCCTGAGTACTCTGTTCAAGAATTACTCTTATGAGGTCTCCAAGGCAACTGAAAAACACGGAGTGGAATTTTTGTGAAATCATCTGCATTCGATAATAATTATCCACCAGGAAGTCCTGCTCGAGCTAAAATTGAGGACAACGTGATCAAGGATTATAAAAGCATGCTTTGGCGTTACTGTCATATAGAAATGCAAAGACGTCAATGGAATAAGAATCTGCCGACTCTAATTGCAAGAAGCTGCATAACTTTGGCGTAGCATGAAGGTAAGATAATGTGCTGTCTTCATCCCTACAATAGATCCACCATATGACTGTCTAGTGCCTCTTTAATGTCCAACTTATATGTTTGAATTTGGTCAACTATATTCATTTTCACACCTTCACATTACCATGCATGATGTGCTCTGATATTGGCTCTTATTGCTAAGTATTTTCAATGCTGGGTTTGTTATGTCATCAACTCTTTTACAGGACTCATCATTATATTAAAAAAGGACAAAAAAAAAAGGCTGGTTGTGTAAATGCCACACATCAGGATTAAAATTTCCAGCAAATCTTGCAATCATAGGGAGTCAGCCCAGCATGCGCAAAGGAAGAGCCCTTCTGAATGGTACAAGTGATGCCAATGTCCCATGCTATAGCTAATAAGAGCTATGCAGCAACCATTTTTCTCCATGAATTTGGAAATTAATTGTATTTACCGATGTTCGGTTTGCTTCCAGTGCATGTTTGCATATAGAGGTAATGAATAGTGAACATGTCGGTTGTAATAGAGTTAGAAAACACATGGTTGGAAGTCCTGAAAACTAAACTAAGCATTATGGGTTTTTCTGTGCTGGTTTTTCTTGCTTTTAGCCTGTGTGGCTTGTCTGGTGGTGGTTGTGTGCAATTATTTGAAGAATTATGAACTGTGCACGTGTACGTTCAGCTTTGGGAACTATAAAATATTTACTGTCAGTTTGCCTGCTTCCCATGTATCTTTGATAATGATTGTGGTAAGTTATAGATGCAAATTTCAATGGAGTGTGAACGCTTGAGGTTAAGTCCTGAAGACCAATGAGAGAATGGATTTCCTGTGCTGATTTGTGATATGCTTTTTTGGTGGTAATTGTATGACTCTGTGGGTGAGTTTAGTTTCCATCATGATATCGCCATTGGTTATTAGCTATATGGCCAACCTTGTATGTGCGTGTCTAGTATTGCATTGTTTGTATCTTGTGTACATGTTGATGGCATATTTGCTTTTCAATGGAGTCCATTTCTCTCACTTGTTGAACACCAAGCAGCTACATAGTCATTCTCACTGAGCTAAGTTAATGGACAGAGTATGAGATTAAATGGGACGAAATGAACATGAACCTGACTGGATATTGCAGCTGCTTAAAGTAACTCCAAGTTTCAAGAGTCCTCACCCATAATCTTGCCATATCCAATAGAACTTGTCTATGCATCCATCCAGGGAAGTTGCAGCAGGAGAAGGGTTGCAAGGTTTTTGATACTTTGTTATACTCCAATAGAGTTTGATAATGCTTCTTGTGGCTTGCAAAAATATTGATCCATTGGGAATAGTTGCCAAAGTTTTTGACATCTTAAGTGCCAATAGTAACTTATATGTGTGACGTAGAATCGTCCCCTGTAAATGAAATGTCTTCTATGAATGAAGCCCGGATAAGCAAATTGTATCTCCTGTAATGCGGTTGTTTCTCATGTCATCGTCCTCCAGTTTGTTCTTGATGCAGGAAAGTTGCAGCTAGGTCATTTATAAGTGAGGAGTGTCTGTAATTTGGATATTTCTGGCCTTCTAGTTACTGAACGGCAATTTCTTTGGCTTCTGACTGGGCACAAAGAAACCCTATGATATACTCAAGAATTCACGAAAGAAATACAAGATTTGGGGAATAGAAGATTTGGGGCATGATACCTTGTCTCTGGGTGTGTGGTTACCTAAGGCAAATAATTTGACGTTGGAAGCAAACTGCAACGCTTTAAGTCATTAACAAAATAGGCGAGACTTATGATGTTATTTATAAGTAAAATCCACTCCCACATGGTCATTATCTCATGTGAAAACTTAAGTACTCCGTTTGGATACTTTGCCCTCGTGGATTGGGCTGGATCGTTACTGATGATATTAGTGCAACACTCTTTCCAGTGGCTGTATGTTTTGTGGATGGAATAGGTTCAGACTTGAGAGCATCGCTTGAGCGATATTGCATAAGATATGACTCCTAACCAGCTTCTAGGATGGCCAGAGTGGTTGGATAATGTGCAACTCCCTATCGCTCGGCGATACAGGCTGACTCTAATGAGGACATAGCTTTTTTTAAGTCAGAAAGTTCGGAACCATCCCTAAGTCTGGATGGGAGATGCCCTATTGAATGGTTTATAAGTAAGATCTAGTCTAAATGTCACCACTTTGGTGCGACCACTTGAGTATACCATTTAAGGACTTAACAGACACGGAAACGGATGGGTCGGTAAAGATGGTATTACTTTACGACCACCTCTAATCGATGTCTAGTGCGCTAGCACTTGGGCACAAACTTGGTACACACCGAGACAACACCATCAAAGCGAAGTTCCCATGCGTTACCATCATGAACTGAGGCTTGCACACAAGCGCTAGGTCACATGACACCCCGGCCCGAGGTCAGGCAATCACGCATTGAGGCCACACGCAACGACTTAGGGATGCACGCAAGATGTTCGTCAGAATGCACAGGTGATTGTAATACAAAGAACAGTTTTCCAAAGGAGGACAACGAGTCCAGCGTCTTCTTCGTGGCAATTATTCTCACACGCACACAGACACATTGGCCAGTGCAGCGTCCCACGCTCTCAGCCATGCTCGATCCAACTCGGGTCACCAAGCCAACTATCCCAGCCAAAACCTTGTCTAGGCATGCCCCTACTTGCGCTTTCCATCCTCGGCCAACATGAGTATAATTCACGGCCTGTCCCTAGCTTTGTGATGTCCACAAACTCTCCAATTTAGGGAAGTGCCGTCCCGTCCATGGTGGTTCATATAGTCCAACAATATTTTCCAAATACAGTGTTAATTTGGTTTGTTACTACCATTGCTATCGTGTTAGAAGCCTACTAAGAGCCACACATTACTGGGGAATATTGATTTTATTTATCACAACCCTTTTCCTCGTCTCAAGAGATGCGCCTTGGTCGAACATCTTTGGCTCGACAATCACGACCGTTGTTAGATCTGCTATGGGCCTAGTCCGTCTATATACACATGCTAGAAATGACCCAAGGCCAATATACTCGATAAAGAATCAACCAAATTAACGTAGGTCAATTACCCATATTTGAGAGTAGATTTTACTTCTAATTAACATCATAAGGTCTCGGCTTTTTGATGTAGGACTTGGGGTGTCATGGTTTACTTCAGCCTTAGTGTAGTTGTTCGTCCGCAAAAAAGGTATTTTGCCTCAGCTATTCGCAAATTTTTTATTATGTTATAGGATTCTCTATTGCCTAGTCCAGCAGCCAAGGAAATCGCGGTTCTATAACATGCCGCTACTCAAACAATTTTATAAAATCTAATTAGACTTTTTTATTTTTCTCAAATATACAAACGCAAGTCATTATTGAACGTCACTTCAGGAAAAAAATTATACTTTTGGTCCCTTTGCTTTTTGGAAAATTCACTTTGTTCCATATAGTTTTTATTTGTCACAATTCCAGGCCTTGAACCTATTTTCCATCGACGATTTTTGTTATTATCAATTTTACAGCGACGCTAATTCTCCTCTCAACCTGTGAGATTCCTCTCTACCCCCTCTGGCGGTAGTGTCTCCCCTTAAATCCTCGATCTTGGGCTTCCTGCTCTAATCTTCCATGGAGGCTTCCATTCCTTTCAATCCGGACTAAGCTTTCACCCCAGTCTCTTCTTCACAAAGTTTTTCCCATATGGGAATCATAACCCCTCAAAGTGACAAATAGCAACTTTGTGGATTCTTCCCCAATTTAGCTTCCCTCGACCAACATTGGTGCTAATTCCCACCTCTGAACAGAAAACCATCCACCTAAACAACTCGGACTTTAAATCTGAAGATCCACCTCGGTGAAAGCTAATTGCGGTGGTCCCAGCTCATCTTGGGCTCCCTTCACTCCAGAATCACCCATAAGACTACCAGGTTTGATTCGGCACAATTTACTACCCCAGAAATGTACTTAAGATCTTAAGCTTATACAACATGGAAGGAATACATGAAAATCATCTCATAATGGTGGTGTTACACAAAAGAATGGGGCGACTTGTGGTTAGAATAGTACATTATAGAACTGGCCGATGAAATGCTTGATA
The DNA here is from genome assembly GCA_017140595.1 of Eucalyptus curtisii. NCBI lineage: Eukaryota > Viridiplantae > Streptophyta > Magnoliopsida > Myrtales > Myrtaceae > Eucalyptus > Eucalyptus curtisii. The sequence continues at coordinate 13,018,620 of CM029495.1, read as the reverse complement.
AAGAAAAATAGGAAAGTGAACTTATTCTCAATGGGAAACTCTTTTCTACACTTAATGTTAATTTTCAAGCCATTTTAAGTACGATGAAGAATGCATGGAAGTTAGAATTGGTGAAATGTGAGATCATTGAACTTGGATATATTTTATTTACATTTGACTTGGTTGAGGAGAAGAACCGAATGTTGCATTCGGGTCCTTGGTCTTTTGCCAGCAACCTTCTTGTATTGCAACAAGGAGACACAAATGTTCTGAACACTACTATGAGTTTAAACATTATGCCTTTTGCATACATATTTTGGGTCTTTTGTGAGCTAGGATGTCAAAAAATGCTATGTAAAATATAACTTTAAAGCTAGGAAAAGTAGAGGAAGTCAAAATTGAAGGAAAAAATAACGGCTCGCGCAAGATAGGTAAAGTCAAAGTTACACTAAACTTGCAAAGTCCCCTGAAAATAGGATCTATAGTTGAGTTGGGAGGTCGAAAATGGTAGATTGATTTCAAATATAAGAGGCTCCCTCGTTTTTGTTACTCTTGTGGTTGTATTGGACATTATCCAAACTTTTGTCCTAAGTTCCCATATGAGAGACGGGATTGGCTCAAGACAAACTGTAGGCATGGATCATGGCCGGAGATTGAAGTGAGAGATAATAGCCCCGTTGGACACTCACTTAACGATCCAAAGATCTTCGAGTCCTAGTGGCTCGAGAGTGGCCCAACTTGGTCTTCGTCACGGAAACCAAGAACAAAGAATCTGTCATAGAAAGAGTTAAAAAGCGTTGCAGCCATCATTAACCCGATTGGAATTGGGGGTGGATTGGTACATATGTGGGATGAGGAAGTTCATGTGGGAGTGGCTTTCAACACAGAGGAGTTTTTAGATGTTATATGTAAAGACTTCATAAGTGGTTTTATCATGCAGATATCATCTCTTCACGCATCTACAAATTATCAAGAGAAATTACAATTATGGCAAGCATTGTATATCATTCATATCTCAAATAGCCTTCCATGGCTATGTATTGGTGATTTTAACGAAGTCTTATACTAATGGGAAAAATTCGGAAAACGTGAAGTAGACCAGTATAGAACGATGGCATCTAGGGATTTTGTAGATTCATGCTCATTAATGGACATAGAGAGTGAGGTATTTATGTATACATGGTCTAACAAGTGAGAAGGGACAAAAATTGTGAAAAAAAGACTTAATATGGCGCTTTGTAATCTAGAGTGGTGAGTTTTATTCCCAAATGCGGAGGCGTTTGCTCTTCCTGCAATTGGATCAAACCATAGTCCGATTCTCTTAATTTTAGACTCGGCAAAGGTAAAAAAAACAAAGATTTTCATATTTGAGCCATATTGGATAGAAAACCTAGAATTCAAAGGAGTGAATCAAAGAGCTTGGAGAGCTGAAGAGCACAACTCTTTGGATATAGTCAAGAAACAAGGAAGATAGTAGATGAATTGAGGAAATAGATCAGCAAAGAATTTAAAAATGCACACCGTCAAATTCAATCACTAGGGGGAACACTTACTGAAATGACGAATAGAACCACAAGGCAGCCGAACCAGGAATAATACCACCAAATTGTTGAGCAAATCAAAGATCTATGGAGACAAGAAGAAATGTACTCGGGACATTAGATCCAGAATTAATTGGATAAAATGGGGGGGGGATACAAAATATTTCCATGTAACCACAATTCGAGAAGACAACGCAACAAGATTTCTATGCTCCAAATTGATGAGCAAATTTGGAGTAGAGACCCTTCCATCCTCAGGGAATATATAACAGGTTTTTATCAATTTCTACATACCATGGAGGGAAGTAGAGAATATCGGCCTGTTTTAGATCAATGCCTATAAGTGATCATGAATACAATAAATGACGCCTTAATAGGGAATTTTATAAGGGAAGAAGTGAAACCAACAACTTTCCTAATGGACACTACAAAGGCTTCGGGATCGGATGAACTTAATGGCTTATTTTATCAAAGCAGTTGGTTAGAAATCCAAGAAGACATATTTACAATGGTTAACAACTTCTTCAGCCAAGGTACTTTTGATCCTGAAATCAATAAAACTCATATCACTCTTATCTCTGAAGTATCAAAATCCAAAAAAATATCACTCAATATAGGCCTATCAGCTTGTGCAATTTTAACCACAAAATCATTACAAAAGTCATGGCAAATAGACTGAAACCCTGGCTCCAAGAAATAATATCTCAAGAACGAAGTGCTTTCGTCGAGGGAAGACAAATTCACAATAACACTTTTATTATCCAGGAGATCCTACATCAGCTTAAAGTACGAAAACGGAAGTGAAAATTTCAAGTGATCCTCAAACTTGATATGCAAAAAATCTACGAGACTTTCTAGGTGATTGTATGTTGAGAATGGGTTTCGGTGATAAATGGGTCTTATTGGTTAGAAAATGCATCTCCTCGATCTCTTTTAGTATTAAAGTTAATGGAGAGTCTTGTGATTACTTCACACTGACTAGAGGGATTAGACAATGAGACCCATTATCTCCCTATCTCTTTATTATTATAGCAAACGTTCTATCATCATCGATTTCCAAGACTGTAACGGATGGTAACTTAAAAGGCATCCAATTGAATCTACACTGTCCTACATTATCACATCTTTTATTCATGGATGATGCTATATTCTTTCTTGATGGTATCATTACGAAGCTCGAATCTAGCAAATATTCTACATCGCATTGCTTCACATTAGGACAGGCCATAAACCTCAACAAGGCAGAAATTTCCTTCAGGGAAAATTGTCCTCAAGGGGTAAATTTGAATCTAGCAGCTGAATTGAGAGTACCAGTCATTGAAAAACTAAGGAAATACCTGGGTGTATCTTCAAAATGAGGACAAGAAAAACGGCAAATGTTCTCTTGCGTTTTTGCAAAAGTTGATAGGAAGTTGAATGGATGGAAAAAGAAGCTAATGTCAAAGGCGGGTAAAGAGATCTTGATCAAAACGGTAGTCCAAGCATTACCTTAGGTCGTCATATCCATTTTTAAAGTCCCCATATTGATTTGTAGAGCCATTGAAAAGAGAGTATCCTCTTTTGGGTGGAAATAAAATGCTACTAGAAAAGATATACATTGAAAAGATGGGATATTTTAAAGACTAGGAAAGATTGCGGGAGGCTAGGCTTTAAAGACCTAGTTCATTTCAACAAAGTGATTGTGGGGAAACAAGAATGGAGATTTACTCAAGACCCGAATGCCATATGGAGCAAATTGCTTAAAGAAATCTATTTTCCCAAAGGAGAGTTTTGGACAGCAACAAAGGCCCCCGACCCTCTTAGGGATGGCAAAGCATACTAATAGGGAGAGACACGATTGATCTAGAGATCAAATGGGAAGTGGGGGATGGCAAGAAGATCGAAATCATAGAAGATAGATAGCTACTTTCAGGTAAGATAGGAGGTCCAGCAAATAGAAACGACCCTTACTTGGTAGTTGAATTAATGAACCTAGATGAGGGAGGGTGGAATTTTCTATTACTACAAGAGACTTTTGACGAAAGAGTCAATAAAGAAATATCAGCCACGCCCTTAAACATTACACCTAGACCAGATAAGATGATATGGACAACAACCAACTCTAGTTCCTATATGGTAAAAAGTGGATATAACAAGCTATGAAACTTCGACAAACTTCAAACGACAGACCAAGTTTCTACTCCGTACTAGCTACCCAAGAGACTATGGACCGAAATTTGGAAACTAAAATCTTACCCCAAAGTTAGATTTCTACTATGGAGTGCAAGTAACAATGCTTTGCCGATGAGGGAAAACTTATCTAAGCGAAATTTGCTACCTAAACCAAAGTGTCCCTTTTGTGGCCACGCTCTAGAAACTACAAAGCACGTCTTCATTTTATGCCCTTGGACAAAGCAAATTTGGTCGGATCAGTGAATCGGAGCCAACTTATCCCTAGAGATTTGCAATAGAATGGATAGATGGATTTGGGAGAATCTTACCGTGAGATTACCGAACAAAAAAAAGCTATCTTCACTGAGCTGATTTGGAGGATATGGAAGGTGAGGAACCATCTAATCTTTCAAGCAAAAAACAATATCCGAGCTCTTTGATTGAAGAGGCTATCATTACAACACAGCTCATCGCAAAGCAGTACAGTAGGAAACTCACCTGTGAAGAAAGAGACCCGCCCGCAACAAAGGAAAGCTCCTTGCTGAATTAGATCTACAGCAAAATAAGCGTGGACTACTCCTAGAACAACTCTATCATGGAAGAATCAACAGCGATTTTGCACAGGAACGTTGATGGAGTGCTCGTTGATGGGTTCTAAGGTCGATCTTCGCCCCTTCTACCGTTGTCGCTGAAGCCCCCGCAATTAAGGAAGCTCTGAAGTGGTTGAAAGAGCTACAAAACCCACGAAGGGAGAAGCCAAGTGCATGAGGTGGGGGTGTACTTCCCACTAATCTAAGCATGCTCTTATCAAGTGATAGCTTACGGTAGTTAATTGCACCTTAGGCCGATCGGAAATATCATGGGCTTCGCGGTCCATGATTCAAGATTGCATCAACTTGTTGGCCAGCTAAATGGAGTTGCTATCCAATTTGAACCGAGGGACTATAACCAAGCAAAGTTGATTAGGTTGCAAAGACCCACCGAGCCGATTATGTCCTGACGAGCTGGGTTATTAATCCTCCTCATTCCCTTTGGTTGATTTTTTGTAATCCTTTATCTTCGATCTAGTAATGAATATCTGCCTTTCTAACCAAAAAAATAAAAAAAATAAAAATTCGTCCACTATTTCAATTTAATCGTTGAGTCAGCATTGGCTACCCATACATGGTTCTCCTCATCAAGCGCTTTCAATACAAATTAAAATCAAATTATTTTGGTATCTGAATTTTAGTTAAAAACATGAGAATGATAAATAGATCATTTTTATTATTGGAATATTATAAATATTTGCAAATAAATTCAAAGAAAGAAACAAAAAAAAATAATTTAATTCTCGCAACAACATTGCTATGAGACTTGTAAATTTTAGATAGCATATATATGATTTTGTTGAGTACCATTTTCTCTCTCCAAAACTTTATTTTCCCATGAGAATCGAAAAATATTTCTAAATTTATTAACAAGAAAATAGAATATGAAGGGGATGAGGATTGAAGGGACTTCGTGCCTATCGAGTAGTAGAATGAGAAGACAAAGTGAATCTAACTTTCCATGTTATCAATGAGACAATCTATTCATTGTGCACCATGTGGCTAGGCAGACCTACCCTCCTCTCTCTCTCATCACCATTTACTCTTCGTTTTTATTGACAAAATCTGTCCTCCTCCGCTCTCTCTCACCGTCCCTCCTCTTCACACCACTTTGCTTTCTCCATCCCTTCTTCGCTTTACTCTTTCTCTCTCTTCTCTCTCTGCCCATCTTCGCGACCAAAAGGTATCACATTCTACTCTCTCGCTCCCTTCTCCACTTTGCTCTATCTCTTCATTCCTCTTTTGGCACCACCCTATAAGAATTGTTTGGACTGTCTCAATATTGCGTAGAAAGTTAGACCATCTATTATTTTCTTGATGTTTATGTCTTCATTGGCATAGGCTAACGTGATGAACTTTTCATGATGAATATTTTCGTCCCTGTGCAAGGGTGGTCATTCCCCACCTATCTTTTTTGCCCTGTTAGAAGGTGATGCGCATATGAGAACACCTTGATGTATCTACTTTTTGTCATTAACACGAAGCTAACAATTTTTTGGGGTGATTGGTTTCCGGTCTAGTTTCCAAAATTGGGGACCTATGACCAAAATTTGGTCCTAGAGTGGGCTAATTCAACTTTAGTTCAGTCCAATGAAACCAGTTTTTTTTTCTCCCACTACTTGATGCCTTCTATTGTGAAAAAAAAAAATGATCACTTTTATTTTTTTTGAAGAACTAAAAAAAATGAGTATACGTAGTCAGTTTGGTCTAGTTTCCCCTTGGAACTGGGAACCCACTACCAGGACCACAATTCCACTTTAATGAATCGGGAATCAAACCGATACTCTCAAGAACCGGACCCAACCAATCGGTTCGTCTTGTCCGGGTGGTTCGTGGTTTAGACGATCCGTTTTACACACCCCTAATAGTTTTTTTACAGTAGAAAAAGACAAAAAAAAAGACCTTTTTTCCCATTGGAAACTTGATTTAGGCCAATACTGAAACTAAACAATTTTTTCTTTTTTTGCTATTCCACGATCTACTAAAAAAATTCACGTTGTTTAGGAAATAAACTGTTTAAATTTATATTAATGATGTGAGCAGTTTTGTAATTGGTGTTCTTCATTAAAGTAATTTCGAGTATTATTATTATTATTATTATTATTATTATTATTATTATTATTATTATTAAAATGGATTTTTGTTCATTAATGATGTGTAGTAAAGAACTCAGTTTCTTTTTGTAATCTTAAAAGTGTATTTTATAATCTAAATCTAAATAAGTGTATCTCAGACTTTCACAATTGTTTTATTGTGCAATTACTCCATGTTTGGTTCGGGTCAATTGGGGCATGTTTGTTTGTGTTCTTTTTTTGTTCCCTCGAACACAATTTTGTTCTTTTGTTCCGGGGAACAAAAAAAGAACAAACACGTTTGCTTACACTTTTGTTTAGGGAACAAATTTGGAAGCAGAAAAAGAAACAAGAAAAACTTGTTTCTTGTTCCCAGGAACACTTTCGAGAAACAATTTTTCTCACTCCTATTTTTTCCTTCTCTTTCTTTTTCTTCTTCTTTTTTTTTTTTTTTTCTTTGGCCGGTCGTCGGCCTCGGCCTTGGCCATGGCCGACGACGTCGTCAAGGCCGACGACGCGGCGACCGATCGTTGAGGGTCGGGCGACCCTGTTGGATTGTCGCGTGGCCGGGCGAGGCCGTCGGCCCTCGTCGGCCGGTCGTCGACCATGGCCGAGGCCGGCAACCGGCCAAAAGGAAGAAAAAATAAAAAAGAAAAAAGAAAAAAAGAAAAAAGAAAAAAGGAAAAAAAATAAACAATAAAAAATAAAAAAATGAAAAATGAAAAATAAAATAAAAATATCAAAAAATTAAAGAAACAAAAAAATTATATTATACAAGATTACCAAAAATGTTTTTTTTTTTTCTATTAAAGGGAATATAAATTTTGCGGTTATCAAACGCGTTCTTCCGTTCAAAAATTGTTTCTCCGAATAGAAATAGTTTTTTCTATTTATGTTCTCTAGAACAATTTTTTAACAGAAACGTTACTAAACGCACCCTTATTAACCGGGAGAAATTTTGCTTTTGTATATTGCTGTTACCCCGGGTGAAATTTGATAGGGAAAGGTTGGGGCTTCATTCATGGTGTCCTCATGTCATATGCACTCCCAATGATAATGACACATAAAAGTAATCATTCTTTTTCTATTTCGCTCTTTATCAACAGGTCCTGCACCACGCTTGTCCCCCTCCTTTGACGCCTAGGGTCCGGAATATATATCCAATCAAGTTCATTTAATTTTAAACTTTTTAATCTCATTAATACTAATCTTAAATTTTTGTGCGAAATTCCTACATAATCTTTTCGGCTAATTTTCACAAAAATCACTGACATGGCATATCAATTATGGCCGATCGTCCTGGGAGCTTCTTCATGCAAATTTTATTGCAGAACTCCCATTAGTAATCAAAAGATAAATCTCCAATCTTTTCCTTAGAATCTTATTACGGCATCAGTTTGCAAATGTCTCAATTCTTTCTCCAAAACAATGTCTTCAAAGAAATAACTTTACCATTGTGTTACAATAGAAAATTACACTGGAATGAGAAAATAACTCTAGCTCTTTTCTTTCTATTCTAACTTTGATGTGTTATAAACTTTTATTTAATTATATAGATGCTGATTCATGAATATCATTTGGAATGTATATCCTTTTCTCCTCATGATGTACCATGTACTCAATTAATCCTTATAAGTAGAGATTTAAAAAAACAAAAAAAGCTAATGTAAAACCATCGCTTTTTTTCCCTAAGCATATAACAAATGAAAAGGAAAACAAATCCGTGCAAAGCACGGGAAGTGAAAATAGTATACAAAATAAATTCTAAGTTTGGAATTTTGTAATGGGAAAATATCACAAATGGTCCCTGAAGTTTTATGTAATGTTCAATTTTCTCCCTGAACTTTCGATTAGCTCAATTTGGTTCATGAACTATTAACAAATGCTCAATTTAGTTCTTCTGTTAAGTGATGATTGTTTTTCCTTTTTTTTTTTTTCTTTCTTCTTCTTCTCTCTTCCCTTCGCCAGCCATGGCGGAGGAAAGCCGGCGTCCCTGCCGACGGCCGGCGGGCGACTTGGGCAACGTGGACCAAGTGCGGCGGGTGTTTTCCCAAGCACGACAAGAACGGCGATGGCAAGATCTCCTGCGACGAGCTTCGCGAGGTGCTCTCCGCGCTCGGCTCCTCCTCGCGAGGAGGCCCGTGCCGCCATGTCCGAGATCGACAAGGACGACGATGGGTTCATCGACCTTGATGAGTTCGCGGAGCGATCCTCGCGGCGGCGATGGGGGACCCGAGTGTGGGGCCAAGGAGCTTAGGGACGCCTTTGACGGAACGGGCTTCGAGCCGAACGTCGCCGTTTGCTCCGCGTCGGGCGAGGGCCACCCTTGCCGGCATCGGGCAAGGATGACCCTCGCCGGACGCCTGGCTTCCTCCGCCGGCTTCGCCATGGCCGGCGGAGGGAAGAGAGAAGAGAAAGAAAAAAATATTTAAAAGTAAAATGCCCAATTCCGTTAACTTTAACTAACGTAATGACGAAATTGGTCAAATTTTAAATAATCGGGGGACATTTATCGATAATTCATGGATCAAATTGAACAAATTAAAAGTCTAGGGACGAGATTGCACATCAAGTAGAAGTATTGGGACTGTTTATGACATTTTCCCTTTTGTAATTGGTGCAATAAATTCTTTAGACTTAATTTAAAATCAGATTTAATACACACACACCCACACCCCATAGACTACCAAAGTGCCTCTAGACATAGAGAATAGGGAAAGTACTAAGGAAGTCATAAATCTATTGTATTTGTACCAATTCAGTCTTAAACTTTTCAATTTAGTCAATTTAGTTCTAAATCTTTTTGCATTTGTAGCAATTTAGTTCATTCAAATAATTTTAACCGAAAATTACGACGTGGACTCCGACAATCCCGCATGGCATGCCTCACTTGCCTATTGGCCAACGAGGGCCTTCGCTCCCTCTTCGACCACAAGTGAGGGTGCAAAGGCCCTCACTTGTGGTAGGCAAAGGCCACGATGCCTTGCTCAGACCAGGCAAGGGCGTCACGATCCTCACCTGAATCTGGGTGAGATCTTGATGCCCTTGTCGGCCAACTGTTAGAATATACATATCATACTTTGATGCGGAAATTCAAAGTAAAACAGCGATCTTTGATCTTCATGATTTTCACAAATGGATGAAGACATACCTTTCTCCATAGCGTTGCACTTGTGATGATCGTTGTAGAAAACCGAAGAACTCGAACCAAAAGAAGAAATCCGATTTCTCTCCCTTAACCCACTATACTTTAATGTACTCTATCGATGGAGGAGAGAATACTCAATTTCTTTCAGTTATTGTTGTTCATTGTGGGTGGAGAGAGGACCGGACTCTATTTGTACATTCGTTGAAAATGTGCCTTCCATCAAAGCGATATACCCTTTCGTTTTATTGGAGTCGCAACTTCTCATAACCAATAATTATTTTATAGCATTTCAATAATTATTAAACCATTTAATAAATCATATCATGTGGGCCACAATAATTCTTACACCAACAAGCAAGGGCTTGGCCTTCGCCCAGTCCAAGTGAGGTTGCTAAGCCCCTCATGCAAGGCGGTCAGCAATGGTCGATCAATGACCTCAATGGCCAACAATATATAGGAAAAAAGAAAATAAAAGGGAAAAAAAGAAAAAAAATCAAAAAAATTGTAAAATTATAAAATTTATCCATGTTAGCACCAGTCGTACTATATAAGACCGCTGGTATCCATGTGAACAATTTCCGACCTAAATTGATCAAATTGAATAAATTGATACCAATATGAAAAGATTTATGACTAAATTAATCCAATTGAAAGTTTTATGACTGAAATGATATAAATGCAATCGGTTTATGGCTTTTTTGGTACTTTTCCCTAGATAATATGCATTTGACATGTTGAGAATTACCAATATTGACTATAAGATGGACTAGATTGCACCTTTTAAAAGATTTTAAAACTTTCAATGAGCTATATTCCCTAGAGTTAGGCCTTACTATGTTCATTTTATTATAGGAAGCCTTGTAGAAAGAGAATCCCTATGCTAGGATTTTCATGATTAAAATATACAAGTTCAAGGTGAAGGCTGTATGGAAGCATACAAAATCCCAGCATTACGGTTTACGATCTTCATTACTTAACACGCTAACTAGTTTGCGAAACACCAAAACAAATTGTATCCACCAGCCTGTGAATTATTTCCAAAAAGTTGTTTTTCAAACTTTTGGATATTTGGGTGAGGGAAAACTAATCAATCAACCAAAAATGTTTTCCATAAAGTGAAAATAACAAATTTAGATTGGAGAAAAATGACTTACCCCTTTAATAAGATAGAAATCATTTTCTCTAAATTACTAAACAAATGAGACTTATCCCATTTTTTAAAATGATTTTTATAGAATATATTTTACTTTATCACTAAGTTTTCAGTTAAACAAATGTGCCATAACTAATAACCACATAAACGTATGATATAACATTTTTCAAATATAGCGGAAAAGACAATAACCTGGCATTAACTCATGTATGATGATGTAGGAAAAATTCCGAACATTCCTTTAATCTCATAATTATTTGAGGAGGAGACCGGCTACTATTAGTCAAGTTGATGGTGTCGCGCTTGGACACGTTTTCATTGGTTTCTTTCCATTTTCGATTTCAAAATTTATCTTGGATAATTTAAATTTTTTGGGCATGAGGTTCATTCGCCCCGGAAGTCATTGGGAGCGAGAATATTCACATGCAGGCATCGCCACGTGTCCAATTCAATCCGGAGCCACGACACCCTTTAAATAATTTCTCGGGGTGACATTATATTCCCCGGTACGATCGACAACGGAAAAAAGCCAACATATCTCGTGACGACCCATTTGACGTGGCACATGATCGCGACTTCTAAGCGTGTCATTTCGAACGAATTTCTTTTCCTAACCAGCAATAATTCGAGCCGAAATGCAATTAATGTCGATATTCTAGGAAGCATCGATTGTTCTACCAAAAGATTTGAAAATTTAAAAGCATTGATCGGAACCGAGCAACGACCAAAGCGCAAACTCGCAGGTCAACAGTCAACCGCCATCCACCCGAAATACCATTAACACCCTCCATACTTCCCTGTAATTACAGAACTGCCCGCCGCCCTCTCTCTACTACGGCTATAGTGTATACCACACGCTAAAAGTAAAATTCGGAAAAAAACAAGAAAAAAAAAAAACATCGAAATGCGTACTGAAAGGAGAAGAAGATCGGCGGAGATCCGAGGATCCGGTCGGCTCCGGTGGAGGATCTCGGTCACTCGGAGTCGTCGCCGCCGCCGAAGATCGAGACGCGGCTGTACAGCAGGAAGAGGAGGAGGGCGAGGACGAGGGCGACGCCGACCGGGAGCCGCTGGCCCGGTGGATGCTGTCGGGCTCGCCGGAGCTGGAGAAGATGGCGGAGACGAAGGAGCCGCGGTCGGAGGAGAGGAACTGGATGGTGAGGAGGAGGGCGATGGGGAGGAGGAGGAGGCCCACCGGGGTGAGCGCCTCGGAGATCGCCCCCGTCACGGCCTCGCCGCCGTCGCCGACGAGGAAGGGGACGGCCACCACAATGCCGACCACGACCGCCAGGAGGACGCCGTGGGGCGGCCGGGATCCGCCGCGCCGCTCTTCGATCATCGCGGGATTTTGATTTTGATTTTGATTTTTGCTTTTGCTTTTTGGGTGTTGGCAGGGTTTTGTGGAGAGGAGTAAATGAGGGGGCGTACTTGTGAAGGAGAACGCCGCTTTTTAAATGCGGGTGGGACGCGCTTGGCCACCCAAGACTTTTTTGGTTTCCCCAGGTTTTTACTTTTTCTTTTATTTTATTTATTTTTTATTTTTTTATTTGAGGCATGAAAAATTGGTGGTTCGAATTTTTTTTTTTAATGTAAGATGATTGATTAGGATGGATGAAAATATCATATTTAGAAAAAAAAAAAAGGAGGAATTTCTGTTTCATGGCAACGAGAGATTTTACTGCAACTATCGGACAGAACACCTTTTCTCTTTTTCTTTTTCTTTTTTGGCCTTTTCATGATTTTGGGTGCCGGCCAATTTTATCAAGCATCCTACTAAATTTTCCAAATTTTTGTTTGGGTGAATTTTTTAGTACCAATTATTTTTTCAGGTTCTCGCCTGTTCATTTTGCTATAAAAGTTTATAGAAAACTATTTATGATTAAAAAAAGTATGCATGCTTCAAATTAGGAAAATGAATTTCCTAATTAAGAAAGGGAAAATGTTTTCTTTCTCTAGACGTGAAAGTCATTTTTCTTTATCATGAGATTTTCTCCAAAGTAAACACACTATTTTGTTTGTTCCGTGGAATTGAATGGCTTGGATTTTTTCTTTTTAAACAATCACTTGTATTGCCTTTGATAATTAGCCACTAAATATGTTTTCATTATTAATAGCAATGCACTTTTAAACATTTTCGAGAATGATAAATATTCTTCGTTCATTTATTTTTGTAGGTAATACAAGCGATCATTTTTTAGAAAGTATTTTCAAAATCATTTATTTTCTACACAACAAACGGGGCCTTAAACTCAAATATTTTTCTTATGTACAATCTAATAGTAAGCTTTAACATGCTCATTTTGATTTAGATCCCAAAAAAAAAAAAAAAAAAAAAAAAAGCATATTCAATTTGATTAGCTTTTGGAGAATATCAAATGCGACGCGGATTTGCTTTACAGCATCGTCTCTTATTGGACGTGTTACGATTCGGGTGTATCTTGTACTTTATTCACTACACCGTCTTTATGCCGCTTCTAAGCAGACCACCAAGCTAAAGGGTTAGAATATTCACGAAGTTAGCCTATTTTTAAAGTCATTACTATCATTTATCCAAATAAAAAAAAAAAAAAATCTTTGCTCTTGTGTTTCAATGATGGCACCTGGCCAATTTCCTGCCACGTCGACATCTCGCTGAAAAATTGTACCATGTTCCGATCAAAGTGGGTCGCTTGCAAAGTCGAGTCCATAAAAACGTGGAAATCAAAGCATGGGGACCTGACAGCAAAAAAATTATCAAAGTTTAGTGGTCCCTAATGAAACTCACCCGAAATGTAACAAGTGTTGCAGCACTTGATTAGGAAGGTGAAAATCGATGTTCGCTTCCCGTGGGCTGCGGACCCTCAATTATTGGTATTGTTATTAATAGTTTGGTGGGCTTTCTTTTGATATTCCTAAATCTTTTAATGATTGAAATGGTCAGGAGGGAACCATAAGGGTTGGCCACAAGTCAAATGAATGGGGAAGCAAAACTAACAATGAACTTCTTTTGCAATTATACCCCTGGACAGTCTTTAGATTCTCATTTGACCACCATGGACGAAGCTGCTTGGAAATCGGGCAGGGGCTTCCCTCGCCGGTTCCCCTTCGCATGGCGAACGCGTCTTCGTATCGAACCCAACTTTTTAGTATCAGAATTCCCCAACATGCAACATGAGATTGACCAAACACGTTTATCGTTTCTCCTTCTCGAAAGCTCCAGTTATCCCCACATGTGACCATCTTCGATACAAATGTTCGGTTCTGTTGACCCCAAAAATAATTTGCTCGGTACGTGGATAAGACAAACACGTGGGGGTGGCACCCGAAAATGGACAATCACGTGCGGATCATGTGGATATCACCGGAGGTACGTCATCTCATCGATAAGTTTAGAGATTGACATGTGCATATTGATTAATGATGATCTTCGCTAATGTGATGCACTCAGTTTTCATAATATGGCGGCAGGTAGCTAGTAGTGGAAGCCAATAATATAGGCCGTCGTAATAAATGTTTATTGAAGGGACATTAGCAAGCTAAATTGGAGTTTAAAATCCATGGAGTAATTGAGATTAAATGCTCATTTTTGGATGGAATAGTTACAATCAGACAATAAGATCTTGGAACACTCATTGTTAGGGTTTATGCAAGATGCATGTAGAGTTATCAAGCTGTGGAAGTAATTAGCGGAAGTGGCTAAAGGAAAATATAACCATCGGGAGCTGTCCAAAAGTAATTATCACGAACCATTATAAATATTGGTACTTATACACCGCTAGTTGTCCATTGGAGAACCCCCGCACACATCAAGCAAATACACTCTTTATTTTTATTTAAGTGCACTTTATTTTTCTTAGTCGTAGCTTCTAGATCTACCTCGTTGATTATATTTCGGTGTATATATTTATCTTGGGTACCACGTCGTTAATTAAATTCCAACGTAGTATCTTTAAGTTTTTAGGCTATGACGTAAATTAAGTTCCATCATAATTTGTTTACACCTTGTCAAGTTATCAAGTTTGCAATTTTCAGACTTTATTATTGATTAAATTCCAACTTGATTTGGGATTATACGGTGCTATTTGGATTGAAGAAGTTGATTTTTGTTTGCCTGTGATATTTCTAGTCTGGAATTGGCGTAAGACCCTGGTTTCCTCAATAAAAACCAAAGAACAACTCTTGATGAATAATATTTTGTCACGGGAAAATTTCGGTGAAACAGATTCTCTCGAGGTTTCGGACATCAATCTTTATCCCCTAGCTCTCATGGGATTTTGCTAAGCCCTACCGATTGGGAATGACTTTCAAATGCTTATAACATTTAAAAATGGTCTTATATAAACATGTAGATACACATATAATTTCTCCATCTAGATAATTCTTTATAATTTGACGGGAAAGTGAAAAAGAAAGTCTCGACTTCTTACAAGTCGATATAAACAAAACCCCTATCGTGATGCCCGAAGACCTTTTTCGTGTGTTCCGCCAGGTCCTAGCATTTGGCGGTGGTTATCGGAAGTCGAGCGAGGGCTCCTAGGGTTTATGCATGAACAAAACTAGACTTTATATGCATACGCCATGCGCAGGCTCAATTAACGTTATGCATATTTCAATGTGAATTTTATGACTTAGCATAAGTTTTATTCATAATTATCTATTTAATTGCAATGCTAAGATTAATAATAAGAAGATGATGACAAGAAGCGGAGATAATACAAGGAGTTAAGGAGGAGGATCTTATGTAACTTCCAAAGGTGCGGGGTGGATTGCTTAGATCGAAAGTGCTCGACAGAATGGAACATTGTAAATTTTTTGCCATTTATTGTGTAAGTAGAAGAAATTTTCTTTTAGAGATAAAGTTCGAATGGACCCAAAAGCGAGACAAACTCATGTTTTTGGCTTACTATATGGGGGACATAGAACTTTAAACATCCCGCGAAACCTAATTTTCAAGTGTCTGTTTCTTTTTCTGGCTAAGCGGAAGTAATGATTATTTTTCATGAAGAGGCTTGTTGTTGCTTCAAGAGACAGGAAGGTCAAAAGGCCCAAAACAAGACAAGGCCCATGGCATCATGGCGCTGGAAAAGCGCAGTCCATGAAGGATCTCAGGTCAAGATAGCGGAGAAAAACAAACGAAATTATCTAAGACAATGTCGGTTGAATGCAAATTTATATACAGAAATAGTTTACCAATCTTTCGTCAGTAGTTACGGCTGGAGCTGAGAAATTGTGAACTCTACGGGCTGCCCACGTACGGGACACTCACTTTGGCTCCATGATCGCCATGTGGCGGAACACATGGTATGATTTTGTCACGTGGCATGCTTTCGACCAAATGGCCATTATCCTATTGTTCTGTCATCTCCACACTTCTATGTCTTATTGCGTTTGAATTTAAAAAAAAAAAAATAAAGAGAAGATATTTTCATATATATATGGAAAAAGCTACGAAAAACCCCGAACTTTGCCCAAAGTGACACATTTACCCCAAACTTTTTTTTGTGACATGAAATACCCCAAACTTTTCAAATCGTGACACATTTATCCCATCAATGGAATTTTATCTTTTTATTTTGTTTTTTCCTTTTTCTTTTTTTCTTCTTCTTCCCATGGCCGGCGGAGGGAAGCCGGCGTCTAGTGAGGGCAGGGACACCCTCGCCCGATGCAGGTGAGGGCGGCCCTCGCCGGCGTCGGCGAGGACGGCCCTCGCGGATCTAGCGAGGGCGGGACACCCTCGCTCGACGCAGAGAGGGTCGCCCTCGCCGACGATGGGCGAGGACGGCCCTCGCCCGGATCCGGCGAGGGCGGGGGGACACCCTCGCCCGACGCAGTAAGGGCCGCCCTCGCCAACGACGAGCGAGGACGGCGGGGACACCCTCGCGATGCGGCGAGGGCCGCCCTAGCCCGACGCCGGCGAGGGTGACCTCACTCGACGCCGGCGAGGGCAACCCTCGCCAGACGCCGGCTTCCCTCCGCGGAGCCCGGTGGCGGAGGGAAGAGAGAAGGGAAAAAAAAAGAAAAAAAATTTAAAAAAAGAAAAGACCAAAATGCCCTATAATTTTGGGGTAAATGTGCCACATAACAAAAGTTCGGGGTTTTTTGTGTGATAAAAAAAAGTTTGGGGTAAATGTGTCACGGTTGGCAAAGTTCGGGGTTTTTACGTCACAAAAAAAAATTGAGATAAATGTATCACTTTGGGTAAAGTTCAGGGTTTTTCGTGGCTTTTTCCCATATATATATATATATATATATATATATATATCTTCAAATGATATAGATTATTTTGAGCATTCTCAAAGTTATTCACAATTCATGAAAGATAGTTTATTTTGCACATAATGCTTTATATATAAAGATTGTTTAATTCAGCAAAATTTATCCAGATAATAAAACAAATTAATTTAGAAATATCTTCTATAACAGTAAAATATAAGACAAATAGTTAGAACTAGAGTGTAGGGGTAACCATCATGGTAGCCTTTGCTTTGTACCACCCCTCGACACCGACCTCCATCACCGACGCCTTGGGTCTCGGCCTATAACCCCTCACTTGTCACTTCTGCTCTCCATTCGTGTGGCTAAGGTTCGTCCGCGGTCGAGCCTATGTCACAAATCTGAAGTCGAGTGTTGCCAAGCCTGAGATCCGAGACTCGCGCTCAATTCGAGCCTCGTTCTTGGCTCAAGCCTGTCTCCCTTCCCTAAATTACAGTCGTGATGCGGGAGGGGAAGGTCAGAGGGGCGACGATAGAGAGGTTTCGATTTGACAAAAGGCAGGCAGTAGGGCATGTAGAGGGCATCGCTTGAGATGCCGGTGGTGGCTAGTGGCGAGGTGGCGTCGGTGTCGGCATGGGTACGACGAGGGTTGTGTCATGTGTGATGAGTGTGACAATCGACTACTGTGGGCAGAGGAGAAGGAGAGAGGATGGGGAAAAGCTGGTTTTTTTTTTTTTTTTGTTAGAGTATCGTGTGGACTGTATTCCCCGTTTAAGTGTCAAGAAGTGGTAACAATACATGGGAATAGTGTCGCGGGATGATTCTTTTGATCAGGAACCGTGCGGCCCTAAAACCTTAAATCACTTTGTTTGGATTAAGTAAGCCTTCTCTCATTCTCACTCTCAAATAAGGGAAATCTTAAAGAGAGAAAGTAGAGAGATAAGCCCTAGAGAATCATTGTATTACTCAAATGAAGTGGATACTATAAATGAGAGGTAGAGCTCTCCTATTTATACAATAGTCCCTTTAATTACAACAGTTGGATCTCCCACGCGATCTAATGGTAGGTGATGTCATCTAATGTTAAAGATTCACTTGATATAATAGTAAAGGATATTGATTATCGTTAACTTAATCCAATGATGGAGATCAACTCTATCCAACGATTGAGAGCATCAATCATTATCATACAAATCCGATAGCGGAGATTGAGTCTTTGGTTCGTGACGATGGGAGGTTGTAATAGTGTTCCTCATCCTGTCTGTAGGTCATGTGGTACTTCAATCCCTATGTCATTGCCACAGCATGTATTTAATATGAAAGGAGAGCTGTAAATTCAGGATGAAGCTTGAAAAGACTAAAAGCAGCTATTGCTGAAGATGGAAAAAAGGATTGTCGCATGCTTCTACAATCCTGGATGAGGATACCTACGTCTTCCTCCAAGTTGATTTGAATTCAAATGGGCATCACGGAGCAACTTTCAAGGTCTGGATCCCGCAAAGAGCAACCCGGAGAAGATTAAAGCAGCATTTTCTCTTTTGTTGCAAGCAGTCAGCGAGTCAGACAGCTGGTAGAAGCATAAGATGAAAAGCCTATATTTCTAGAAATCTTCTGCTTTGCTCAGGAACAGCAAGACTGGAGGTGCAATCTGTAGGTCTGTTGAGCAGAGAAGCTGATCAAACGGCTCCTTTGACCTAGGGATGGCCTTCAACGGTTGGATTGAAGATGGGAAGGCAATTTAAAGAGATCAAGGATGGCCGAGGACTTGGGCAAAAATCAGAACTTGTATTCTCTCTATCTTTGGATACTCTCGTGCTTACGCTTGTGAAAATCCGCTTCTTTTATGATTGTTATTCTGTAAGAGGGTTGTGCTTTCTTGTAATTTGTGAAGAGAGAGTGGTTAGTGTAAGAGGTGCTTGTTGTTGTAGTGCTATCTAATAAGCTTCCATGTCGAAGCAGATTCGTCTGGAGAGTGTAGTTTTATGAGATTATGAGTGGATTCTAGCCTTGTTATGATTATTAATTTAAGAGAGTGAAAGTTGGCCAAGTGAAAGGCTGAACTACTATACATTTGCTTGCAATTTCTTCAAATTTTTTAAACTCTTTCATCAACCGTTAGATGGAAGTATCTGCATCTGCACAACAGTTTTCATCATGAATGGCGAGTCTTCGGCCAAAAAGTTTTGTTTCTCTTAAAGCAATCAATTCACCCCTCGTAATTGTTTCGTTAGCCTTATCATATAGTGCTTTGTTCGTACTAACAACTTAACCAAAATCAGGTACCATTGCACCTTCCACAATTTGCTATCATTACTTATTTGCAACCTAAAAAGATGAAATGTGATCGATTTGTTCTATTGCTACAGAAATAGTATAATGATAAAACCTTTTTTTTTTTTTTTATTTCTACAAATTTCGTCTGTTTGCACAAAGAAAAAGAAATTGTGGCGACCACTCGGACCTATGGCCACGAAATTTTGACCATGGAACGAAATTCGTGGCTAAAGATCATAACCATGGCTATGAAACATGTTTTTTCGTGGCGATAATTTTCTCTTTACCACAAACCACCTTTTGCTGCTAAAGGTCTTACTTAGTGCCACAAAAAGTTGACCACAACTATATTTTTGTTGCAAAGTGTATAATATGGCCAAGAAAGCAGATTTTGTGGCCATAGATTTCATTTTTAGCCACGAATTATTTTTTTCTGTCATTAAATATAGTACAATATTTTGCAAAAAACTTTTGGATGAACAGTATTTTGTGGCCATAAATGCTTTATTACCATGAAAGTATGTTTCGTGTTGGAGTCTCGTCTTTAGCCATGAAAATTATTTTGTCGCTAATGATCTAGCTTGTCGCCACGAGAATGTGGCCACAGTTCATGCCAAATGACCAGATCTTTCCCCAGGAAAAATTGGCTCCTTGCGACATACGTTATTTTAGTCCCAAACTATTTACGAGGTTTAAATATTTCACTTTAGAAAATTTAGAGTTTTTTCTAATCACTTAACTTACTTTTAATTGTGTGTGTGTTTTTTTTGTCGAATTATTGTGTTTATTTTTAATCTAAAAAAAAAAACTTCACAAAATTTGGGACACGAGTTCAAGGTCATAGTTCATTTAAATAGAAGAATTTTCAATTCTAAAAAAATTTAGCTTCGAATTGAGGTTTTTTGGGACAAAAGATTCATAATGAGTTAGATGACTGGTCTTGTAAAGTTTAAAATTTCAAATTATTTAATTTACTTATATTTTTTTTTTCATTTTAATCGTAAAAGAACTTCACGAAGGATGATCTTTTGAGGTTTTTTAGATTATATATCATTTAATTTCAAGAACTTCACAAAGTTCAGAATACAATTGAATTCATAGTTCATTATTTAGGAAGAACATTCAAATTCTAAGAAAATTTGGCCACAATTAAAGTCAAATGCTTGAGTTTGGTGAATTTAGAACTTTCCAATCATCTAATTTATATATTTGGCTACGATTTTATTTTTATTTTTGGCAGAAAGTCAGATAATTTACCAGGAAACGACTATCCGTAACAAAAAGTCAATGCAAGTTTATTCCGTCCGCTTCGAAACATAATGATTAGTCGCGAAAAAGTCAAATCTATGGCCGCCACTTATTTGTTCGTGGTAACAAGTCTAATCTTCTACCGTAAAAATAATTTTCGTGGGCGAAGGTGAGACCTGTCGCCACCACGTTGTTTTCCATGGCAACAGGCAAAGACATTCAGCCACAAAATTGAATTTTCGTGGCTATTTTCCAATACTTCGGCCAAGAAATAAAAGTTGGTGGCCAAAAGGTTGACTTTTAGCGTCGAAATTTCTTTCATAGCAAAAAATTTTCATCCCTAAAATGTCGATTTTCTCGTAGAGGTGCATACTCGACAACCTTTTGCTTTCGCTCTCTTCAGTGCAACTTAGGCAACGAAACATGTAACTTTTTGTCACCTTAGGTTAACATATTGCGACGAAAGTAAGAAAATTATTCAAAAAACTCTAAATTTATTACATTTTATCAATTTAATCCTAAATTGTTTAATTTTGACAATTGAGTCTTAAACTTTTTGACAATTTACCAATTGAGTACATCCGATCAGTTTTGATCGTAAATTCGACACGGACGCCAACTATCTTATGTAGTATGATTGACGTTGATATTGACATTTTAAAATAATTTTTTGAATTATTTCTATTTTTGCCTTTCCTTTTCTTTATCTTATCTTCTTCTTTAAAAAAAAAAAAGAGAGAGATTGAGGGCTAGTGAGAACCGCTAGCTAACCCTTGCCAGCACTAGGCCAAAATTGAAATGCCCTAATCGGCCACAACAAGGGCATCACAGCCCTTGCTGGGCCTAGGCGAGGGCCGTGGCACCATTGCTAACCAAATCAAGGGCACACGAGCCCTCACCGGGTCTAAGCAAGGGCTTGCATGCCCTTGTCGGCCCTTAATTCATAATAACAAAAAAAAAGTATAAAAAGAGAAATAAAAAATTATAAAATTATTAAAATATATATTTTTTAAAACTAAATCAATAGTAATTGTGTTACGTAAGATGATCGACGTCCACATCCATAACTTCTTATCAAAATTGATTGGATAGACTCAATTAATAGAAGATTTAGAATTCAATTCGTAAAAGTGTAATAATTTAAGATTTTTTGGATAAATTTTTCCCAAGAAAATACATTGCATCTGCCACTTTTGCGGCTTTAGCTTTGGTGTTTCCGTCGCCTTTGCTGGAGCAAGCGTGACGAAAACACGCTACTTTCGTCAATCTAGATGAAAGTCCTGGCGACGAAACCTATGCAACATTATCGCCTTAGTTCTACTACGTAAGGCAACGTCCTTTTGCAACAAAAACTAGGAAACTTACGTGACAGAATTTTCGTTGCCCAAGGGTCGTGTACGACGACCGAGTTATGTTCCGATGCTACCGATTAGTCACATCGCATGACAGCCAAATGTGACAAAATTATTTCGACGCGATAGAGGTGAATATTGCCACGGAAGTCGCTGAAGGCAATGGTGACGAACGTAAGGAGAAATCCCTGTCGCCTTATGACTTGAAGAGGAAAACGTTCCATCGACTTTTTGTGGGGACATTGCGGTCCCAATAAGGCTCCCCGACCACCGGTCGCAATCTACTTCTCTCTCCTTTTCTCCCATCCAGATCATGTATATATCTGTATATAAAGTAAGGAAAATTATTCAAAATTTTTTAAATTTATTACAATTTTTATTAATTTAGTCATAAATATTTTAACTTTATTAATTGAGTTATAAAACTTTTTACATTTTACCTTTTAGGTTCATCTAGTCAATTTTGACTGAAATTCACTAACATGGACACTAGTAGTGCCACGTAAAATGTCGGTGTTGACATAAATAATTTTTAATAATATTTTAATATTTTTTAGATTTCTTTTTCTTTTTTTTCCTCTTTCTTTTTGGCCGTTGCCACAAGCTAGGGTCGGCTCGCCTCACCAAGGCAAGACCCAATGAGAGTCAACTCACCCAAGCCAGATCTAGCAAGACCAATCCTTGCCCAAACCAAGGCAGCCTCATTAGGCGTTTGTCCAGGGGAAATCTAGCTTGGCAAGGGAACCCCTCGCCAAATCTAGTGAGGTTTACTTGACCCTTAGGTTGGGTCGGCCACGCCTGAGTGAGGTCGACCTAGCATGGGCAAGGGCTCCCCTTGTTTGGGCTCGCCCTCACCCAGCTAAACCTTGCTTGTGGTGGGTGAGGGCTCCCCTCGTTGGGGCTCACTCGCGCTCGGCCAAGCCATCGCCTATGGCTAGCCATCGACAAAAGGAAGAAGATAGGAAAAAAAAAAAAAGAAATAAGAAAAATTTAAAATTTTCAAAATTTTCAAAATATTAAAATATTAATAAAAATTCTCAACGTCAATACCGGCCGTATCACGCAAGATAACACCAACATTCATGTCGGCGTATTCGGCCAAAATTGACCTGAGTAGACTCAATTAGCAAAAAGTGAAAATGATTAAGACTCAATTAGTAAAATTGAAATGTTAATAATTGAATTGGCAAAAATGCAATAGGTTTAAGACTTTTTGAATAATTTTCCCATATGAAGAGCATATATATACTATTAGGAACAACAAGTGCAATTTGATCAATGGGAACCGTATAGGCGAAAAAAGCTGGGGAAAAAACCTAGGTTTGATATTGTTTCAATACCATATTAAAAAATCAAATTTAAGTTAGCTATTAGATAAAGGGAGGCCACATGTATATAAATAACATATAAACATCATAGATAAAAGATGTTGGATACTTACACAATGATCAACCTCAAACCAATGTCGTTGATGATAATCTCACTACCGTTGTCCCCAAGATCGGGGGAGGGAGAAAGAGGAGCTGTGGTGCCAACTCTTCCAACAATGGTCAATTGCAGGGACGGTGGTGGTGGTGGTGGTGGTGGCCGCCGGCGATGGTGAGTGTTGTTGAGCGGAGAGAGACTATGACATGGGCTTCTAGATATTAGAGTTTAACGCTTTTTTTAATTCTTTTTATTAGTGGAAAATGTTTTAGTTTTTCCACGAACACGACAGGTCAAAAACGCAAATTGCATATCTTTAAAGGCAGAGGATGAATTGCGAAATGTGAAAGTGGTTTTCATTTTTTTCCCTCAATATTTTGCACAATCTTTTTCAAAGATTTTCAGGAAGTGACCTTGTTGAAATTCGGTGTTTTCTTTCCTGACAGGACTCTCTAGTTTCCAACCACTTTATCAAGCAAATGTAATGGCGGAATTTATGACGTTGCTCGAAATTGCGTGTAGGTTTTTTTGATCCCATTTTAGGAATAATACTGAATCGCTTTGCGTATTGGTGTTGCTTCCAAGCTCAACGCGTTAACGTCATCTGTCGTTGAACGGCTTGCGTAGTGGCCTTTTCTTCCCACCTATGTATAAAAGATTTATGGGACAATTTCCTATGGTGATACTTTCCATCCGATAGTATCCCTTCTATCTATAGAGAAGCTTTTGATATATTTGGTGTATTATTAATATATTGGAAATTGAGAAGCTGATATAACTGTTGCTCTTGAAAGAGAAACGGTGTAACCCTTCCAATATGGAAGGGGGAGGTGGGGGGTTCGAATCCCCACATTCTCAGGGGTGGTTGGGGTGGGAACAAATTAGTTTCAGGAGTGAGTTTCGACTCCCACGCCTTGTAATGAGGTAGGGCAAAAATCTGAGAGCGAGAGTTAGAATATGAGTAGAGTATGACCGACAAAAAAAAAAGAAAAAGAGTTAAATTTATTATATGGATGCTAATTTAATTCTAAATATTTTAATTTGACCAATTTAGTTTTAAAATTTTCGATGATTTACTAATATAATCCTTCTAGTCAAAATTGGACGGAAATCGTTAATGTGGACACCGCCAAGGCTGTGGACTAGTCAAGAGAAACTAGAAACAAAGACAAAGAAAAAAAAATTACAAAAAATGCCTACATTAAAGGCAATTGGCCAATGTCCATGTCAAGGATTTCTCGTCAAATATGATCAGAAGAACTACATTAACAAATTGGTCAAAATGTTTAGACTAAATTGGTTAAATTGACATAGTTATACTAAATCAACATTCATATAATAAGTTTATGATCATTTAGTAATTTTTCGCTATAGGTGAAGTCTACAATGCATATTTTCCCAAGGGTATCAGACAAATTTGTGAAATCCAGAATCCTAATTAGTGGGATTTGTTGCATATTTAGTTACAACAAGCGTAAAAGGATCACACTTATTCCATTTTTTTGGCACTTACTTTAACAAGTCTGAGAGTGAGAGTTAGAATATGAATAGTTTAGGATCGACAAAATAAAAAAAATTTGATCATATTACCCCTTGTATGACCCACCATTTTGCATGTTTCAATTAAGTTCTACCAAAGAAAAGAATGTGGTTCCCCACTTCTTGTTGTATTTTTTTTTTCTTCTTTGTGGCTCCCACTTTCCTTCTTCTTATTCACTTCTTTCTATTCTCTCTCTTGCATTCAATGCTCTTCTTTCCAAGCCTTTCATGTCTACTGACAATAATGTTGTTTGGTATAGCATTATCAATCAAGGGGCTGGTTAAAGATTTTCTCATTTTGGTGTGGTCGTAATGCTAAGGAAGACGAGGGAGAAGAAATTGTGTTTGGTGGGTGAAACCTAATCACTATGCAAGGGAACACACGTTTGATCTTTTGACCCGAAAAGGGGTATTGGGAGGATGATATGGATGATGTTCAGATGGACAACGGGGCACAAGAGGACAACGGAGAGAATTCACCGAGGATATAGAATACTAGCCAAAAAAGAAAATCTAGGCACACGCACAAGAGACACTTACGACCAGAAAGCATCTACTTAGATTTTTTTTTTTTTTTTATCACCATCTTCAATCCACAAAAGCCACCGGCAGGTCATTTCTATTCTTATTGATTTTTTGAGTTGTTGGTCGGTTCATATTTTTCCTCTCACATTTTGTCTATTCTAGGGTTTCATGGGTTAGTTTGAATCGATCCATAAGCATGTTAAGTTGTCACATTTCACAGTTTAAAGACAAGTTACCGATGTTACCAATTTGTAGTACCATGGCTGCCACCTTCATCATCACCGGATCGTTAAGCCCACTCATCACTGTAGGACAAGCCATTGATATCAATCTATGGTTTTGCTGGAAGAATAGGTTACGCTTTGTCCTCAATTATTCTCAATTTAGTGAATTGGACATCAAGAGCATCTTTGTTGGTAGACAAAGGTGTGGAAAGAAGAGAATTGCTACAGGAGAGAAGATAAACAAAGTGGGACCTCAAGGAAAGCAAAAAAAAAAAAAAAAAGGTACGTCCCTTTGACTATTGAAGCATGCTAAACATAGGTCACAAGAGGGGTAATATGGTCACAATATTGTTAAAAGGAGTATTTAAACGAATAGAGGATTGAAAAAGCGCAACCTAAGTAAAACTAGAAAAAATAATGTCGCTGATGGATTAACTAATACTGTAGAGTCTCGACTTGCATAAACAAAATATTTCACTTTACAGTCATATTAAATATCGTATGGTTTCATGCAATTATTTACACAAGGCATGAAGCGGGATAAGATAAATTTTGCGTTATCTTGTGTCTGGATTACAACCTAATCATGAGTTCGGCTAAGCATCCAGGTCCAAAGCACAAATGGGTAATATACATAAACAGGTTTTTCAGGTTTCATCTAGTTAGGCTCCCTCATGCCCGATTATTTTTAGGAAGAGAAGTTTAATATTAATTGCAATTCTAAACAAGAGCTTTTAGATCAATACACGACTTGTCTATTAATCGTGTCTAGTTTGGGTTTCTTAGCCGGCTGAAATCAGAAGATATAAATGAGGATGCATCTTGGATAGTGGTTACCATAATTAGATGCTACATCAAGCTATCTATTTTATAATGACTTTATTATGCTTTACAACAAGTCATGGTGTTTGTTCCCAACTGAATGTGTTTTGCATTTGATGTAGAAAATATCTTTCATCAAGCTGGAACATTAAAGAAGGACGTGATAGGACAAAGAGAAACGATTATTCGAAATGAAGGAAAAGTCGTGCCCCCTTGACCAATTGAAAGATGCTTCCGATTGCCCATCTTGACAAACGAAGTGTGTGGTCTCAACAGCCTCGTGAGAAATTCTCTGTCGTTGCCCTTACGCTAAGATAAAATCCTTTCTTCCTACCTTCTTCACCTTCCGTTACTTTCTCCATAATTATTTATTGAGATAAGTACACAGAAGCTCTAAAACTTACCACAAAACTACAATTAAGCTTTAACTCTCAAAAAATGAAATTAAGTTCTAAAATTTATTACGAAAGTGTAATTGAGTGCTAAAATTGAGTCTAACCAACATAAGGAATTAATTGAACCATTTTAACAAGTTTTGGGACTCAATTGCACTTTCGTGATAGGTTTTAGTATTTCAATGTACTTATCTCTTATTTGTTAAAGCAAATCTACACACACAGGCAGGAAATATTTTGAAAAGTATAAAATATCCATTGAATTTCACTAGAATACGAAAAATGTGCATGAAATCCATACTTTTCGCTATTATTGAAGAAGTCAGAAGGTACAAGCTCACAGATAAGAGGGACTAGTTCGACATAAACGAAAGAAAGGACTAAGTTCCTAATAAAAACGAAAAAAGTTGGTGATCGTATTGCATGTGTTCTTTTCCTTCTTCTAAGAAAGAGAGCATTCGGGAGGGAATCCTTGCGAGAAGCGCTTGGTGTCGGCGCAGTAGTTGTATATCATGTAATTCTTCTGCGCCCACTTGATTCTCTGTTGGCCTGTGGCGTCGAGTGACTGTGATAGCCAAGACTTGTCGCCGGAGGAGGAGGAACACGAGGAGGGTCCCGACGACCCCACGCAGGCCTGCTCATCATTGAAGCCCCGGTAGGAGGCCGTGAACGGGGCCTGCGTCCAGTCCGTCTTCACCAGCCCGCCCCTCGTGGCCCAGTCGTCGGCGTTCCACAGGCTCGAGTATATCCACATCGCCTGGCTCTTCGGGAACGCGACACCCTTCGACTCGAGGTTCTTGAACTCTCTTATGGGCGTTCCATCGACAGAGAAGCTGCACGAGAATAATCAACAAATTAGGAACTGAAACTCATCTGTAATTAGTTTCATTTTGATAAAGGGCGAGAACTGTGTTGGCTACATGATGCTTTGAGGGTTCCACAGGATGGAGTAGGTGTGGAAGTCCTTGGTGGGGTCGAACCAGAGATAGAACTGTTGTTCTCTGTTTCCTTTTCCTTGCGTGAACACGTTCGTGTGGAGGATGTACGGGTCGCCGCTCAGGTTACCGAGAAACTCGAAGTCGATTTCGTCGTGCGCAGAACCCAAAGAAGAAAGCTGCAAAAAGCCAAGAAAAAAAAAAGGTTTAGAGATCACATCCGTCGCCCTTGGAACGATGTCCTATTCGATGCTCGTGGGTGGGACAACTTGCGTAAATTGACCACGGAGATTAGCCAAGTAAAATTGTTCAAATTATGTAAACAAGATACGAACTTGCAAAATCGAGAGGCATAGGATTCATGGGCTTACGTAATACGCGGTGACGGTGCCGGCGGAGTTCCCAGGCACGAGTTTGAGCTGCATGTCAATCTTCCCGAACAAGTACTGCTTCTTGGACCGGAAGCCCGACCCCGATGTCTTGTCCAGGGACAGCGTGAGGAGCCGGCCGCCGCTGGGTATCTGCGCACGGCCGTCACCCCACGTGATGTCAAAGTCCTTGTTGAAGTCGCCGGAGGCCGCCGCGGCCGCCACCAAGAGGCCAAGGGCAACCAGTGCCATGGCCATCTTATTCGAAAGGACGCCTTGAAAAGTCATGGCTTTTTGAAATTAAGGAGAGGAATTGGCCAATTGGGTGTGCCGCTGGACTGCATGGAAATGATGGGGAGGGACGCATATTTATAGTGGGTATCGAGAGGAGAGAGAGTTGGTAGCATCATAGGGTCCATCTCCTATGTATTATTGAGGGGGGTTTTGATCTTTGTCTGTCCAAAGGAAAACAAACATTTGAGGACCATTATGTGAATGGGGCGTGCTTACAATTGAAACCCGCAAATATATTAAAGAGATTATTTCAGTACCATCACATCATCCACCTAATAATTTAAGCGTATATTTCATATCCAACAATCTCATAGGCCAACGTAAGAAGCCAGTCGAACTTATCAGTGTCATCTCGGAGTTTTGTATTTTGTGGCATGTAACATCGGCACGTGCCATACATGCTTGTAAGTCCAGACTACTGCATGCTTTGTTTATTTTCTGTAATTGACAAGTTGAGGTGACAACGAACTTCTTCAGGGCCATGGGAGCCGCTTTATCTTGTAATATGAGTTGCCCTATTGCACATGAAAATGGAATCATGCATGCTTAGGGACACACTGTTCTCTTCCTCTTCTGCTCTTTAAATCCATTTCCAGGGGAGGGAGTGAATGTGATTGTGCATCATAGGAGAAAAATGGTGTTGTAAATTTTTGGTTTTCCAAAGCAAGTTATTAAGCTGATATATAAACCATGCACTACGTGACTGATTCTAGTTTCTGCAGTTTTGTAGATCTAGAACATCGAGATTAGAAACTTCTTTGCTATTCGATTGCCATACCTAGAATGCTAATTGATTTTTGTGGCTCTCAGATTATGCGTATGTTGCTGGTACTTCAAGTTTAAGATGTTATTGAATAACAAAAGGAATATATTTTTAGCCAATATTTTTGGTGTATAAGATTATTTTATGGGTGTACAGCAACAGCAGCATCAACACCAACAACAATGATAATCAAAACAATGATTAGAGGATGATTAGTGGTGATTGCGATTGCTGTGATAATCGCTGCTGTATTTTTAGACTGTCGGTGGCAATTACAATACTCTTTACTGGTGATTGCTATGATTGTCACTAAAGCTTATGGCGACATTGATGTTACAGCAATCGAGTTTTTGCTACTGGATGTTTTACTCTGAAAGCATCTGCTAAAAGCCAAATGTCTAAAAGTGTGATATTACGTAGAACTAATTGCACGAGGAAAACAAGCTCCCGCAACAGTAAAGTCTCCATAGTAGAAATAACCGACCTAATCAATGGAACAAAAGCAAATGGAAGTGAAAGGCTTATGGCGAAGTCACTCATGGCGAGTCTATCCGCGCAATGGTTGTCCTTGGGGTATCTATGCAGTTCGTGACTCCAAACTATCCTCCATAATTGACCTGCGATCGTAAATTAGTTCGATATACTGATGGAATAATCGATTTAGACAATGTACAACGACTTCAACATCTAACTTTCAAAAACTTATGCTCCTTAGCTATTTTGAGGCCATCAAGAAGCCATCATAGTAGTTCCCCTTCAAACTCCATTGGCAAGTACATTATGTCAAGTCAAGCCTTCAATCAAGTTAAAACTTTTAAGCTGTATCTTACAAGATAATACTAAAGCCAAGTTGTGCATTTTCTCTTGGAGGAAATGTGAGCGGGGGATATGGACAAGGCCACGCAAAAGGCAATGCATTGTACGGAACGGTAAGGGCAAATTGGCTCCCGAATGTGTCGGTTTCTAGCCTAGAATCAAGAGCTGATCCTGTGACTCCCAGCTCAAACCCGGTTCGGTTTCTAGTTCTGCCCAATAACCAGTTCGAGTTTTGTTTGAAAAAATTCAAAATTTTAAATTAAGACACTAATATTGCACCGTTTCACTACAAAAACATATGTTGGTTAAGTGATCATGGTATTACTCTTTTATATTCCGATTTTTCATATGCGTAAGAATAATTTTCTTGATCAACCTAGAAACTGAATTGGTGGAATCACTTCTTGCTTGAACCGGCCGGTTCGTTTCGATTTTCCGATGGAATGGGAGGCGGTGCTCGTCCCTGCAAGTGGAAGTGGTTGGGGAAGAAAAAGTTGATGCGTATTAGGGAAAGGGGTTGACCTGGATTTGGTGAGAGCGGAGCGAGGGGACCAGGGACAGCTAAGGAGAATGGAGAGGACGTGCGCTGTACTAGAGGAGGAGAGGTGAGAGGAAGATGGTAGGAAAAGATTCACAGCTGTCCTGGGCCTCCTCATTTTAGGGTTAGCTTGACGTCAATAGATTGAATTCACCGCCCTCCGACATCCGCTTCTAGACAAAAAGTTCATTTTATTTATTTATTGGCCCCTCAATTTTCTTCCATTTGCAATAGGGGACGTAAAATATGCAGAAATTCATGCATAGCATTCGAGCATTACTTATTTTTCACTTTGTACCTGCTCCGTGCCTTGACCATGAAACCACAGTGTGTTGTGCTCTTTCGATTCCGCCGTGTCTCGCCGATTGCACTTTTTAGACCATGTTTGGGAGGAGGAGGGGGGCAAAAGGGTCACTACGGATGTCCGGTCAAGCCCATCAAACCTCGAAGATTGACCAAAATCTTGGTTCTATTCCAAACCAGTTGCGAGATAAACCAATTCAAGTCTTAGTGAATTTTTTTGCTTGAAACTTGACAAGTTCGTCCGCATCCGTAATAGAAGGTAATAGGAGCCGAAAAATTAGTAAGAGCTGTATATTTAGAGGGTGCAATTCATAAATAATGAAACATTGGGGGACAAAATCTGTAACTTTTTCAATATAAAACGATTTTTTTTTTTTTACTTCTTGATTTAGTGCGCTCCTTTGGTGTAACAAGATCGGAGGCCCATTATCTGAAACGACTACTGCTATAAGCTCATCCAAATGTTAATTTAAGGAATATTATATTTTAATTAGATAGCTCATCTAATTTAAGGACATACAATTCATACAACTAGATAAGCTGTCCTGTCCTCAATCACATTAACAGTCGATATGACTTGGTCAATTACACGGTCTCTATAGAAAATACCTGCTTTATTGACCTGCTTTCTCATCACAAATTAAACTATTGCGTACTGAAAAATATGTTTGGCATGTCAAGAAATATGCTACAAGTACATTATTGGCCTCTTTCCTTGTAGATAAATTTTATTGACAAACGAAATACTCTAACATGGTATCGAAGCATGATTAAGAGTTCAACTCTAGCACGGCCACTCAATTTAAGTATATTGTTGGCCTGTTTCTCTTTTGGGACAAAGGGTTAGTCCAATATGGCAAAAAGAACTCGAAAAGTCTACTAATTGATCATCGACTTACTATGAAATCTTACATAATAGGTAACCACGAGGCATTCCTTAATATTTACCCGTAATATAAAAGGAACTAAATCCTTCACACGCACTAAACGCATGCCAAGACTAGAGATATGAACCTCAAAAATCGAATATCCACTACATAAAAATAAGAGATCTTTTAGGTAGCACCTCATAGATAATCAATTTTCATTACCATAATCTATACTTTATTCTTAATTATACTTATTTAAAAGGATGGACCCCGAATTTAAAAGATGGCTCCGTACATTATAATAGATTATATATATTATTTAACACGTTCATGATAATTGTTGTGATACCTTCTAAGAAGCCGGCTTGGATGATTGGGTTGATGGCTAGTTGGCCTGCTAATCCTTAATGCATGCCAGCCTCGAGACATGACGTACTCTTGCCGATAGACATCCGAGCAACTTGGTGTTTCGTACTAATCTGAAGAAAGAGTTTTCAAATCGGGAGGAGTCCAGACAAAACATGAGTCTCGCCATAGTCAAAGGTTGCTTTCATACGAAGCTGGCGCACGCTCATCTTCCTTCTGGCTCTTGGCACATCATCTTGGCGAACGAGGTCGTTGAAAATTTCAAAACGCCATTCTTTTTATTCTTTCCAGACTGGGGGCGTCACTGTCTTCTTTTGTTCGCTGGGGGGATTTCCGATGCAATGAATGGGGAAACTATGGACGCATTTATGGCGCTTTAGATTCGATTATTGAGGGCTAAAAAATAATCGATTGGGAGCGGGGAGACTCAAACAATTTGCTTTGTGCAAGAAGAGATTTTGGAATTCTTAATTGGCCCGTCAGATGTGCTTATCCTAATATCTTGAGTCAATTTATTAGATGGGCAGTCATCTTAACTTTTTTTTTGTCAGAATAAGTGCACCAGACGTCCTAAAATGATGAAAATATCAAAATAATCATAAGTCTATTGTATTTGTACAAATTTAGTAATTAACTTTTCAATTAAACTAATTTAGTTTTAAAATTTTTACCTTTGTGTCAATTCAGTCTACTTGACCAGTTTTCATTGGAAATTACTGAGGTGCATGCTGGTCATTTTATATAACACAATCGATGCTGATGTCAACAAATTTTATAGTATTTTACTAATTTTCTTTTGTTTTAATGTGGCCGGCAAGGGTCACGCCCTCACCAAATCTAATGAGGACAACCCTTGGCCAAACTTTATGGCCTTTGGCAAGGGCTGCCCTCTCGAAGATGGCGAGAGCTTGACCTTCGTAATCAAGTGAGGGCCACCCTCACTGCCAGCCACAAAGGAAAAAATAGAAAAAAGTATTAAAAAATTTTAATTTTGTCCACATTAGCTCCAATCACATAACATAGGACATCGACATCCATGTTAGTAATTTCCAATAAAATTAGCCAAATAGACTCAATTGACACAAATGTAAAATATGTTAGACTAAATTGGTCCAATTGAAATATTGAAAACTGAATTAACACCAATGTAATAAATTTATGAATTTTTTTGTACTTTTCTTCCTAAAATATATAATAAAAGTGCAGTTAAATTTTAAAATTTTCAAATAATGCTACTTGTGAAATACATCCAAAACGTGCAATCGGCTTCCTCCATTTTGAACATAACGAATTGATGTGGTATATTCATATCATAACATATGAACAACCAGTAAGAACTCCAATTCTTATCGAGACTCGAACTCATAGGGAAGAAAATCGATTTATGGATGGAATCAAATATGCAGTATTTATAGACAAAAGTATTCGGTTATTGGGGAAAATCAATATACTTTTAATGTCGAATTAGGATCAACTAGGACATAAATAAAGCATTTGGTCGAACTCTTCTTTGGTGTCAAGGTAAAAGCTATGAATAGTCATCGACTCTCGGGAAAGGGTAGAAGAATGGGACCCGAACGTGACTTTAATTTGAATTTTCCACCTCTTATGTGGCTATTAAACGTAACTTCGGCATCCGACGTGACTGTTGTAACCTCAAATCTTGTTTTACTTAAAAACAAAGGTGTTTCAATAGTCAAACGGTCCAA
Organism: Eucalyptus curtisii; assembly: GCA_017140595.1. NCBI lineage: Eukaryota > Viridiplantae > Streptophyta > Magnoliopsida > Myrtales > Myrtaceae > Eucalyptus > Eucalyptus curtisii. The sequence continues at coordinate 12,985,029 of CM029495.1, read as the reverse complement.
AATCAATTGAAAAGTCCAAACAGTAGTCTATAATTTGATTTAAGGATTAATAACACAAAAAATTCTAAAATAATATACGTATAATAAATTTATTCTAAATTAATTTTTTGAATACCAAAAACTCTAAACCAGCACACATGCGACAAATTTAACTTAAATTAATTTTTTTATCACCAAAACCCTCAAACTGTTACATATGTAGTAAATTTACCTTTCATTAGTTTTATTAATACCACCAAAAACCACAACTTAGTACATTTGTAACAATCAAAGGATAAACTTTAAATTAATACACCTGTCAACTATCACGTGTTATCTAACTCAGTAATTTGATAATAAAATTTAACGAAAATTAACGAATAGTAAATTTGTCACGAGTACACCGCTTTGAGATTTTTGTAGTAAAAAACTTAGCTTGGATTAAGTTTGTCGCAAGTACACCAATCTGGGGTATTTCGTGGCATTAACCCTTGATTTTAATGAGAGCCAATTGATTTGGCTATTCAAGCTCAATTCTTGGCTGCGCATTTGTAGTTTTGGCTTCATAACGCTCAACAAGAGAGCGTTTGTGAACCATTTAGCATTTAAGGAGAAAATTAGGATAAATGATGTAAATGGTTCTTGAACTTGGCTCAATATGTAATGTGGTCCTTGAATTTTAAATTTGTTCAATATAGTCTTTAAACTTTAATTCAATATGCAATATCGTCATTGAATTTTTAATTTATTCAATGTGAACCCTAAAATTTTAGTACATGACTAATTTAGTTCAATAACAACATTTAACATTTTAATACAGTCCACTAACTAAATTAAACATGTATAAAAAATCCAAAGATCACATTAAATAAATTTAAAGTTCATTGATTATATTACGTGTAAGGCTAAAGTTCGAGGACTATTTTTGTCATTATCCTAGAAAATTACAAAAGAAGTCCTAAATATAATGTACTTTTGTTAATTCAATTATAAAACCTTTAATTTTGACAATTGTAATGCCACATAGGACGTCGGCGTTCATGTCATTATTTATCGACGAAAATCGATCAGAATGACTATATGTCAAAAGGTTTTAAGACTCAATTGAAAAATTGAAAGGTTTAGAACTGAATCGATACAAATACAATAAATAATAATAATTTTTTCATAATTTCCTCGACATTCAAGTTCATGGTGACTTATGAGGATTTGCACCTGGGGGAGCTAGCAAATGGTAAGGTGAAGCAATCGAACTGCAAGCTCAAATAGTCCAGGACTAAATTAAGATATCACTGGGCTTAAATAATTTCTGACAAATGCCTTGATCAATAGGATGATTTCTAGAAATGTAACTCCCAAAGTTACTTCTCAAACACAACTTCTTATTGCCACATCACAACTGAAGGTTGCCGCAAACTTTATATGATAGTTCATACTAAGGTTTTCATGAATAACCAATTTGATCCCTTAAGCACCGGACTCACGAAACGGATAGGCCTTTAATTTTTCATGGTACCATATCATAATTACACTTGTAGTTTGTGTCAATTCTATAAGTTATATAATTATTATGATGAAAGATTTTTAATTCATGTTAATGCGCAAATTTAACGTATATCGTCGTTTCATGGTCACATTGTCTCGCTGGATTTGGTAATTTATTTCACACCGTACTCATGTTGTGCGAACAACTTGGGTCTGAATTGTCCGCCCTACCTCGATTGAACCACATGATCGATGAAAAAAAATTTCAAAGGTTTGAGTGCAGAAGTATAGCCACCATTACCTGTCCATTGATCTATTGAGCATACATTTTCAAAACAAACTGATAACTAATGTCCCGATCAACACCCATGCGTCGCGAATCATTTGCACATGCTCAATCATTCATTGATTGCTTTTCATGTATAGAATCCGTTTCATTCACCGGTAAAACTTGTCCGTAATATGGGTTTTATTGCTGGAAAATTATTCAAAAAAATTCTAAACCTATTATACTTTTATTAATTAAATCTTAAATCTTTCAATTTTTACCAATTGAATCCATCTAACCAATTTTGGCTAGAATTCGCTGACATGGAGACTGGCCTTCTTACGTGACATAACTTACATTAATGTGAACAATTTTAATAATATTCGAATTTTAAAATTTTTTTATTTTCATCTTATTTTCCTTTTTTTCTTTGGCTTTCTTTATATGTTGGCGAGGGTCACTGGCAAACCTCGCCAGCCACGATAGCCTCGCTCATGGCCAATAGGGCTGCGAAGGCCCTAGGTGAAGCCATCACAACCTCGTTGGCACAAGAAAAAAAAAAAAGAAAAAAAATATATAAAAATTCTTATAAATATTAAAATATTACTAAAAATTGTCCACGTCGGCAAGTTCCAATCATAATTGATTGGATGGACTCGGATCGACAAAATGTAAAAATATTTAGAATTTAATTGGCATAATTGAAAAGTTTATGACTGAATTGCTAAAATTATAATGGGTGTAGCACTTGTTGGATAATTTTTTTGTTTTATTGTCAAAAAAGTAAAGCACCATTGCACTTTACTAATATATAATTTTGGTTATAGTAATTTACTAATGTTTAGGTTTTGCCTTTTGTCCTGTTGATGCGCCATCAGTCATTTGCCTTCTGTTTAAGCTATTAGTGTCCATCCACAAGTACATACATTATTTCTAGCTTTCATTGACAAGAAAGATGAGAAATTTCAACGTTTGGATTCTCTTGGAGGGAGGAATTCTCAAGTGCTGGTCCTTATGGTCCTAGAGGCGCCAGCGATGAAGATAAGCGCTGGCGAAGTATCATCGAAGGAGCTATGGGCTGAAGTCCACAGGGTTCTTGAACCAAATTAAAATGGGCTAGACCTAGCGATTGGCTTAAGTAAATGCATCATTAGATAGGGCCAAGGCTTTTTTTTTTTTTTTTAATCTTTTGCCTTTTCTTCTTTCTTTCTTTCTTTTTCTCTTTTTCTTTATTAGTATTGCTATGAGATAGGTCCACTAAAAGCCCTAAAATTTGTTAAAAGCCCTAAAATTTGTTACAAAAATGTAATTAAATCCTAAAACTTGCAAAAAGTGCAAAAAAATTTAAATTAATATAATTGAGTCATTCCATTAATTCCATCTATTTAGATTAACGAAAAATGGTGTTGTGATTTTTTAAAATATTTTCTCTCCCAACGTGACGATGATGTGGATTAAATTCTATTTTTTTAACCGAAATATTAATTAAAAAATATTTAAAACAAAAAACAAAAAACAAAGGGAGGGAGGAGCTAAAGGCAAGGAGCCAATTGCCCCAGTCATCAGAAAGGGCCAATGGGAGTTGGCAAGGCTAGCAACCCTTGCCAAGCCCTCACCCAACCATGGTGACCCTCGACGAGGGTCGCTAGCCCTTAGCGCTATATGGCAACCCTAAGTAAGGGCCACCATTATTAGGCAAAGGCCTGGCGACCCTCACCCAACCAAGCCATCACCTATGGTCGGCAAGGGCAACCAACCTTGGTAAAGGACTTAGCAAACCTCGCCGACCCTTTCCAACGATGAGGGCAGCAGCGGCAAGGCCCTGTTGCCCTTGCCCTTACTCCAAAACTATGATGTTTTAGCCTTGTGTTTCATGTTTTAGCCACATAGGAGGGAGAAAATATTTTTTTTTAAAAATCACTTTAGCTTTCATTAGTCTAAATGGATGAAATTAATGAAAATACTTAATCATACCAATTCAACAAATTTTAAGAATTAATCACATTTTTTTTGTAAGTTTTAGAAGTCAATTGCATTTTGTAATAAGTTTTAGAACTTCCAATGCACAGATTTCTATTTCTATTATTTATTCTGCCTTTTATTTATTATTTATATTATTTTTTGTTCTTTTTATATTATTTATTATTTTATTTATACAAAATATTAGAAGTGTGCAACCAAACCGGGTATACCCGGAAATCAGACTGGTCCACTCGAAAAATAGGGTTGGGAACCGGTTCCAGTTGAAATTGATCCGAGAACCGATTCCTAAACTCTGGAACCAGTTTGAACCGGTCTAGGAGCCGATTCTGAGTGAATACCCACCCAAGAACTGGATCGACTAAACCAATTTGGGAATTGGTTTTGTAAGCCCAACCCCAAAAGTCCAAAACCCAAAATGAACGCAATTAATGAAGGTACAAGGCATTCTCATGCATTTTTTTACGTATCTATGTTATAATCATCCAACTCTATTGGGTAAAAAGATCTCAAAATCATATCAACTGAGTTCACACTTGATGATTCGTATGTTTTATTATTTTCTTTGTTTATTACCCTTTTTTCCTCAAGTTACCTGCTTATGCGTATTGCCAAAATGAGGAAATTACAGACATCATTAAAAGCCATCAATTGGATATTGTAACTCTTGCTACTTTATCATCATTAGCCTTGTGGATCCTTAGTTTTTCATTTAATCAAAAAGTTTATGTACTTATTAATTACAAGTGCTTAATGTTTCAATAAAATTTAGGAGGATTACGTTGTTTTCTCATGTACTAATATAAAATTGGAAGTCGTATAGAATATCGGATTGCAAAATAGGTTCCAGTGGAAATAGGGTTGACCCTAGAACTGGACCGAAAAAAAAAGGGTGGGTTGGGTACAAAATCCAATGCAACATGGTCGGATACAAGATTTAGAAAAGGGGAACCGGTTATAATAGAGTCGAGTTAAGGGTCCATGTTTGGAACCTACCTACCCAAGATCCGATCACCCCTACAAAATATGCATACTTAGCTAATCTGTTCGTTTCGCAGAAAACAATTTCCAAGAAAAACTTTTCTTGATTTTTAGACATTCGTTTTGCAAAAAATTAACTAGTTAAGGAAAACATTTTGCTTCAATGGAAAAAAAGTCTTTTAAAATATGGGAAAATGTGTTACACTTTTCAAGTAGGGAAAAATATGTTCGTCACTCATTCTCTCTTATCTCACATCCCTATTAGCCCCTACTACTTTCTTTTTTTCTTATTTTTATTTTTTCTCTTTTTCTTTCTTTCTTTTTTTTTCCTTCTTTCTCGGTTGATCGCTGGCCACAAGCGAGCTCAAACTCGCCTTCAGCTGATTGCCAACCACGGCGTGGCCAACGACCGATCGAAGAAGGAGGAGGAAAAGAAAAAAATAAAAATAAGTAAAAATAGAAATTCGATTTAAATATAAAAAAATACTGAAAGGAGTGCATAGAGGAAATCAAATTGAACTTTTCATATCGAACGACAGAAAATATTTTCTAGTTTATTTTCAAATTTCAGTCGAACACTGGAAATTATTGTTATTTTTCTAGAGAATGGCTTTCTGGAAAAAAAAAAAAACAAGACATTTTCCTTTGTATGATGACATATAATTGATAACATTTTCTAATGTTTGAATCTCATTGGAAAATGATTTGAATCGTATGACTTTATTTGAGGAAAAAATCGAATTTTTTTTTTTTTTTTTTTATTTTAAAAAATTGATTTTTAATTATTTTTACTTTTTCTCTTTAAAAAATCAAATTTTTATTATTTATGATTTATATTTTATTTATATTTTATTTTTTTTTTTTTTTTCTGACATCCTCTGCCACAATCGGTCAATGATAGGCATAGGCAAGAAGCTTGGATTTTGGTGAGCTCCGAGCTCGGCAAGCTCAACCAAGATGTGAGCTCACCTAGATCACTTGGATCAACTGAGCCTAAAGCTCACTAGCCTGCATCATGGCCATCATTGGGCTGCTAGTTGCTGCCAAGGCATGCAGCCGGCGGAGGAAGAAGGAGAAAGGAAAAGAAGAAAAGAAAAAAGAAAGGAAAATTAATAATAATAAATTAAAAATTAATTAAAATTCTGAATTTCTTTTAAATATTGTCATTGTAAGTATAAAAGTTTCATTAACCAAGGACTTATAGACTAGGAAATATTTGGCAAAACATTTTCTAGTTCTTTCAAAGGGGAAATTATTTTTTTGAATTAAAATTTTGGTGGAAAAATATTTTCTGTTGACTCATTTTCTTGAGAAAATCAAACAATCGCATTTCGCATTTCGCATCCTAGGAGTTGATTGAATTATGTTGCCTAGCCTTATTTTGAACAGAGAACGGCAAATGAGATTATGAGTATCAGAGGTAATTGAATAATGTGACCAAGGTATTTGGATTCAAATTTAAGGATTTTGGCATGAAAAGACGGATTCCACGCTGCTAAAGCCTAGTTGCAGTGAAAGAAGTTGTATATACATAAAACGGAGGGGAAAAGTACCAAAATAGTCCTAAACTTTTGTATTGGTACAAATTCAATCCTAAACTTTTCAATTGGACCAATTTAGTCATAAACATTTTCACATTGGTACCAATTCAGTCCATCCGGCTAATTTAAGCCGGAAATTGCTGATGTGGCCGCCAGTGGTCTTATGTGGCGCCACGTGGACAAATTTAAATTTTATGATTTTTTTATAATTTTTTTCAATTTTTTTATAATTTTTTTCAGATTTTTAAATTTTTTTTTTTTCTTTTCTCCTTACCCTTGGCCGGCGAGGTCGCTGCGATCGGCCGGCCGGCCATCGCTGGCCACAGGCTGGTTGGGGTAAAGGGCCCCGCGCCCTCGCCGAACACTAGCGAGGGCCGCCGCGCCCTTGTCGGCCACCGGCGAGGGCGTCGGCCCCTGCTCAGATCCAGGCGAGGGCCAAAACCCTCGCCCGTTGGCCGACAACGGCCTCTGCGCCCTCGCCGCCCACAAGCGAGGGCGCGGCAACCCTCGCCTAGATCCAAGCAAGGGCCCTCATTGGGGGGGGGGGGAGAGTCTTCGAAGGGCGAGCAACGGAGAAAGATGCTGCGAGGAGAAGCGCTGGCGGCGAGTGACGGAGAGAGATGCTGCGAGGAGAAGCGCTGAGCGCGTACATGCCCTCGCTCGGATCTGGGCGAGGGCTGCCGTGCCCTCGGTCGCCACGAGCGAGGGCTGCCGCGCCCTCGACGGGGGCCGACGCCCTCGCTTGTGGCCGACGAGGGCGAGCGAGGGCGCAGGGCCCCTCGCCCTGACTAGCCGGTGGCTGGCGATGGTTGGCCGGCTGGCCGGCGAGGGTAAGGAGAAAAGAAAATTAAAAATAAAAATAAAAGAGAAAAAAAAATCTGAAAAATTTAAAAAAAAATTATAAAAAATCATAAAAATTTTCTACGTGGCACCACATAAGACCACCGGCGGCCACATCAGCAATTTCTGGCTTAAATTAGCCGGATAGATTGAATTAGTACCAATGTGAAAATGTTTGGAACTAAATTAGTCCAATTGAAAAGTTTATGACTGAATTGGTACCAATACAAAAGGTTTAGGACTATTTTGGTACTTTTCCCTAAAACGGAGCACTGCTCCTTAAATAATCAGTGCAGCAAAGGAGGTCTAGAGCCATCTCGAAGTTGAACTGCCCTCGTTTCGTCTCCAGACGATAGTTGTCCTTTTTTTCAAAAAAGAAATTCTCATTCACACCAATTTACTTAAGAAAGAGAATTTTAGGGCGAGAGTATTTAAGGAGATCAATTCTCAAAGATGCTTGTATTGCTCAATACTTGAATAGATGCAAATAAGGAAGAATGCATCCTTATACATCATCCCTCTCTTTTTACGACCGATGATTTACAATCCAAGCCAAGGGTGAAGAGCAGTGGACAGTTTCTAGAATACAAGCGTGTGAATCCCCAAACTACCCTCTGACCAAAAATAAAATTCCCAAACTACCTCGATAAAGTTCTAGAGTCCCCAAGAGAAGGTGAAGAAAATGGACAAAGCCCATGGCCCGTCTGACATCTGATATTTCAAATAATTATGTCCACACCTTGAGACAAAAAGGACGAAAACACAGAAATTGGGAAATCAAGTAAATAGCCACGTTCCGAGAAAACTGCCTATTAGTTTAGTTCAGTTCATCTAGAGTTTTATTTACAATTTGTAATCAATTACTCCCTAGTAAAGGTCCCTATACTCTGTAAGTCCTCACACGATCAATAATATCAGAGGTTTCAAAATATTACCCTGGTCCTCCTAAAGTCTGATTCAATAAGATTATACAGAAAGAACCAAAAAATAACAAGAGGTAAGAGAACAATTTGATACAACCATACATCATTAATGGATAGAAAAGATGCATAAATGCTTCTAATTAGATCAATGTTTTAGCAATGATGCCTCGGAGAAACATGGCTCCCAATCTCGAGGGGGATTATGACAAAATGACCTAGTACTGTATAAATGTCGTGGCTAGTAGAACCTTAACTTTGATCTCTCTGTTGGTGTTCATCAAAGTTGAGGAACTTGGCGTTGCGGTCAGCCTTCTTTCCTGTACCTTAACTTCAATCTTTCTGTTTGTGTTCATCAAAGTTGAGGAACTTGGCATAGCGGTCAGCCTTCTTTCCTGTCTGATGGTCGTAGTACTCCACAACCGCAGCGCCCGCCAAAGCAGCAAGTGTGAGTGCCTGAGCATGCAGCCTGCATGTTTGAGATACATCAGCACTCACAACATCTTGAAGTCCTCCTCACTAGACAACAAAGTGAGATACAAATAGATATATTCAAACTTTAAAGAATATTCAGAGCTAGAACGGGTTAAATATCAATTCATTTTCTTCCTTTGGATAAGGGGTTGGTTATCAATTTCTTACAAAGAGTAAACAATCATCACCTCTTTGTCCACATTTGATGCAAAGTTGCACAATAACGAAGACATTTCTATTGTAACCACTCCATTGCCAGGTGTTGTGGAAAGGCCATCTCACGGGTTGGAGTTCATTTAACAAATGATTGCCTCCTATGTGGTAATTAGATTAAAGTTTTGCAACTTGAGCCTTCTAATGCCCTCTAGTCATTCATCCATCTCATCCTTACTATATTGAGAAGGAATATACTGTCAGGTACCACATCGATACACCTCATAAAGTTGGCCGATCAAATTGAGATAAATTAAGTTCTGTGGCTAGATAAGATCAAATAAGATCAAACAAAACAGTGGATGACCAAATTCAAAACCTCAGGTGCTAGCTAGTTTTTTGTGTACTCCATGCAAAATGCCAAGCAATGATCTATATATTTATGTATGTATGTATTTCACATACTCTCTACAAAACCTTCCAGAAAAGATAAATCCAGAGGATGAACAGATCTGCTTCATTTTCAATTTCAATGCAAACACTAAAGAATTGTCACGACCAATGGTCTTGTATGTGATGGCATTGCAGTGAACACCATTAAGAGGAGATATTATTGAAGTTTTAGATGGTTAGGATATTTTGTATCAATTGGATGATTCCTGTTATGCAATTGCTGCAAGAGGGGCACGTGAGGTATACTGAATTGCAGAGCACATAAGCACCTCTTTGTTTTCATTGTGATTCAACTATGAATTATTCAACTAAACTCTTTCCTCTCCTTCTTCTCCCCTTTCCCACTACTGATTCTCTCCTTTAGCTTCTAATCCAGTCTCTCTGATTCTCTCATCTTCTCTGTCGCTCTCTCCTCTAATTCTTCGATTACCACCTTTTGTTATTGTTGGGCCACAACATAAACTTAACTAGCCAACAATTCAGCACCATGTTATTGTAATTGTCTTAGCCCATAATGTTACATTGACTTTGGCAGTGAACAATTAACAAAATATGGGTTTCAGGCCAAGGGTCAATGGGTATCTTTCCAACACAAACTATACATAGCTTCTGTAGTGAATAACTAAAGAAATCTAAACGAAAAAGTGAAATCCAATATCCAGATCGCATAAAGGTTGATAGTGTCAATCAATGAATTTCATCTGGAGGAAAAAATCACAAAACTTCCTGAAATAAGAAATTAAAGGACATGATTCGATGCCTTGAGGATTCTACAGACAAATTAATGAACCCATCATATGTCCTGATGCAATCTACCTAACTCACTGTCCTCTTCACAAAGGAAACTATGAAGAATTGACTCAAAGTTTGATACTCATTGTGCACTGCCATTCATTCTCTTAAGACCATAAATAAATCCCAGAAAAAAGATCACCAACCAAGGTAAGAAAAAGGCAAGAAAACCGTAGTGCAAATCGCGGGCACATTGTGATTGTGGACGTGGTACTTCCAGAACAGGGCATAAGATAAGTAATCAAGGTCGACAACCTCGAAAGAAGCCGTACACCTCCATTCCACACACGAAGAGCGAGCTCAGAGAGAACTCCCCCATGCACATGGGCCAGCAATCAGAATCATATCACTTCAGCACATTCCGGAAACTCAGCAACCCAAGCGGCGTTTCTCCCCTATTTCAACAGCTACGCATTCAATTCTCGCAAAAGCCAAAGTAAAATTCTCAAGCCCTACCTAGAATTCCTACCAAAAATAAACAAAGGGCACAAATTTCTCCAACCAGAGACGAGCAATCGAATCAGTACGAAGCTAAAACTGACAGGGGAAATGGGTTCCGAAATCCGTATCCAGACCAACAGAACGTCACAAAAGACAAGGGTATGTACCTGGCGTGAATGATCTTGACGCTGGTCTTCATGTTGGGCCGCGACCAGTTGTAGGCGATCGAGCCCGCGATCCCGCTCAGCCACAGAGAACCTTCGAATCCCACCCCCAAGAAGAATTCATCAAAGAGAAGAAGAAATCGGAAAAACGGAAGAGAGCGAAAACGAATCCGGCTCCGGCGCAAGGAACGGCTCCAGATTCGAGGAGAGGAAGCGAAAAGAAAGGGCGAAGGAAACGAAGGGACCGGAGAGATTACCGACGGCGCGGAGCTTGTGCTCGACGATCCATTCCCTCAGGGAGTCCAAAGTGCCCTTCGCGTCCGCCATTGTTGCGTCCTCCGCTGCTCGCTCGCTCGCTCTCGCTGCGTCGATGCGTGCCGTGTCGAGAGAGGAGACCGCAGAGAGAGAGAGAGAGAGAGAGAGAGAGAGAGAAGGTGCGCGCGCGACGAGACGTGTCCGGACTAGCGTGAATTCGGCCGAGACGGTCTGCATGCCAAACGGGCCGTGCCGGGCCGAGGAATGACATGGCCTGGGTCCATGACCCAACGTTTGGTAACTGTCTAGCTAATTAGGGGTCAACCAGAATAGACTGTCCGGAAAATAGGTCCGGAACAGGTTTTGAGTGAATACCTACTCAAAAACTCGACTAGACTGTCCTGTCTTGGAACTGATTTTCAAAACCAGTTTTATAAGTTTAAAAGTTAAAATCTTAATTTCTTTTTCTCCTAAATTTTAACATCAACACTCCTGTGATTATGTGTTCATTTCATGGATTGTTGTTTTGGCGAATAGGGATTTTTGTTGATCACTTTTCAGTTTCAATCGTTTTATTGTTCATAACCTCATATAATTTGGCTGTAAAAAATTAACCAAAAAAAAAAAAAGATTCTTAGGTAGACCTTGGAACCGAACCAAAAAAACAAGGTAGGTTAATGGAATCGATTCTAGGCAAACAAGAAAGGTTCTAGGGTCCACAAACTAGGAACCGCTTAAAACAAGATAAGTTTTGAGTTCTAACTGTGAAACCTACCCACCCTAAAACTGATCATCCCTACGACTAATTATGAGTTGACGGAAAAAAAGAAAAAGGATTTTTGGGAGCACTTAGGCACCACACTACCCATCACAAGCATAACTTGACAAATCAAGTGGCCGACACAGCCCACAACACGACATGCTACAAGCGGAATAGACTTAAATTGCGACCCATGTCATAACTCACGACCTTCTAGAGAGAGCGAGATCCTCATCATGCATGGCCTAACTAGACTTTAAGATTGAAAATAACGGTGACCTACGATCCTAAACTTTCCATTACTTCATTCAAAAGACAATATCTTTCTTTAATTTTATCTCGATTTTACTACATGTTTGAATTATACTAAAATGTTCAACATCTTTTGTGCCTTAAAAAAAAAATTCTAAATCTAGACAAAATCTCTAATTCAATATAAATATTGTCATTTTTTTTTTCTTTTTCAACTAAGATTTTTTATGTTAAACTTTGTCAGCACACAGATATGGATCTTGCATCCCTTGCGACGATAAGTGTACTTGAGTGAGAAAAGGGAAGTCACATGTTAAAAAAGAAGCGTCCGCTGGGAAAGGAATATGCACTGTGTATTGTAATATTAAATGAAGGAATATGTTTAGTCGAAGGCCTAAGAACAAAACGTTGGCTTGGGGATAGTCCAAAAATTCTTGCGCTTTAAGAAATTTGAGTGGATTCATTTACACCATGAAGACTCTTTATTAGTAAAGATGATCCATAAATGTTTGATCATGGCAGTTAAGTTACTTACACGAAGGGATTGAATTCCCAAACCACCTTCTTCTTTAGGTAGACAAACGTTATCTCAGGCAACCTTAGCACCACCTGAACCTAGGGTAGGCCCTCTCCAAAGGAATTGCCGAAAGATTTGTTCAATTTGATTAATAACCGAAGACGGTAGAATAAAAACACTCGACCAATAAACCTGGATAGAATGGAGGACCAATTTTATTAACCGCAACCTGCCCGCCAAGGATAAGAATCGGTTGGTCCAAGATTGGACTCTTGAAGTAATAGCATTCACCAATGCCACACAGTCCTCTTTTCCAAATCTAGTAGATATAATAGGCACACCAAGGTACCTAAAAGGAAGGGATCCTAACTGAAAGCCAGAGGTACTTACCAAGGCATCCCTAAGAGAAGCATGGCCTCCCGAGATGAAGATTTCGCTCAGGACCTTTTGGGTGCCAAGGGTCGAACCAGAAAGAGACCGACCTCCCATTACCAATGTTCCATCTAAAATATTGCTGAAAATGATCTCGAAGATCTAGTACCTTCCTCCAGGCCCAAGAGCAATGCGTAGGGCAAGGGGCCACCCAAAAATTTTTCCCTTCAAGAAATTGGAATGAATCCACTTACACCAGAGGGATTCTTTATCAGAAAAAAGAATCCAAATATGTTTGAGCATGGACGCAACATTATTCTCCCTTAGAGTACGAATACCCAAGCCCCCTTCATTTTTGGGGAGACATACATCACTCCACGAGACTCTAGCACCACCTGCACCCATCTCTGGGCCTTTCCACAAGAATTGGTGGAAGATTTGCTCAATTCGGTTTAAAACCGAACACGGCCGAAAAAACACATTAGCCCAAAATACTTGTATAGAATGAAGCACCGACCTTATAAGTTGAAGACGCCCCGCAAAAGAGAGGAATCTATTGGTCCAAGACCGAACACGAGCTGTGATTGAGTTAACCAAAGAGATACAGTCCGCCTTTCCCAATCTAGCGGAGATAACCGGCACTCCTAAATAGCGGAATGGAAGGGTGCCCAACCGATAACCCAACTTATTGATCATATCCTCATGAAGGACAGAGGAGCCTCCAGAGAGGAAAACTTCACTTTTTCCAAGATTTGGAATCAGCCCACTCCAACTAGAAAATTTATCGATACCATTCTTGAGAAGATCAATGGATGGCAAGTTAGCTTCAGCAAAAAGTAACACATCATCAGCAAAGAAGAGATGAGAAAGTCGGGTGGGCTTGCAACGCCAGAAGAAACCGAAATCTGGATGTGTAGTTTGAATGTCCAGAATGCCTGTAAAGACTTCCATCACAAGAGTAAAAATATACAGCGACATAGGATCACCCTGACGAATACCCCTCCCACTAGAAAAGAACCCGTGGAGTTCTCCATTTATTGATATCGAGAACTTGGGGGTACGAATGCAAATCATAATACGGGCAATGAACTCCTGGGGGAAACCAAAAGCTTGCAGACACATTTCAATGAAGTCCCAATCTACCGTATCGTAAGCCTTTCTAAAATCAACTTTTATCACACATTTAGGCCGGTAAGGATCATTGCGAAAACCACAAAAAAGCTCCTGAGCAAGCAAAATATTGTCACTAATGTGTCTACCTTTTACAAACGCACTCTGGGGCAAGCTAACGACAGAAGGTAGCACATGAGAGAGCCGATTAGCTATAAGCTTGGTAATACACTTGTAAATTGTGTTACAGCAAGCAATTGGCCGAAAATCATTCACATTGGAGGCATTTGGGATCTTAGGTACCAGGGCCAAAATAGTTGCATTAATCTCCCGCAACAACATACCCGTCTCAAAGAAATCTTTCACTGCCAACGTAACAGACGGTCCAACAATCTCCCAAGAATGTTTAAAAAATTCCACATTGTAACCATCAGGGCCAGGGGCCTTATCCACCGCAAGAGAGAATAGAGTTTCTTTAATTTCAGTCTCAGAAATGGGACTAGAGATAAAACACACCTTATCCGCATCAAAGGTGTGCTTCAACACCACCCGCACCTCATCCACTGAGGGTCTCGCAACAGGGGGAGAGAAGGCTAACAACTCCCGGAAGTGCTCAACAAACAAGTTCTGAACTTCGGAAGGATTCAAGGTACTGACACTCCCATCGGAGAGCGAAATAATTCTATTGTGGAGATGCCTCTTATTTACCGATTGATGGAAAAATTTTGTATTGAGATCCCCATCCTTCAACCAACGGATCTGAGACTTTTGTCTATAAAACGATTCTTCTTGAAGGCGCAAATCCGCGAAAGCTTGGAGCTGTTGTTTTTCCAATTCATCAAGCTGAAGATTCGAATAGTCATTCTGAAGAGCATCTTGAGTTTGGAGCAATGCACGTCTTGCTTCAGCCGTTCTAGAAGACAAGTCCGAGAAGGACTCCTTGTTAATCTGCTTCAACTTACATTTAAGTAGCCGAAGTCTGGAGCAGAGAATAAACATTGGAGTACCCATAAAAGAGGAGTTCCAAGCTTGAGAAACCCCATCATTAAAATCCGGATGAGAAAACCAGAAATTGAAGAACTTAAAAGGCTTGCGTGACTTAGGGGCAGGCATAATCTTAATAATCATCGGGGAATGGTCTGAAATGCCAGGGGCCAAGAAAGAGGCCTCAGAAAAAGAAAATTCAGCATTCCAACAAGAATTAACAAGAACACGATCAATCTTTCTTTGTTTACGGTTGGTACCCATCGAAGTGGCCCAAGTAAATCTATTCCCAGTATACCTTAGATCATCAAGGCCAGCTTGATCGAGGCACTCGCGTAGCTCATCAAAAGCTGGGGTCCAACCATTAGAACTACCCAATCTATCATAAGGGTCACGGATTGCATTAAAGTCTCTTGCTAATATCCAAGAAGAACCCGAAAGGATAGAACTAGTCTGAATAATGTCAGCACATAAAGGACGCCTAGCCACAAAGCTATGCTCAGCATAGATTACCGTAAGGAAGAGAACCTTACCAGAATTTAAACAAGATAACTTTCCATGAATAGCTTGATCCGAAGAAGAGTTAGTAACAAACGAGGCTTCGCGGGGGTTCCACCCAACCCAAATTCTTCCTTTTGAGGAATGATTATAATTGCTTTCCCACTTCCAACCCGGCAACAAAACCGCAGAGATCGATCTAAAGGCACCCTGGGAGATCTTTGTTTCCACAATACCAACACAACATAGATTATGAGATCTAACAAAATTTCTAATTTCTGCTTGTCTCAGATGGTCTCCAAGACCCCTTATATTCCAAACTTCAATATACATAGCTATATATAGATATATAACATAATAAGATGGGAATAAGAGTTATCGACGTGATCTCCTCCGGCTGGTGCCTTGAGGGGGATCAGGAGGAACAGCCAACGCCGGGACGGGAGGTGCAGCCAACGCCGGGACGAAGGAGTCTTGGGGGAATTCTTTTTAATGGGAGCATCCTCAACGACAGCAGAATGCTCAACATTTGTAACCAATTCACTTGGACCATCAGGCTCCTCATCTGAGCTACTACTAACAAAGACCGGTCGCATCCTCGATTCATCGAAGAACCGGACCCAATAGGAGCAGTGGGGATCGGCTCCACAGAACCATCACGGAAGGGGGTCCGGTGGAGCCGGGCATCAAAGTAGCTTTATTTTTCTCGAGCAGACTTACTTAGAGCTTGAGATGAATCTGAATTATCCTTAAGCTTCGAGAAGAGATAGGAGTCGAAGAGTCCTTCCCTTTAGACCCCAACGGTTGCTTCTTCTTCCGAGTTACCCGCTTCCGGCCATCCCGCCGGTCAAAGCATAAGACACCTTAAGGGGCCGAGCCGGAGGAATCGGGGGGGCACCGTAGGTGCAAGATCAACACGAGCTTCTCAAAGAACGGCATCCCGGAGCTTCTCTCGTAATAGGAGCCGGAGCTTCTTTCTCTACGTTATGGCCAAATACATGGCATTTCGGACACGCAATGGGTCTCCATTCATAAAAAATAGGGACAATGAAAGATTCCCCATTCAGGAATACCTCCACAGATTCACATTTCTCTAACTTGGCCGACACTTCGACACATACTCTTGCAAAAGACAAATATTTCATCTTTTCGGTCAATGGGTCCACATATAAGGGTCTACCGACCGCGCTTGCTATCTAGCTTATCCCAAGAGCTGACCAATAAGCGAAAGGTATGTTTTTCATACAGATCCAAACGGGCATAGAGGATTGCAAGTCCTTCCTCAGCTCAAGAGTGGGATCCCATTGTTTCAGAATAAGTGGAACTCTATTTACCGTTAATGGGCCTTCCTCCAGAATCTTCCTGCGGTATTCAGGATCAGGAATAAAGAAGAAATAAAATCCTTCATCATCAGCAAGCATTTCAGTTAAATGGGAGCCCCACGCCTCCTTAAGGACCGACTCGGTCATTTTGAAAGGCACTTTCTTGCCAACGAAGTACCCCATCGGGCAATGATTCCATTTTGGATCTGCCGCATGCAACACTTCCTTGGAGAGGTGCACCACTCCTCTCTTTCCGACAGAAGTTGGAGGCACATAACTAAGCTCATACCCCTTTGCCGAGAGTCTAGCAACATTAGCCCATGAACGGGTTAGAGGAGCTTTCTGCTCATTCCATCTTTGTCCAGCAGGACGAGCCACTTTAGGGCCACGAGAAGCAAATCTTAGGCGGCTCCTACCACGCCTAGAGCCCGCTCGGGACTTCTCATTTGGACTACCCAACTGATTTAAAGAAGCCATTACGAACCAAAGACAAGAGCCCGACACAAAGAAGGCCTAATCCCTAGAAATAAATTCGAGGAGAGCAATCAGGCCATACCAGGTGTTCGTAGGGGCTTAAGGGGCAGCAAAGAAGAAGATATCCTCCAGCAATCAGCTCACCAACCAGTCAAAGCCACCCACAAAGACAGAGACCAGAATCGTGAAAAGCCAGGCGCATCAGGAAATCTGATCGAGAGCTCCCATCTCGTTTAAACGAAAACCAACCAAGCCAAGCTTACCTGGGGTTTGTAGGCGGTCCCCAGATGACCAAGCCCACGAAAAATCACCCCAGATACCGGCGGAATCAACCTGAATCCACAAAAGACCAGCTGGAGTGAATAGTGCCAGAATCGCCCAAATGGAGAGGAAAGTGAACAGTAACCCAAGAATTCCAAAAATGGCAAAATCATATGCTTTCGCAGTTGTTTTTTTTTTTGGTAAAGGTAAAGTATATTATAGCTTTGAACAAATTTACAAAGAAACGGCTCCTAATCTTACACTCTAGATGCGAACCGCATTAAGAGTGTAAGGGAACCGAACCAAGAGCAACAAGAAAAAACTAAAGCAACAACAGAGGACAGACCTAAAAGGTCACAAAATAAAACAGAACGCAAAAACCAGCTGCGGACCTCGAACGCCGAATAGGGAAACCAATGATTGATCACACCCGGACTTACGCCGTGTCTGCATTATTGGCTAAGATGGAGGGATCAAATCCCCAGTTTCTCTGAAGCCTTCTGTTTCTTGGGATGTTCGAGAAGGTGACAGCCTTGTCCTTAACCAGCTTGATAATATGTTTCTTCAGAGCAGTACGAACCACCGCTTCTCCCCGAAAAATAATCCCGTTCCTTTTCTTCCAAATGACATAGCACATGGCAGCAAAAGAAAAATGAGCTATGCTGTGAAAGAAGTCTTTGCCTTTAAGGAACGACAAGGCCCAGTTAAGGTTTTCGGTCCAAAGCCTGGGGCGCCACGGAAGATTGCAGCGAGTGGCCCAAAAATAGGCGATAGAAGAGGTTAAGTGACAGTCAAAAAATAAGTGATCAATGGAGTCAGGAACTTCATTGCAAAAGGCACAGGTGGCGACCTTAATTCTACCATAAGAGATAAGAAGCTCCTGAGTAGGCAAGCAATTTCTAGCAATCAACCATAGATTAAATTGGAACCTGGGGGTTATGTCGTTGTTCCATATCAGCGAAGCCCAAGGAACACGGCTTTTTTGGTCCTAATGTGGTCCCAGGCCGACCCTACCGAGAACAATCCGGAAGAATGCCACCTCCAGGAGAACAGGTCCGGCTCATGGCCTAACGTCGGAATGGAAAGCCCTCAGCTTTGCAGGAGCATCCGAAAAGAATCACCCAATGGAGAGAGGAGGTCCGCCACAACCGCATGCTTGGGAAGACCGGAACTCTGGATAAGAGGATCCGGGATGATAACATCAAGTAAACCTTTCGGGTGCCAATGATCGAACCATAATGAAACCGAAAGACCATTTCCAATCTTCCAAAGGAAGGATACCCGAGAATCACTTCTTAACTGCAATATTTTTTTCCAAGCCCATGAACAGACCGTAGGAGAAGAGACAATCCAAAAATTATCCCTTTTTAAGAAGTTTGAATGAATCCATCTGCACCACAAGGATTCTTTTTCTGTGAAAAGAATCCAAATGTACTTCATCATAGATGCTTTATTGCAGTCTCTCAGTTTGCGAATGCCGAGTCCTCCCTCAGTTTTTGGAAGGCAAATATCATCCCATGAGACCTTAGCCCCGCCCTTACCGAGGGAGGTTCCTTTCCATAAAAATTGCCTCAATATTTTTTCGATGCTATTCAGGACCGAAATCGGCAGGATAAAAACACTTGACCAGAATGCTTGGATAGAATGTAAGACTAACCTGATAAGTTGTAACCTTCCGGCAAAGGAGAGAAAGCGATGAGCCCAAGATTGGGCCCTAGCAGTGATCCGATCAATTAGAGCGACACAATCTGCTTTCCCAAGCCTGGAAGATATGATAGGAACTCCTAGATATCGCACCGGTAATGTTCCTTCCTGAAACCCGAAAGCCAGCAGGATGTGGTTGCGAAGAGACGGGGAGCCACCCGAAATAAATACTTCGCTTTTGTTCTTGTTCGGGACCAGGCCACTCCAAGAAGAGAACAAATCCAACCCTTTTTTCAGCATGGTAATGGATACCCAATCAGCCTGACTAAAGAGAAAGACATCATCGGCGAAGAAGAGGTGAGAAAGCTTGACCGCTTTGCAGCGCCAAAAGTATTTGAAATCCTTGAAGGACGTGCGAGCGCTCAAGATTCCTGAGAATACCTCCATCACCAGGGTAAACAGATAAGGCGACATAGGGTCACCCTGCCGAAGGCCCCAACCACCAGGGAAGAAACCGTGAAGCTCTCCATTGATTGAAATGGAGTATTTCGGGGTTCGAACACACTCCATGATCAACCAAATCATAATATCAGGAAAACCAAAGGCTACAAGAATTAGCTGAAGGAAGTCCCAATCAACAGTGTCATATGCCTTTTGAAAGTCCACTTTGACAGCACATTTAGGGAGATACGGGTCAGTATGAAAGCCAGCAAATAGTTCCTGAGCTATCAAGATATTATCCCTAATTCTTCTTCCTTTAACAAAAGCATTATGGGACGGATCAACCAAATTACTCAAAACCGTAGCCAGGCGATTTGCTAAAATCTTAGTGATAATCTTATAGATAGTATTGCAACAAGCAATAGGTCTAAAATCCGAGACCGCACATGCATTTGGCACTTTAGGTACCAAGGCAAGTATAGTGTTGTTTACCTCCCTCAAAAGACGACCTGACGAAAAGAATTCCCTGATCGCCTCCGTCACAGATGGGCCGACAATGTCCCAATTGGTCTTGAAGAATTCCGCAGTGAAGCCATCTGGGCCCGGAGCTTTGCCTCTTGGGAGAGAAAACAGAGTATCCCGAATTTCAGTATCAAGGACCGGGCTAGAAAGGATACTAACCTGGTCCATAGTCAAAGGCCTCCGAACGAACTCTTTAATCTCTTGAAGGGAAGGCTTGGAGAGGGCCGTGTGAGGCGCGAGCAACTCCGTAAAGTATGAGACAAAGACTTGCGGGACCATATCAGCATCCGTGAGCAACTCACCGAAAGTGTTCTCAACCGAAAGGATTCTATTTCTCAGCTGTCTCTTTTTAACAGAAAGGTGGAAAAACTTAGTATTACTATCACCTTCTTTAAGCCATCGGACTCTCGATTTCTGTTTATAGAAAGATTCCTCATCGCGACGCAGGTCCACAAAGAGACGGCGGCAATTCTTTTCAAGATTAGCCAACTCGGGATTGTTTGGATGGAGCTGAAGGTCAAGCTGCGCTAGTCGAAGAGATTCTCTAGCATCCTCTGTCCTAAGGGAAATATTTGAGAACACCTCTGTGTTAAGTTGCTTGAGTCTACCTTTAAGCACTTTCAATTTGGACACAAGTCTATACATAGCGAACCCATGGCACGTCGAATCCCAAACCTGCTGAATGATGGATGAATAATTCGAGTGCTCCAACCAATAATCGAAGTATTTGAACGGCCTTCTCTTGAAAACCGGGTTAAGAACTCTGACGACCATAGGAGAGTGATCAGAGATTCCCGGGGTCAAGAAAGAGGCCTCTAAAAATGAGAATTCCACGTTCCATTTAGTGTTAACCAACACCCGATCTATTTTCCTCATCTTTCTGGTTGTACCAGCCGACGTAGACCAAGTGTAACGCATACCAACATACCTGAGATCCTCTAACTTAGCTTGAGCTAAGCAATTGGGAAATTCATCAAAGCAAGGAATCCAGGCATTTGACCTACCAAACCAGTCAGATGGATCTTTAATGGCGTTAAAATCTCCGGCCACCAACCAAGCCGATTCTTGCATAAGGTCGCTCATATGAAGGAGGTCATCCCAAAGAGGTCAACGGCGACTGAAAGAATGCTCTCCATAAACCACAGAGACACAGCAATATATTCCAGACAGATTAATCCTCAATCGACCATGAATCGCCTGATCACTGATCGCCAGAATATCATAACTAATAACATCCGGGTTCCACCCAATCTAGATTCTACCCCGTGATGAAAATTCATAATTCGCAACCCAATTCCATCCATTAAGTAAGAAAGAGGACATTGAAACGAAATCCGCTTCGGGGACTTTCGTCTCAATGAGTCCAATAAGACAAAGATTATGTTTGGAAACAAATTTCCTAACTTCAGACCGCCTTAAAGGATCGAGGAGGCCTCTTATATTCCATATACCTATATACATCTATATATAGAGGAAAGGATGGACGGTTACCTCTTTTTGGCAACCTTCTTCTTCGGAGCCGAAGGAGGAGGCACAGAGGGAGAGGGGTCCGGACATAACAATAAAAGCTTGTCTTGTAGCGTCTGAACCGGGGCATCCAAAGGTTGAAGGGTTGGGGATGGGCACCCAACAGAAAGCATATCATCATCTTCCAAGCCCGCAAGGCTGGATATATCCTCTGAATTTTCGGCCTGCACCACTGCCGGAGGGACAATCTTCGGCCTAGCAATCGAAGAGGACCCAACGTGGGCTTTAGAGGGGCCAAGAGAAGTACCTTCAATCCTCCGGGGCGCCGAAGGGGGGGCGGATTTTGCAAGGGTAGTACTTTTCAGTTTTAAAGGCTGGCCATCTTCCTTTGACGGAGCTAGGCTGAAAGAAGCAGCATCCTTACTCGCCTGGGATTTCTTCTTTTTACCCTTGGCCTGTTTCCAAGACGAGTCCATCTCTGATGGAGGGATAACCGAATCCGTGAGAGGGGCAATCTCTTGACTTCCTTCAGGAACATCCAAAGCCGCAGGCAAAGGGGAGCTCAGCAAGTTCCCAGCATCCGAAGTACCCATCTCTACTAGTGCGGATAAATCCGCAGCCGCCACCAAGTGACCATGAGCAGGTTTGTTGATGAATAAAGGATTGTCGCGAGTCCTATCCACCTGTTGCAATTGCTGAAAGGGCAAATTAGGTGTCGGATGAGAAACAGGGTCGGCGGAAGGGGGTTGGCCTTGGAGAGCAGGGGGGTGCTCAACCAAATCCCGGTCAGTCCTTATCGCTTGATGAGCTGCCGACCTGCACTTATGGCCAAACACACCACATCCAACACAAGCCGTGGGTCTCCACTCGAATTCGACATTAACCACACAAGACTTGCCATGGAGGACTACCTCAATAGATTCACGAGACTTGCCGATTGGTTGTTATCTCCACACACTCTCGCAAAAGCGAGCATTTCCAATTGTTCCGTGTTAGAGTCGACATAAAGGGGCTTACCGACGAAGCTTGCAACTTTGCTAATGGCTTGCGAAGACCAAAAGGCAGCGGGAAGGTTTTTGAGCTTTATCCAAACGGGAACAGATAAGTGGCCGTCTTTTTGGAGCTCCAACGCCGGACTCCATTGTTGAAACACCATTGGCACCTTCGAAACAGTGAATGGACCACTCTCAAGTATCTTCCGACGGAATTCTCTATCCGGTAAGTGGAAGAAGAAGAAACCTTTTCCATTAGCCATGACTTTGGCTAGGTTAGGGCCCCAAGCCTTCTTAAAAGCCGCTTCCGTAACTTTGAAAGGTATGCGCCTACCAATGTAGTGGCCAACGAGGCATTCTTTGAGCTTAGGATCAGCTGCCTCGAGGTCTTCATCAGTCATTTGAACCACAGCTCTATTGCCGATGAAGGTAGGAGGGCAAAACTCCAAGTCATACCCTTTGGAAGCCACTTTCGCAACGGCCACACTAGCCCATGTGCGCAAGTTGGAGTTCCTCGACAACGCACGCTGAGAGTGCTTTGAGGAAGATCTACCACTGCTTCTACCTCTTGGTACAGCAGGGATTTGCTCAGTTCGGTCATGGACCGCAGCATTACGCACAGAGGCCAGAGGGTCTTGAGCTATTCTCTCGTTTCGATCCTGGCCAGCATCATCTCGTGAAGGGGCTGCATGATCTTGATCAGTATTTCTCTTCAAAGGATACCCTGAATCACCCAAGGATGTTCCAGCAGCGAACCGATCCGATCGGGGATGCACTACCCCGCCAGAATTGGTTGTGGCCATATATCAAACACCTAGAGTGCGCCACTAGCACAAACGAGTTCGGGCCATAATAATGGGGTAGAACTTCCCAGCTAAGCTCCACGAAGGTACTATAAATAAGATATGCTTAAAAAACTTGCTCGGAATAGGCTTACCGCACAGGAAGATCCCGAAAACTGCAGCAGTTCGACAGGAACAGTGCAGTCGAAGCCAGCCCACGAGATCAATCAATGCGGGCCGAATCCGAGGGAGCTATTTGGTGGGCTGCAAGAGGGTGGTACACCGACCAACCCTACCGAGTATGAAGCCCAGATGATCACTGAGGAGCACACAGCAAGGCCCGCACCAGAGCCCGCAGAACAGATTCTCGAACACAATTAGGTCGAACCAAATCTCAAAACGTAGCCCAAATGAGAGAAATATGTTCGGTAGGCTAGAAGAGGATGGATAGAGGAAGCTATCCTCCAAATTTGGCCCCAAATGGACGGCTGACCCACCAGGAACGAACCAAGAACCAGACCATGAACAATGCTGGAAAATCGCCTGGTTTGAGAGAGATGATGAACAATACCCGAGAATTGCAAAAATGGCAAAGCTTAATATGCTTTCGCAGTTGTTTTTTTTTTTTTTTTTGGTAAAGATAAAATTTTTTATAGCTTTGGACAAATGTACACAAACAACTCCAAAACTTACACTCTAGGTGAGATGAGCACAAAGAGTGGAAGGGAGCCGGGCAAAACCAAAGAGGAAACGCAAATAGAACAGCAACCTAGGAAAAAGCTAGGCTACAGACAACATCGACCAAACAACCACAACCCTCAGCCATGAAAGAAGGCAAACAAGACGGAAGGGATGGAGGACTTGTACACAAGGATACAAAAACACTAGTAGACTACGCCACTGAAGCTCAATCCATAAAGATGGAGGGGTGAAGACCCCAATTCCTCTGGAGACATCTATTCCTCGGGGAATCCGACACATTTGAGAAGGTAATAGCTTTATCCTTTACCATTTTGATGAGGCGATTCTTCAATGCAGGGGCATCAACAATTCCACCTTGAAAGATAATGTCATTTCTCTTCTTCCAAATCAGGTAGCATAAAGCACCAAAAGAAAACCGGGCTATAGAATGGTAGAAGTCATTACCCGAGAGAAATTTAATAGTCCACGAAAGATTTTCCACCCACTTCCTCGAGCGCCAGGGGAGGTTGCATCTTGTAGCCCAAAAGTAAGCCAAGGAAGTCGAGGTGTTGCACTCAAAAAATAAATGGTCGATGGAGTCAGGGATTCCATTGCAAAACGCACAGGCCCCCGAGTCGATTCTGCCATAAGAAATAAGGAGTTCCTGTGTTGGCAAACGATTCTTGTTGATCAACCATAGTATGAACTGGAATCTAGGAGCAATATCCTTGTTCCAAATAATATCAGCCCAGGGGACATGATTCTTCTTTGTTCTAACACAATCCCACGCCGAGGCCACTGAGAAGAGACCCGAAGGATGGTGACGCCAAAAGAAACGGTCTGGACCAGAGGACAGCAGCGGAATGGAGAAGCCCATGCTCTCTAGAAGATTTCGAATAGAGCAACCCATAGGGGAGAAAAGATCTGCCACCACCGCATACTTAGGAAGGAGGGATGTTTCAATGAGTACCTCTGGTATCAGTTGGTGAAGAGGTCTATCAGAGAGCCAACAATCAAACCATAGAGACACCGAAAGACCATCGCCAATTCTCCAAGCAAAAAAATGACGAGATTCAGTTCTTAAACCAAGGATTTTCCTCCAAGCCCACGAGCAGACAGTGGGAGAGCGAGATACCCAAAAGTTATCATTCTTTAAGAAGTTGGAGTGTATCCAACGGCACCATAAGGATTCCTTATCTGTAAAGAGAATCCATATGTATTTAATCATGGCCGCTTTGTTACAATCTTTTAACTTGCGGATACCGAGCCCCCCTTCAATTTTGGGAAGGCACACATCGTCCCACGACACCTTAGCCCCGCCTTTCCCAAGGGTAGGGCCTTTCCATAGGAATTGCCTTAGAATTTTTTCGATGCTAGTAAGGACCGAAGCAGGCAAAGTAAATACACTAGACCAGAAGGCTTGAATAGAGTGCAAGACTGACCTGATAAGCTGAAGCCTTCCTGCAAACGATAGGAACCTTTGAGTCCATGATTGAGCTCTGGCGGTGATCCGATCAATCAAGGTGATGCAATATGCTTTCCCAAGCTTGGAAGAGATGATCGGTATCCCAAGATAACGTACCGGAAGAGTTCCTTCCCGAAAACCGAAAGCCAAAAGGATATAATTACGAATAGAAGGCGTTCCACCCGAAATAAAGATCTCACTCTTATTTTTGTTCGGGAGAAGACCGCTCCACGAGGAGAAAAGATCCAAGGCTTTCTTCAAAATAGTGATGGAAGGCCAGTCCGCCTGGCTGAAGAGGAACACATCATCGGCAAAAAACAAATGGGACAGCCGAACAGGTTTGCACCTCCAATAAAACTTAAAATCCTTCGAGGTAGTGTGGGCATTCAATAAGCCAGACAACACTTCCATTACTAGGGTAAATAGAAGAGGAGACATTGGATCACCTTGGCGAAGACCACGCCCACCCGGAAAGAAACCATGCAACTCTCCATTTATAGAAATGGAATACTTCGGGGAACGAACACAAGCCATAATGAGGCGAATCAGGAAGTCCGGAAAACCGAATGCCGAGAGGGTAAGTTGAAGGAAATCCCAGTCAACGGTATCATAGGCTTTCTGAAAATCAACTTTTATAGCGCACTTTGGAAGGTAAGGGTTCAGATGAAAACTAGCAAAGAGTTCCGCACCATCGAATATTGTCCCTAATCCTTCTCCCTTTGACAAACGCATTTTGGGCCGGATCAATCAAGTCATTCAAAACTACGGCAATGCGATTGGCCAAGATTTTTGTGATAATCTTGTAAATAATATTGCAACAAGCAATTGGTCGAAAGTCTGTAACCTCACAAGCATTAGAAACTTTGGGAATCAAGGCAAGGATAGTGTTATTTACCTCGCGCAATAGACGGCCAGAGGAGAAGAATTCTTTGACCGCTTCGGTTACCAACGGGCCGACAATTTCCCAAGAACTTTTAAAGAACTCAACGGTAAAGCCATCTGGTCCCGGAGCTTTACCTCTCGCCATCGAGAAGAGAGTATCTCGAATTTCGTCGTCGAGCACCGGAGTGGAGAGCCGATTGGCCTGCTCATATGACAACGGTTTCCGGATGAATCCTTTAAGAACTTGAAGGGTAGGCATAGAACGAGGCTGCTGAGGTGATAAGAGATCCGAAAAGAATGCCACGAATATCTGAGGAACCACCGAGGGGTCCGTATGCAAGACGTCCGAGGTATCCTTTACCGATAGGATCCTATTCCCAAGTTGCCTTTTCTTCACTGAGTGATGAAAAAACTTTGTGTTGCGATCACCTTCCTTTAGCCAACGGATTCTCGATTTCTGCCTATAGAAAGATTCTTCGTCCCTTCGCAAATCCACAAAGAGCTTGCGGCGAAGCTTCTCAATATTTGCAAGATCAAGGTTCATCGGGTCAAGGAGGAGATCATCTTGTGCCTTCCGAAGAGCCTCTCTTGCTTCGGCTGTCCTCACTGATAAGTTCGAGAAGGCTTCTCTATTCAGAAGTTTAAGCCGGCCTTTTAGCACTTTAAGTTTAGATACTAAACGGAACATAGCAAACCCATCAATCGGTTGATCCCACACTTGCCTAACAATGATAGTAAAGTCAGGATGGTCCGACCAAAAGTCAAAATACTTAAAGGGTCTTCTCCTATGAGGAGGGTTAAGAACTCTAATCACCATAGGGGAATGGTCCGAGATACCTTGATTCAAAAAAGAGGCCTCCGAGAAGGAAAAATCCTCTCTCCATTTTGTGTTAACCAACACGCGGTCGATCTTCCTCATCTTTCTAGAAGCACCAGCAGAAGTAAACCAAGTAAATCGAAGTCCGACATACCTGAGGTCCTCTAGTTCCGCTTGGGCTAAACAATCCCCAAATTCATCAAAACAAGGGATCCAAGTGTTAGAATTGCCAAAGCGGTCGGAAGGATCCTTAATGGCGTTAAAATCCCCAGCAACCAACCAAGCCATGTCCTGCATAAGGTTGCTCATACAAAGGAGGTCTGTCCACAAAGGCCGTCGTTTTGTAAACGAGTGTTCCCCATAGACTATAGAGATGCAACAGACCAAACCACTTAAAGAATAAGTTAACCGACCGTGAATGGCTTGATCATTGATAGAGAGAGTTTCAAAAGTAACATACTCCGGGTTCCAACCAACCCAAATTCTACCACGACTAGAGAAAGCGTAATTGGCAACCCAATGCCACCCATTAAGCAAAAAGGAGGACATAGAACCAAAATCATTCTCGGGAATTTTTGTCTCAATGAGACCAATAAGGCACAAGTTATGAGTGGAGACAAGTCTCCTCACTTCAGCCCTACGGACAGGATCATGAAGGCCTCTAATGTTCCAAGCTCCTATATACATATTTACAAGGAGAGAGTGGAAAGTTACCTCTTTTTGGTGCCATTTTTTCGACCTGAGATCGAATTATGGGCCACCGAGGAAGGAGGTTCAGGATTAAGCAGCAACAGTTTGTCCTGTAACGACTGAGCAGGGACTTCCGGAGGAAGGCCTTTCGGTGATGGGCAACCAACTGATAGGAGGTCGTCATTGTCCGGGTCAAACTGAGGGCTGGGATTGACAATGTCATCAGAATCCTCCGGCAAGCTCGAAGGGTTGTGAACAGCCTTGGCTTTCACTAATGAAGAAGAGCTATCAGCAGCTTTAGGCAGAGAACTTCCAATGCTTTTGCGAGGCAAAGAAACATTAGCAAGTTTCCCCGAGACAGCACCTTTCAACTTAAGGGATTGCCCACCTTCATCGGGAGGTGTTAGGCTAAATGAGGCAATTTCTCTATTACCCTTGGCCTTTTTCTTCTTAACTTGCTTCCAACTCGGGTCCTCCAGAGCATGAGGAATAATTTCAGAGCAGTCAGCGTCCTGACTTCCTTCGCAGACAACAGGAGCGACTGGAGGTATTTTAGCAGCAGGTGCAGGATTTTCGATGGGGTCTCTCGTAGGGACCGCCCTTGGCGGAACGCTCGCCTCGGGCTTGTTGATAACTGGTGGGTTGTCATGTGTCCTGTCACCAGCCTGCGTTTGCTGAGGTTGAGATTTCTCTTGAATAGCAGGCGGATCCGAAGGGGCAAGAGACGAAGGCACTACAGCAGGATTCACATTCAAAGTCTATCGGGTTTGACCAGCAGAAGGTTGAGCAATAGCATTGCATTTGTGGCCAAAGATACCACACCCTGGACAAGCTGTAGGCTTCCATTCATATTCTATATCAACACGGCAAGATTCACCTTGATGAACTACCTCCACGAATTGACAATGCGGTGCTTAGCGATGATTTCAACACATACTCTAGCATAGGTAAGCATTTTCAATTTTTCGTACTCGAGTCTACATAAAGCGGTGTCCCAACAAAGCACTCGCCACTTTGCTTATAGCTTGTGATGACCAAAAGGCAATAGGGAGGTTAAAGAGTCTTACCCAGATAGGAACCATAAGGTGAGCTTCCTTCCTTAGCTCTAAAGCCGGACGCCATTGCTGGAGAACAATCGGGACTTTTGAAACAGTGAAAGACCCTCCTTCCAACACATTTGTTTGAAATTCCCTATCCGGGATGTGGAAGAAGAAAAATCCCTTGCCATTCGCCATAACTTCAGCAAGGTTCGATCCCCAACCTTTTTTAAAAGCTGATTCGGTTACTACAAAAGGTATTCTCCTTCCTATGTAGTATCCCACCAAGACATTCCGCAATTTTGGGTCGCTGCAAGGATGTCTTCCTCTGTCATTTCAATAACCGGTCTGTTATCCACATACGTAGGGGGGATGAACTGAAGATCGTACCCCTTGGAGGCTACCTTGGCTTCCACCACATTCGCCCATGAGCGGAGATTGGAGCTCCTAGAAGAAGCTCTTTGCGGGCGTTTAGAACCCGACCTCCCCCTTGTTCTGTCTCTCTGCCCACCAGTAGCACGAGAAGATCTAGTCCTAGAGGCATCCTTATTAAACAAAGCAGGGCCCTGGGTAGTACCACCCACAGCACCGATGTTCTCAGTTATTCCATCATCAGTCAAAGATTTACCTGCACACTCATCTCGCAGCCCATCAAGAGGGGCTTGAATGGTTCGGTCATTACCAACAGCATCTCTCGAGGAAGTAGCCAGAGTTTGATCGGTATTTCTCATCAATCCCTTCCCTGTACCACCCAAGGAGGTACCCGCAGCAAATTGGTCCACACGGAGTTGAGCATCTCCGCCAGACATGGTTATGGCTTTTTATCAAACACCTGGTGTGCACAGCTAGCACAAAGTATTACGGGCCATAATCAAGAGGGAGGAAGGACTTACACGTCACAGCAATCCACACTATCGAAGCTTAGGCCCAAACGACTACACAAGATTCCCCAGCAAGGCCCGCAATGTAACGCGCAACCGGGAAGCCCAAGTTCAAATGGCCGAACAGCTCCGACTGTAACTCGAAATATAGTCCACCCCAAGAGAAACGCTTCGGAGGGATTGCAGAGTGGGTTAAAAGGAGAGTACCTACTAAATTTCAGCCCAATCCATCCGAAGAAACTCCCACAGTCGGCAAAACTTCAGTAGAAGAATCAGTTCAAACCCAAAAAACAGACAGCGGTTCGTCCAGCCCTAGGGCGTGGAAGATCTCGAAATGTAGATCAGCTTAAACGAATCCCTTCGGTGGAGATGAAGAGGATGTAGGGAGGGGTCTTCCCTCCAAAAATCAACCCATTCCGACGGCTATAACTCTAGGAAACGGCATCACACCGGGCTGATGTACAGTAACTCGGGAAAACCAGTTGAGAGCACCCGATGAACAGTAACCCGAGAATCCGAAAATGGCCAAAACTATATGCTTTCGCAGTTGTTCATCTTTCATAAATCCAAGAATTTCACCTCTGACTATAAAATACGAATGCCCCCGATTGTCCTTGTTAATCATTACTCCGATCCCAAAGGCTAACACAATAGGACCAAAATCCTATGATGTTATCCCATGCTAATGTATACAAAGTGTAGGCTTGCTTTGAGCTCTCTAATTTCTTCAAAGTAACAACACCGGAAGCACGACCCGGCCAGTTAAGGCCAGAAGCGTATCGCCGGTAGAAGGGACGAGCCAATCAGTGCACACCGTGAGGCGGACCGGTCAACCCAACCCAAGGTCCAACTACAAGATTTTTAATCGCAACAACTTAAATATACGCTATTGGAGCTGAAATTACCGCGGCTGCTGGCACCAGACTTACCCTCCAATGGATCCTCCTTAAGGGATTTAGATTGTACTCATTCCAATTACCAAACTCAAAAAGACCGGTATTGTTATTTATTGTCACTATCTCCCCGTGTCAAAATTGGGTAATTTGCGCGCCTACTGCCTTCCTTGGATATGGTTGTCGTTTCTCATGCTCCCTCTCTAGAATCAAACCCTAATTCTCTATCACCCGTCACCACCATAGTAGGACACTATCCTACCATCAAAAGTTGATAGGGCAGAAATTTGAATGATGCGTCGCCGTGCGACCCGTCAAGTTATCATCCCTTCCAAAAGTCAGGGTTTGTTGCATGTATTAGCTCTAGAATTACTACGGTTATCCGAGTAGCAAATACCATCAAACAAACTATAACTAATTTAATAAGCCATTCATAGTTACACAATATGAATTAGTTCATACTTACACATGCATGGCTTAATCTTTGAGACAAGCATATGACTATTGGCAGGATCAACCAAGTAGCATTCCTTCACGACGTCCGTCGAGCATGATCCATCGCGATGCCCGAGGACTTCGCGTGATCAAGGACAAGGCAAGATCGTTATTCCGGTGAAGCGATAAACGCTTAACGATTAGGGAACAAGGGCCAATGACCCCACACCCATTAAGAGAGTTCCGCATCCAAGAGAACGAGTAGGCACTCGTGGTCCATCCGAACGATCGAATGAGACGACGTTCGTGGAACACGAGCCCCACTATCCGGTTCAACCGAGCATCCAAGAGGACGCCGTGATGGAAGGGATGATCGAAGGCACACATTTCTATCGCAATAGGTATGCAACACAGGAACCCATGTCTTGCATCCAACATTTAGCTCATGGAGCAACAATTGATCGAAAGTGAGGGAAGCAGTTCGATGCACCAGCACGGAGCCTGCCTAAGCACACATTCTTATCGTCTCTCACACGCCATCACGTACACTGGAAACAAACCAAGCCGACTCATCCATAGCTCCTCAAGCACGAGAACTCGAGGAACACACGGAGTCATCGAACGAGGTCGCATCCGCACCGCTAGACGCAAGAACACTAATGTCTTGTTCGAGTCGTGGATCGATAGCACGTGGCTCGTTCATTCATGCCCGAGGCATGGTCTCGTTTTACCAAAGGGACTCATAGATTCATCAATTCCCAAGTAACTCGGTCACCGATTCATCCTCTATGGCCACTTGGCTCAAAAACGACCCATGCGCTCGGCCACGATGCCTGCGTGTGGGGAGCCACGCGATGTATCCATTTTTGTCTAGGGGCGCTCTTTTCGATCGGCCGGGACCTATTTCGAGGATCATTGAATGTTATTATGACTCATTATTGACTCATTCCTATGCCCGACATCACCCGATGATCGCCCATAGGCTGCCCGTGGCCTGCGAGCACCACTACCCCCCCCCCTAAAGAGCTTTAGGAGCATTTTTGCTTCCAGCAGGAGAAGACATTCACCATGTTTGAATAGGCACCACCCCTCTAAAAAATTGTAGAAATTGAATTTTGATGAGTTTCTTTGTAGAGATGCTTAGAAAAATGTGATCTAAATTATGGAACAGTTGGAAAAAAATTTTGACGATCGAAAATTCTTTTTTGTTTTTTGGTATCTAAAAAATTGAGAAAATTCAAAAAATTAGAAAAAAATAGTTGGGACATGGAAAAACCATTGGGGGGGATATTTTATGACACAAACAAATTTTAGGAAGAAGAATGGATTCAATCAAACAAGAAATGATCGGTGAAGTTGCAACCGGACCATCGTCAGTGGGCCCCGATTGATCTCGGATCGATTCGGATCAATCCACAATCGATCCGCATGGTGCAGGGATTGATCTCGCTCAACCGAGATGGATCCATAATCGATCCACACAACCAAGGCCCTCGACCACGATCGATCCTGCTCGACCGGGATCGATCCATGATTGATCTGGATCGATCCACGACCAATCCACATGGTGTAGGGATTGGTCCCGCTCGACCGGGATCGATCCGCATGATGCATGGATCGATCCATGATCAATCCGCATGGTGTAGGGACCTCCCGCTTCGATTGGGATCGATCCGCATGGTGCATGGATCGATCCGCACGATGCAAGGTTGATCCACACGGTACAGGGATTGATCCCGCTCGACCGAGATCGACACGGTGCATGGATCGATCCACACGGCTGAGGCCCTCGACCACGATCAATCCCGCTCGACCGGGATCGATCTTCATGGTGCATGGATTGATCCACGATCGATCCGCACAGTGTAGGGATCGATTCGCACGGCCGAGGCCCTCGACCATGATCGATCCCACTCGATCGGAATCGATCCACACTGAGATTATGCATTTAACTTTTTGTATTTGTGTCAATGTTAGTAAATGACTCAAATTTTCATACTTTGGCCACTACTAGTGCTCTTCCCAGTGAGTGGAAGCTAGTGAAAGAACGCAAACAAGCCTCTAAATCTTCAAAAAATGATGGCTCACGGCTTAGTGAGAATGTGTCCGACAAACAAGGCTCTAGCAATAATAGTCTAAAGTAATAAATTTCCTTTGACGGAACATTTAAACATCTTCATTCGATATGTATTCACTAAATGAAAGTTTCTTGTTTGTGCTCTTGCACTGGATGTGAAAGAACACACGGAATGAATTAAGCTTCTTTACATTTCCACACAACATGAGTTTCCCAATTTTACAGGATAGAAGAGGATCGAGATAAAGCAATTAAAGACAAACATAGAAATAAGATACTATGGAAGACTCTTAGAAACTTCTCACTAGCTTTCACATTAAATATAACCCCCATAATAATACAACACATGCATAGAAAAAATGGCAATTGATAGAGCATCCTTTCTTACTTGTGCAAGCTCCTTCTTAAAAGTCTATTTTTCGCCTTTTACGCCTTCATTTTAGCTATTAGTGAGCTCAGATAATCGTTGTCGCATCTCAATTGGCTTGACTCCAATAGTGCTTGATTTTTTTCAAGGAGGTCAACTATCATGTCCCTTACTCGATCCAGTATTTTTGGGTCAACCAACATGAAGAAATTGCAACAACCTAGACCATCAAAGTTAGCACATCCATAAAACCTTCTTCATGTGTTTTTCTTTGTTTTTCAAATAAGAAATGGTGATCGAAGACCACAATAGCAAGTTAACTCTAACTCAACCTCATTAGGAGTTACACCACTTGATTTAGAAGTTGGTGCCCTCATTCTTCTTGTCGTCATATTAAAAAAGTATATC
The DNA here is from genome assembly GCA_017140595.1 of Eucalyptus curtisii. Lineage (NCBI taxonomy): Eukaryota > Viridiplantae > Streptophyta > Magnoliopsida > Myrtales > Myrtaceae > Eucalyptus > Eucalyptus curtisii. Next base: position 12,951,272 of record CM029495.1, on the reverse strand, counting down.
ACAGCTACAAACTAACAAAACCTACATCGCAAGAGAATAAAGGCAAGTTAATTCATTGAAAGTATCTTAAGTATTGAGAGAAATTGTTTGAATACATTAAGCACCAACAACATTCAACTTATTACTAATTCAGAATCTACTGTAGCACAATCAATTTAGGAAGTCAATTTAGCATAATTACTTGACTAGTGTGTACGAGGAAGTTGGTGCAAGATTAGCTCTCATCACTATGGCCCAAGCTCTTAATCATGCTAAGTATGGGGTAAGGACATTTTGTCATTTTCTTCTTTTATTTCTTTTATCAACCTAACATTTTGCCGTTTTCTTTTCCAATCCTCAACTTCATGTCACATCTTGAATCACAAAAAAGAATGTGTTTTCATTCAGGTAAGGACTCATCTCGCAAGACGTTGAATGAGTAAATATATGGAGATTGATTAAGTTGTGGTTGTTATGAATTACTTCAATTACAAACATCTTTGGGTTGTTTACCCTTACGAATGTTTGACCAATGCAAAATTTGTAAACAACCAACAATAATTCTAAGCCATTGTACACCCTCTGCAACTCAAAACCAAACATTTGAAAGGCCATCCAACTCCCAAAAGCTCTAGAATTGTTTCCCATATTGTATATTACTAATCCCTATGTATATGATATGTTAACCACAAATAAGTCTCTAAATGCAGTCAAAAAAGCTAACAAAACATAATTTACCTCGTTGCTCAAGCATATTAATATATTGAATAAACATTCTGTGAAATATTTATATATGAGCGCACGGCCATATATGGCAAACCAGCAAAAGAATTTGATCCAAGTTAAGTCCAATAAACCCTACCAATCTTCACAGCGCAAAAAAAGTCTACCAATCTCCAAAAAGAAAATCTCAAGGCTCACGATTCTGAAATTTCCACTTGTGCAAATTGAGGGCTATTAACAATCGTTAAAAAAAAAACAAAAAACAAAAAAGCTTTGTAGGAAGACCAACTTCATATTAGAATCCTTCTCATAAAAAATGAGAAGTTCCAAAAACCACAATATTTACAAATAAAAGTTTTTTCCTATCTCCAAATTATTTCAACCATAAGGAAGGGCCCTTGAAAGATTTTTGTATAGTATTTGGGTAGAAAAGTGAAGAGAACCAAGAAAATTTGATGCCAGAAACCGCCCCGACAGAGTGAGAAAAAAAAAATAGCAGGATAAACAACAATTAACACAAATTTTGGGGTTGTGCTCGTTTCTTGCAAGATTGCTCATCTTCTTCACCAATCCCTTCCGAATCAAGAATTTCGAAATGGAATTTTGGGGAAAGTTGGCACATAAATCACATCTAGGGCTTAGATTTTGAAAACTAAAAACCCAAAATCGCGAAATCAACAAGTTACAGTGAAATCAACAACGAAGATACAAACCTAGCTCAAACGAGTGAGGAGGAGAGTGGCTCGGTCATAATGGCCGTCTCCATCATCGACGCTGCTCGATTCGCCACCAAGGTTCTTGCGGGACAAGTGTTGCACGTACTCGCATTTGACAAAGAACTCCAACTCGCAACCAGATCATGATCTACGTCTGGATTTAGGGCTTAGGGTTCATACAAAGGAAGGGTTAATTTGGGATGGGAAGAAGGGATCGAAGGAAAACGCATGGGAAAGGGTTCAACAGAAGAAAAACGTTTTGAAACGTGAAAATAGGAGAGAAGAGATGCTGTCAATTTGGATAAGTAAATAGTATCCAAAACTACATTGTTTTGCTAACCTGGACAATTTTCCTTGCCCTAGTTGCCATATAGGAGAGAGAGAAATGATTAAAATAAGTTACGTCAGCATTTTCCGTTAGTATAAATTGACGGTGTTAATGGAAGAACTCAATTAAACTAACTTGATAAATTTAAGGACTTGATTGCACTTTTTTGCAAATTTTAAGACTCAATTACACTTTCCTGATATATTTTAGGACTTCTACTAAACATATCCCATTAAATATTAAACCGTATCTTTCTAGGAAAAATTGTTACTAACTCTAGGTTTTTATTAGAGTTGGTCGTGACCCTGTTTTATGAAACATCAGCAGGAATGGTCTACTACATTGATCAGAACCAATTCAACAGTTGCTTTTCCTCTCTGCTCATCAGATTTTCCTTTTCGAATCCGTCTCATTCCCTCACGCCATCTGGTTACTCAAGACCAAAAGGGACGGTGTGCATTGCATTAGGAGGAGTTCCTGGAACCGGTTCTTCTTCCACAACCAAGCCGGCTCTTTTCTCATGGATTAGCATCCAGGAAGGGCTTCGAGCTGGGACTACTGCCTTTAGCTAATGCCCAGATCAACCCCCATTCTCAGAAATGGGCTTCATTGAAGGCAATGTCTTCGCAATATATAACATAGTGACCAATTTTTCTCAAGCAATAACAAAAACGGGGCAGACACTCAGTACTTAAAATCCACCCCCAATACTTTTTCTTCTTTGCTAGCAGGCCAACCTGCCTTAAGGAGTCTCACAAGATCCAAATTATCAGAGCCTTGCCATGTCTGTTTGAAAGTAGAGATTCTTATTCAATTCTCAGATCAGAATTTCTCCTGCTTTGGTGGCTACTGCTTTATCAGAAATCCATTCGAACAGAAGTCCATGGATTTGCATTTTCCGATTTTGTACGTAGAAGCTGCACCTTCCATCACTGCAAGGTCATCTTTGGACCAATGCCAACCCGGTGTTCGGCACAGCAACGCCACACACGGTCTCGCGTGGATTAATCATCCGCCATTTTGAGAAATGACCAATGGAAGGCAGAAGGTGAGGCTGCAGAGGGAAATTGAAGGAGAGAAAAGACCGGGTAGGATTCGTAGAGGAGGCAATTAGAAAAGAAACGAGAGGGGGCATTGGAGAGCTGAGAGGATCAGGGTTTATGGGGGGTGAGTAGGGTTTAAAGAGTTGAGATGAGCTACCTCCATAGTGGGTAGAGAGAAAGTTCTTTCACAGAGAGAGAGAGAGACAGCGTTACTCATCGTTCATGTCTTCGTCTCTCGTTGCAGTGAAGTCATTATTCTCGCACTCCACCTAAACGTCAAGAACATTTTTCAGCTACTTTTACCAATGGATTACATATAATTCAAACCATTATGCCATCAATGGTCAACATCCATTCTCCATTTTTTTCTAATTTGCGTCGCTAGTTTCACATATAACATGTTTCTTTCTTCAGAACATGAGGTAAGTTTTACATTTCATTTCTTGCAGAACATGATCTCCTCATTTACTCAGCTGAATCGAAGAAAGGAAAAAACGGACCATCTTGGCATCATAGAGTTCATCATCATCACAATGAATTTCTTTTAAAGGTACAGAAAACGACTAATGGTAATCTATCCGTATGGTATGTACTTTCCTCCTTTTGACTTTGTACACATTGCTTTTTACACCACGAAGAGAATCTGCCTCGCAAATAATCATTTACCGTTGCCGGTGATCCTCTGCCAGGCACTACACCAAAAAATGGACAACGCCAGCCAAATTGCTGCAGCAATCACAAAGGTATCCATCCCTGTTCATGTGTCTTCACATCAGTCAACATACCATACCATGAACTAGAATGTTTGAACTCCGATTGTAGTCATGAAGAAGAATTCAGTGCACACTGACCTTAATAAGCCCCGCCTCTGTACCGCAGATTACGATGTCATTCGCAGTCAAAAGGCTTGTTATCTTCCCCCCAGCCGAAATCCTCCCCACTTTCTGCGCTGTCCCTCTCAACCATATCTGTTTTCATTAGTTTGCCTAATCAGTCAATCTTAAACAGAAAGCAGAGAGCAGTGAATATGTGACGACACATTCATTTGTACCAGTCTCATAGTTTATTCAATCAGTGAAAGTTTGTACTTGTGATGTGCTTAAAAATAATTATGAAATATAGGGAACTTGCTAGATAGTGCATGTGGTCATTGCATTTATTCTTGGATGAATCGGTATTACTCCTTCCCTTTTTCACTTTTAATGGGGGAAGATTGGATCAACCTGGAGGGTACTGGCTGATGAGCTGCAATTAAGATATATGAAGTCTTCAACCACTCCCATGGCGAGCACATTTGCTCCTTTCTGCACCGCTATTCTCATCTCGGCTTCACAATTTCTTCTCCATTCCTGGCATGGTTCTTCTCGAGTCATTCCAACGTTTTTGAGCACAAACACACAAATCGCACTTATGTCCTCACCTTTACAGAGGACCCATGGACCACCATACTTGCAGTGTACATCCAGTCTTTGTAGCTGACAATTGAATTTATGGGCCGCTTTTGCATCATCCAGCTCTTCGACGGTGCTTTGATCTCTCGCTCTCTGTTGTTCGCTAGAATTATTTCCTGAGAGTACAACACGAACAACATCAATTAGCACAGTTTTATGACTAGGAGTTGTTTCAAAATTATTCCCAGATCCAGGGAAACTGACCTGTACACTTGAGTCCTTGCAGCCGGCATATATCTTTCCCTGAATTACACATATGGACTTTACATTTTTACTCTTGCAAATATCCTTGACTGTTCTAGATGCATCAATAACCTGGAAAATAAGTTCTCGCATTAAATACGCTCCTCCCTAAAGCAGCAATGCGTCAATGTTTGCCTTCTGCTAAATGGCTTCTCCCTGTGGTTATATATTATATATATGATGAAAGATTGAATGGCACCTTAATCCCATGGCCCAGTATGATTGCGACAATTGCATCCCCAAGCGTGTCTATTTTCCGAATGCGGTCCTTTAAGGATATCACTTCCGAGCATTCCAGTCTCCTTTGGACAAGTTTCCAGACCTGCCAACATGAGATAGGTTTTGAGTGACTGAAACCGACATAGATTTTGTACATGGGATGAAAGAGGTTGGTATTATATTGAGAAGATTCATTGTGTTATACCCTGATTGTCTTGTCGGCAGATCCACTCAAAAGGCTTTCCCCTTGCTCAAGGAGCGAAAAACAGGTGACTTCCTTCTTGTGCTCCTTCTTGTCCCACACAAGTGTCGCGAATTGCCCCTTGACGTCCCACATCTGTTGTATGCAGTGACCTGCCTTAATTAGTTTCTCATTACTGAAATGTCTTATTCAGTTTAAATTTTTTAGGACCTTGGTTCATGAAATTCCCGCCATGGTTTATTTGTTGACAGTACGAGGTTTCGACAACTTTGGGATAATTCTTATGAAAAAACATGTTTGCAAAGGACTGACACTGCTGGTACTGTGTTTCAAGGGCAAAAAGATAACCTTTATCGACCCGTCTGAATGTCCGCTGCAGAGAAGTCCCTTGTAGTAAATAAGAGCATTTACAGCTCCACTACTGCTATGACCAGCCTCAAGAATTTGTGTGTGAACGCAGGATATGCGCTGCTTTCATCAGCGTAACGGCTATTTTAGAGAGCCAAGTAGATGCGATGTATTCGAATTGTTTTGGAGTATGATATGATAAGCTACTGACCGATTTGTTCGGTAGATAGAAATCAGCTACTCTATGCAGTTCCTCTGCCATCCAAGTGATGTTTGAAAAACGCCTCAGCGATTCCCGCACCCCTTCCGAGAAATGGATGAGTTTCTGCATTCCTGCATGATAATTCATTTAAGTGCGGGAGTACTAAATTGCACTCTTGAGTTCATGTCTCATACAAGCTCGGCACGTGTTTTTCATGCAGCAGGGGATAGAGAGTTCGAGGACTACAATCAGATATATGAAATAAGACAAATTATGAAGTCATTTAGCTCAAATCATATGAATCGGTTGAATCACATCAGAAATAGATTATAAACCACAATGTGTGCTCCCCTATTACCTTTACCGGAGGCATAGTTGTATATGGAAAAGCAAGCTAGAAGCCTCTCTTCAAGGTCCACCCCAGGATGCAGGAATTGCTCTAGCCCACCCAGCAAGATCTCGCACGCGGAGTATCTCTGAGTATTTGCACTCTTGGCGATTTCGTACCCGAGCCACGCAATCGCAGTAAGACAGTCTCGAGACACCCTCTTTGTCTTGCTCTTCAAGCCCATTTCGAGAGCTCGGAAGACAGGGTTCCCGATCTTGATTATGTTTCTCGCAATTTTGCCACACCATGAGTCAGTTTCTGAATCCTGCATTGCAATAGTTGGAATGAAAATACAACATAACAATTGGAATTGCTTGGAAATGACAGAATGTTAAAGAAAAATTTATTTTACTATACCAGTAGGCTTTGATCTTCCCAATCGAACTCCTTGATCATATTTCGGTGGCGCACCGAGGTCAACCCAGCCTTTCTTACCAACCAAGCCACTGTGTATGGTTCCCCGGTCCAAGAATAAGTTCCTCCGAGGTTTGCTAGGATGAATGCCGATAGTTGATGCATCTTAAGGTCTTCTTTGGGTGTCAGCGACTCAAGGAGGACCTTCATGGCCACTTCAACGAACATGCTACTGCCAGATTGGTTCTCCTGCACAAGTTCATCACACCAAAAGCTTCATTAGAGAGCCAGTGCCCTGATATTTATGTTAGCTGCATGATCAGTAATTATGTTTGATCAATTATCTAAAGGAAGAAAATGTTGGGCTGACGTAGTTCCTCGAGAAATGCCATGCAGACTTATCGACTTCAAGATTGAAACTCTACCAATGTGTCCAATTGAAGCAACAAATTCACAGCGAAGAGCTGATGATGAGACTGCAAGTCTTGGACACAGAGCATCAGCATGTTCATGATGTCGGCACCTCCTTCATTCCTTATCCGTTGCAGTAGACTGTTAGCTGCTGACCTGCCAGAAGGAAGAATGTGATTATGGAACTTTCTGGTACAGTTGAACGGGGTTTGGGTGCAGCTTCTTGTATGGTACTTGACCGGTTTGATCTCTTGTATGGTTTCCAAAACATTGGATGGCAAGAGTTTTTATCATTTAATATTTTTCTTACTGGAAATTGACCTGAAATTTTCATTGTTGACACTGCCATTTATGCAGTTTCCTTGGTTTGGTACAATCAATATGTTTCATTCATACCTTGGCATGCAAAGGATTTCATGGAAGAATTCCAACGCGATGAACTTGGCATGGCTCTTGTTGTGCTGAAGAAGGCTAATAAATGGAGAAATAGGTGTAGATTGGGAGACGTAGACTCTGCATTGCCCATCAAACTGCATGCACTTCACAATGATTCTAGCCAGAGAGATGGATTCTTCAGCACCTGAGTCTCTCGCCACATCTAGTAGCCCGTGAAGGACTTGGGGAGAGTTGAGTGTTGCGAGGTGTGCGCTGTTGGTGGCATTGTCAAATGCGGTGACCAATATTTCAATGATCATCAGTGATGCCATTGGAGGCGTCAACAAGACGGATGTCCGCTTGAGCTTATAACTGCTCCAAGTGCATACTATCTCCACGAGATTAGGCAGCAATTCCAGAGTCTTAATTTCTGTAGGAGATGGATTGATCAGATAAATCAGAATCGCTGCCTCATGCACATTTCTTTTCAGAGCACTCGCCAAGTCACACAATTGAAGACCCTTCTTTCTTATGTCGCCTAAAACCGACTGGTTGGTTAAAGCGATAGTGGTCAAGATAGAAACCGACATTCGAATCACCCTTTCCTCTTTGGAAGTCGAGATAGCTTTTAGCAGCTGATCCAGAAGCACGTCCTTCAGCGCTGCATGCTTAACTCCGTTCTTGTTGTTCAGAGTCTCGTATATTGCTGTGATCTCGACGATGTTTTCTTCTTTGAGTTTCCTCAATCCTTCGGAGAAACATAGTTGCGAAACTGCCTTCTCAAATATCCCCATCAGGTCATGATGGGAAGGTTTCTCTGAATACAAACCTTCTCCTGTCAACTTATTCTGCACACACAATTTGTTATCTTTCCGAGCAAGAGACTTCCGGGGACTCTTGCGTGCAGCCCTATGATTCCTCCGCGATATAGCAGCTATTTGATTGAAGAGCTGTCGATCGTGTTGCTCAGATGTCTCCAACTCATCCATATGAAAATTCCAACTGGCATTACCGTTCTGTTTTCTGTCTCTGAGCTCCAAGATGGATTCATTAAAGTTACCAAAGGAATCGGGTAATGTTTCAGCGAAGATCCTAGCGATGTTCACTTCTGCAGCCCCCCGGCAACTATGCTGGGGAGAACGGGGAAGACCTGCCGTGCATATTGCTTTGCCTTCAGGCTCTGAAGTACAGCATGGACCTTGCTGCTTCCTATTCAACACACATGACATTCATATTTCGTGAAAAAAGAGTTAAAAGACTTTGGTAACGAACACTGATAGTTCAGGTTAAAACTTGACTGTGTGAGAAACTGACCTACAATAAGTGTCCATTTCTTGGAGTTCCACATCCATTCTCATCCTTCTAATTGAGCTTTCAGTATCCTCATTAGCTTCCTGATCAATGATGACGATTTCACTGTGAGTTTCTCTCATTTTCAGTCACATGAATAAAACCATTTAGCAGAATATAACGGTACTGAATATGGCTGTGATAACCTTCGAATTACCTCCGTGTCACCTTCTTCGGCGGAATCACCTTGTATCGAGTTCGCAGAAGTTGATGAATCTGAATGGGGTTCCTCCAGCATGTCCTGAAGACGTCTGGTGCTTCCGTTTTCTTTTATTTCTCCATTGTAGACGTGAGACTTTGGTGCTTTTCTTAAATGCTTACAGTCTTCCGCACAATTCACAAATGCTGCACCATTGCTGCACATCGTGTTATCCCTACAGTCTTTCTCGGAATAAAGTGGATGCACTTTCTGAAACTGCATCGATTTTTTGTCACGTGAGAAAGGTATGATCCGGAAGCATGAAGTTAAAAGAAAGAACTGAACATGTATTTTCTTTAGATCATGCTTAATGTCCGACATTGTGTTTATTGCATAATGATCAATGACACGGTTTTCTTATGCCCAATGACCCAGCAGAATCAGATAGAAACTAACTGGACATAGAGGTTTTTCCAGGGCTTACCTCACTGTCGTGTAGCCAATCGTGTCCACTTCCAATCGAGAACGAAGATTCAATGCTTGCAGACTGCTCATCCCTGTTTAAGATTAACATCCCATTAACGACGATCAGCGAGAATCACACATTTTCTGATCAAACTTGTCCTGATTCTGACTGGAAATTGACAAACAGACGATGATACAAAGAATTTCATGTTCAGGGTGACATGTAACACTAATTTTTTGGGTGAATGCACTATATATCTGTTTCAATTAATCCTCAAATTGCAGACACAGCATCTTCAACTAATTGAAAGACCCCAATCTGCTATTGAATTTGAAGAGAGGAAAAAAAAGAGAGAACTTACAACAAACAGTCTGTGTTATTCTGAAGGGACAGTTCTCTGGAGCCACAATTCCACTGAGGGGTCTCACCATAGAGCATGACCTGATAGTACATCAACCAACCTTTGAACTCCCTGGCCATCTGTTTCATCAGCTCGAGAGCTTCTTCTCCGTTCGAGTCGGTAGGGCGAACTGACTCGGAACTTCTATGTCCGCCCATTCTCTTGCTTTTGGACCGTGCAGCCCCGGACAGGAAGAGCAATTCGCAGAGTTCCGGCGCGAACACATCCCTGACAAGCTCGGGACACACCGAGAGCGCCTGAAGAAAATGCAAAGCGACCTGCCAGTCTTCCCCCTGAAGCCTCTTGACCACACATAGGTAAAAGTACGAGATGGCAATCAAATCACGGTTGGCTATCCCAGACGTCATGCCTCCCTCGTCCAGCAACGCCGGGACCTGCAGCATCCCCTCCGAGCTCTTCAGCCGGGACTCGCGCTCCCCTGGCCACTCGGCCCAGATCGCTGCCTCAATGTTGTCGATGCCCCAGTAGAGATTAGACAGCACCGAGTGCTCTGAGAACTCGAAGAACTCATGCTTCTGGGCCTGAAGCATTGAAATGCTAGCCGACTTGATGACGTTCCAAGAACGGCCGCCATCGGCCAGGAATTGCCGGACGAATTTGTTCACCAAGACGACAACCACGCGGATCGACTCGAGGTCAGGCTGGTCGTGATCGTGGGGTGGCGGAGGCGAAGGGAGAGACATGGTTGTAGCCCGAGGATAAGAGAGAGAGAGAGAGAAGGAGAGGAAGGGGAGTGATGTTATAGAGCTTCTTGCAGAGAGTGTTGTAACATTGTTTGTGGTCGCATCGCACTTTCCCTCGTGACTGTTTCCCGGGAAATTCCAAAGGCCAAGCCGGTCCCTGCCTGTTTTGCTGCTACACGACAATGTTCTGACCGTTGCCTCCATTGATGAAAGGAAAGCTTTGGAAGGAAAAATTACGAGGGAGATCATTCTCTTCACTAACACCCTAAAAAGGGAAAAAGAATTGTCCCATCGATCTTGAGTGGTAGATAGAGTTAATCACCGTAGCAAAGATTAATTGTGATTTGTTAGGGTGGCGTCTAGTTAATGAACATATTCTCTGCGACGCATGGCCCTTTGAGTCATTGAAGCTTAATATACGATACAAATTAGAGTAACGCCGGAATGCAAAGACGCATCTATAAAAATGGTTACAAAACGATGTTAAGAAATAGCAAGTGTGACGGTCCAAGAGCTAATTTGCACCTGTGCCTCTCGGGCTCGACACCTCTGATTGAGCCAAACTAAGATTTTGTATTAGGCTCGAGGGACGGTCTAATCAAACCAGGACTCAAAAAGTTTGAGCGAGTTTGGTCGGACGGGTTCGATCGTGGTGGATCCGAACTTTCGATGTCTTGCACGCTCCTTTCTTTTTCACAGCCCTACCAACAAGACGATGTATTGCATCAAAATTATATGGAGTCAAATATGTTCTCGATTAAGGTTTTAATAGGATAACAGTTTTTAAGCTATTATAAAAATAACAGTTTATTTTGACTCACAAATTCTTAAAAGTGGACCATACAATAATTTATAATTATTTATTATTTAGTTTTTTGTGGTCCAAAATAGATCATTATTCTTATAGTAAATTATAAAGTGGTATCCAGTTATTTCTCTTTCGATAATGTGCAGCTAAATTGGTGCCATGCAACCTCAAACTAGTAAGTTTAACATAGCGTTGAAGATGAGGGTTTGGATGAGGGCTAGGTGAAGGAACGATCGAAAATGTTGGTCATGTCAGTAAAACAGTTCAATTTGTTTTATCTTCATTGCCCTACTTTTCAAGGTCTAATCGGTGTCAAATTTTGATAGCCAATCACTTTCCTAAGAGATCCAGAAATAATTCTCGACAATAATTGCCTTCATAATCAAGAATTTAGGTGTACTATAATAGAAGAATTTCTTCGAGTGGGGTGAGCTGGGTGATTATGTTTTGTTGCGCAGGCCTCTTGAAGAAATTGCCTGGAAGGGCACTGGTCAGTGCTCGTGCCACATTGCCACTCCATAATCAGTCAATTCTTCTAATAATTCGACATAGCCCAACCTTTTTCATTCTTTTCTTTTTAATATTTTTTTTAAATGTTGGATTTTTTTTTTCCTCACGAGACAAGATTCGACATGCACTGCCGATTCAGTCACGAGACAAGGTTCAACCTTCGACGCTGAAATTACGATATAATGATGTCATCATGCATGTCTTGGTTGACTCGATCGGGTCCTCGTAGTTAGGGCATTCCTATTACTATCTTCTTCTTTTTTCCCTTTTTTCCTTTCTTTTTCTTTTTTATAATTAGCCTTTGGATATAGAATTGGGTTAGCATTTTAGAAGGCTAGAGCGTGCAAAAACATATTTTATACATATATATATATATATATATATATATATTTCTTTTCTAATTCTCTCTTTTTTCCGCTCCTGAGTACTTGCATGCCTTCGCATGCGTGAAGGCATGCGTGCGCAGTTACGTGGAATTGCAGACTTTGCATGTTGACTCGTCAGAGACAAACTTCGTCGTAATTAGCTGGGCAGCCCAAGAAACCCTTGAACATATATGAAGGTTTCATTTCATTTTTTGAATAACAATAATGAAGGTGATTTTTTTTTCAGCGAATTTTTCCCAGGGCGATTCTAGTGCAAAATGCAAGTTGAACAGAATATCCTTTTTCATTTCTTTGGGTATTGTTTTTGGCATAATTCTTGTTGCGTGGTACTACATTGATAGAACAGTGATGGGCAATTTTTCGTCCCTAGCCAAATATCGAATACACTTGTTCAAATTCAACCAATAATTTCTTTTGTCGAGTAAGATTCGAACATCTCAAATGCTTCGAGTTGGGATCTAACGTGTGTCCGAAAAAGGTCGGTGTCGAGCATAAGATAAGAGAAGCTCGTTGAGGCAAGCAAAGATGACCTTTGCCTCTATCGACATTATCTAGCAACATAGCATCGCGCCTAGTGAGAACTTTTGCTTCGGAAAGAAATTCCTCTAAAATGTAATTTAAAAAAAAAAAAGAACCATAAGATATTTCTCAACCACAATTTTTTTTCCCTGACATCCGTGGAAATAAACACTACGGTCCCCCACATGCAGCATCCGAGACGGAAATTCAGGTTAGATTGTCACATTGCACAAGGCCAGAGTCATGATCATTCCTTGGCTGTCGTTTTTTTGGATTTTAGAAGATGTGCATGAGAAACCATTTCTCGTGCTCTTAGCCTGTGCAGGGTTGTCAAGAAAAGGACATGACTCGGAAGACTTTAGCAGAAACCCTGTGCTGTTGCTTCGTTCAAGGCCATTTGATCGAGCGCCTTGCTGATAGTCAGTGTGTTCAGAAAGAGAGGTGTTTGAGCCCTAGGATTAGAAAGTCCATGATCCCAAACAAGAGATTGAGATTGATCACTGTCATGAGATTTCAGCACCATCCATGATTGCAGTTGCTGATCCAAAATCATGCTTGGATGGTGTTGTTGTGCTCTATCATATTGGCCTTTTTGCCGGCCTGCACTTTGTTTCTTCACGGCACGTCTCATGTAAGATTAAAATTTACCAAAAATTTAAAAACTCACATTAAACAAATTAAAAATTCAAGGAAAACATTACACATTGAGCTAAAATTTAGATATCATATTGAACAAATTAAAAGTAGAAGGATAGCATTATATATTGAGCCAAAATTCAAAATTGTTTGTGTAATTACCTACCCCTTTGTCTTGGCAATGTACTAACACTGTTAATGAAACTGATGTGATAAACTGTTATTGGGCATGTCACATCACTGGCTTGGCAAGCCGGTCCATCGAATTGATCATTTTTCATAAGCAAGAATCCAAGGAAGAAAATTGAAGCTCGGACTGCGTCCGCATCAAGTCGGGTACATATCGCTAAATTTGCATCACGTATAAAATGGTCGGTTCGGGTCTGACCTTTTCCTTTAAGTTTTGTTTCTCCTCCGTTTTCCTTTTCCTCTCCGTTCAGGCAATAAAAGAAAACCGCTTTCGCGTATCCAGTCGTGTGGTGCCCATTTGTGGCCTATCTGGGGCCCAAATAATAATTATCTTTGACACGATCGTCTATGATACCAACTGTCGACTTGTATGTATGTTAGATTACTGGGATACATATAGTATTACTGAAAGTTAAATCATTTTAGTATTAGATAAAGATAAAATCAACTTTTAGTATCAACCCCGAAAATCCTCATGCTCTCAACATAAAAAAGAAACAAAGGAAAAAAGTCAGATGTTATTAATACAAACTTGAGCTAAAAAGTCTTATGAGTTACTTTAATGTAAAAGACTAGATAACACATAAGAATTGTTGAAATAATTATACATAGTTCGTTTTCTCTTCTATTGTAGGTATTACAAAATAATAAATAATAATTGTTCAAATAATAGTTATTAAACCACATTTTTATCTAGCAGTTTAAACTTTTAAGAAAGTTAGCAATTATTGCACAAAATCTTACATAATATCAAAGCCATAAGTTATGAGTTTAAATCTTTATATACCTCATTTGCCTCACCAATTAAACATATCATCGCTCAATACTTCTCAAAAAGACCAAATTAGGCATGATAAGATATTGGAATAATTAAAGGGTAAAAGTCACCAAAAATCTCAAACTTTGTCCATCATAAAATATTTATCCCAAACTTTTTTATAACACAAAAAATCCCAAACTCATATAGCGTAATACATTTACCCCAAACTTCGTTTTTTTTTTTTTTTTTTTGGAACTCCGTACACCGAGGCCGGCGGATAAAAACCTGGGTGACGCCGGAACCACCACCCTAACGCCACGAGTAAGTCTACAAATGAACCACTACCCTGACGCCACGGGTAAGTCTACAAATGACGACGCTGGGATTCGAACTTGTCCCCGTCGTGAGGAGGACAAAGCCCGAACCAACGCCGCCGCCACATGGGGTGGTCCAAACTTCGTTTTTTGTAACACCAAAAACCATAAAATAAAATAAAAAGTACCAAAAAATCACAAACTTATATTTGCATGACTCATTTACCCACAAAAAAAAATTTAGAGTTCTTTGTGTTACAAAAAAAATGTTTGAGATAAATGTGCCACGCAACTAAAAGTTTGCGGGTTTTTTGTGTCGTATAAAAAATTTAAAATAAATGCATCATAATGCTTAAAGTTTGGAATTTGTGATATCGCAAAAAAATAATTTATGATAAATATGTCCGGGTAAAATATGGGGTTTTTTATAGCTTTTTTTCATAATTAAATCCAATCAATCATTATCTTGCTCCCTATTAACCTGGGGAAAGCGGCATGCAACGCTAGTACGAACAGCTCGGAGGTCTTTGGTGGGTCTAGTCCACTACCACCCACTTGGTTGCACAAGCTTACATTATTTGGCGGTGTTATGAAAATGACAAAACATTCTAATTACACTAACGTATGTGATTGAGTGTGTACAGAATACTGCCCCTACGTGCACAATTTACGTTCGAATTGTAAAATAACCTTCGTTTTAAAAAATCAGCATAATCCCTGATGTAAAAATTGCAGGCAAAAGAAATTGAGAAATACGCTTTGCTATTTTTAAAAATCAATTACTTTTTTTGGAATGTTTTTTAAAATATTCTCTTTTCAGATTTCTAATAAAGGATGATACAATTTTCTGATTCAAGTGGTAGGTGCGTGCATCGATCAAATCACGGGTCAAATCAAGAATTGTGATTTTGTCAAATAATCTGCACCAACATGCAACACCCGCAATCTAATCACCAGCCCCGCATGGATCTAATCTAAGCTTGACGTCCCCCGTGGACCCCCCGTTATCATGCGACCTGGACCACTTTGTCTGTCACGGGCACAACCTCTATACACTTTGAGTACTTTCCAAGTGCAACTGTTTTTAAATTAATCAAAAAATAATATTAAGTCTTCCTAGAGTAATTTTTTGTTTGTTTTCTTTTGCACGTCATAAAAAAGCAATATTAGGATCAATTACATGTTGATTTCTAAAGCATAAAAAAAAACACATTTTTTTCAGAAAAAAGATTCAATGTGTGACCCCACATGCGTGCTAGGCCAAATATTTCACTGAAACTTAAGGGGCCAGATTCAAGTGAGAATTAGGACTGGAAGTTGAAGTTGTTGCTTTTTTAAAAGACAAAAAAGTTTAGGCCAATTGAGATTGAACTTAAAATTGATGTATTTTTACGAGACAAAATTAATAGCAGGGTGAACTCAAACTAAAATTGGTGTTTTTCAAAAGAATTGGCCTATTCTCATTATTAACTAGAGGAAAAGGTTTTCTGTTAATTTTTTTTTCTTTAAAGGGATATCAACAATCATTTTTTCCTTACCAAAAAAAAAAAAATCATTTTTTAAATTTTTTTAAAAGTAGTTTTCAAATTATTGATTTTTCGTGAAACAAATGCATTCAAAAAGATCTTTCTTTTCTTTTTCTTCAACACCTAATTAGACAACCATGAATCAAGCTTGTGAACATAGCCATATGCTTCAAAAAGTATCTCCTATGTCAAGGACCTCGCCCGTAGAGGAAAATTACCAAAACAATCATAAACCTATTATAATTTTTCCAATTCATTCATAAACATTTTTTTCCCAACGTTAACTTGGCAATTTTTTAATATTATTTATTTTTTTCCTTTATTCTTTTTCTTTCTTTTTATTTTTCCTTTTCTTCTTCCTTTGGCCAGAGGTTAGGGTCGAGGAGGGTGAGCCTTGGCCACCCTTGGCAAGGCGTCGCCCTCACCGTCATTAGGCAAGGGCTAAGGGCAAGCCTCGCCATGGTTGTGGGCGAGGTTTGCTAGCAAGGTGTCACCCTTGTCTTTGCTAGTGTTGGTGAGGATGAGCCTCCCTAGTGGCCAGTGAGGTCGATCTCGCTGACCCTAGCCTCTGGCCGACAGTCGCACCTACCAAAGGAAGAAGGAAAGGAAAAGGAAAAAATAATAAAATAATAATAATAATATTTAAAGAAATTGCCACGTCAAAGTTGGTCAAATGGCTAGTGCTGACCAACATCCATGTCAGCATTAGTTAGCTAAATTTTACCAAATGGGCTAAATTGAAACAAATGTAAAAAGTTAAAGAATGAAATTAGCAAAGAAAAAAAAATGTTTAGAACTGAATTGAGAAAATTGTAATAGGTTTATGACTATTTTGATAATTTTCCCTCATTCATAGGGATGAACAGTTCCGAGTTCCATACAAGTTCTATCTAGAACTTACTCATTGGAATAGATTTCTCATTTTTTGAAACCTAAAATTTACTTTGCATACCTTAGAATCTAAAACCCTACCCTATCAGGTTTCAATGTCTACTCAGGTTCCATTTATATTATTAATTGAACAATTATAATAAGACATCACTAATGACTGCGACTTGCTACTACAATCCACTGACCACAACTTATATTTAGACATGCTAAAAATATAAAATATTCACAAAGTAAAAGTCTCGGTTATAAAATGGAAGCTTACATTAATGCTTTTAAATTACACATTCATCATTATACGCTATAGAATACCGAATGATATTGCAAAGGATAGAGATTGAAAAAACACAAAAAGTCATTCCAAGTTCCAAGTTCTATATTTTACCTATCTAAAATTTGAAACATCACTCGTTGAAATATGTTCTCTAATTTTTGGAACTTAAAATTTACCTTTCATACTCCAAAGTCTAAAACCAGACAGGTTCCCACTGATCCAATTCTCAGATCATAGATTTAACGTTGAAATCTTGTTTTCCCCCTACTTACTTGTCACTAATTAAAAGTTCCGATTCTTTAAACTTAAAAAAAAAAATTCTCATTTATTGTAAAGATAGAAGCACTTCGTTAACCATGCAAGTTATTTCAGAAGCGCTCTTTTGATGCAAATGAGCTTATAAAAAAGCTTAAAGAGTTTGTGATATGGTGTTAATATATTTTTAGTATGAGTTAGATCTATTAAAATGGGTTATAAACCTTTTTTTTAAACCCATATTTAATGGGCAAAGTTGTTGTATATTAGTTACATTAAATGAATTGGTTTAGAAGGGCTAAACAAAAAGTAATACAGGTGTTAATGGGTTCACAACTTATTCAAATCCAACTCACTTCTATAATTCTCTTGTGCTCTCACTTGATCTCGCGCTCACTCATTTTGTGCTATATCTTAATTTGTGTAAATATTTTCTTAGATTAGGTTAAATTTGGTGCATTTGGTATGTGTTAGGTTCAATATATATTGCTAAATTTATATTGTATAGAAATGGATTGAAACAGGTTAAATGGAGTAATATATGCATGATCATTTTCAACTCGATCCATTTGTTTGAAGGGTTTAATACAAGTTAATTGATTGTCTAAAGGTTATTTATCGTGTAAGATGGCCAGGCTGGGATTGAGCGTACATTGTACTTTCTGGGCCGTGACTTTGGGCCCACATTGCATGACAGTTTCCTGCTTATCTTGACCAAGTTTGGACTGTCAGTTGCTTGTCCACACCCACGTTAAGAGAACAAGATCATTTTGGCCTTGAAGGTTATTTCGAACTTCCCACGAAAATCAAATTTTATTACAAATTTCAAATTTTCATGAGAAAACCAAATTGTCTTCAAATGTTATAATCTGTGCGTATCTTTGTTTATATCTTCCGTCAAAATGCAAAATATCAATCGAATTTGATAAAATTGAGAAAAATGTAAATGTGAATATGCTTATCAACATTTTAATGTTGAGAAATTTCGAAATTTTCTATTCAACGAAAATAAGTGTGAATATGCATATTAGCATTTTTGGCAATTATTGGGCCAAAAAAAAAAACCCAGAATAATTTATTTTCAGCAAAAATAATTGCTTTCTATGCATCTCGCATATAAAAAAGATACTAAATATACAATTATAGCCCTTTTAATGAGAAGTACTTGTTTAAAAAAATGATTAATACAATGAAAAACCAAAACTACTATTTTGAGCACACAATTTGTGACAAATTTATCCAAAACTACTATTTTGAGCACCCAATTTGTAACAAATTTATCGTAGTTAGTTTCAATTAAATTTAATTAGTACCAAGAAAAATTACAAAACTAATACACCTACAATAAATTGAGGGTAAAACTCTAAATTGATTCAACAGTCACATATCTTCAACTCAGTAATTTAATAATAAAATATCACGAAAATTAACAAATGGTAAATCTATCTCGTGGAATAAAAACAAAAAGAATAGGAAGGTACTTGAAGGGGGGGAATGGGCCGGAATCTACGTAACCGGGTATGTGCTTTTGGGCCGATCCGGACCAGAAAAAGAACAGGAACGATTTGACAATTATAACCCTGAGGCTTGACGGAAATCACGTAAAGACCGCCGTCCGTCGAGAATTCTGAAATGTGGGCTGCTCGCTTGTCCGGACAACCAAAACTCAGAAACCCTCGCTCGCTAGCTCTCAGAGGCTTGCCCTGCTAATCTCCCGAAGCTCGGCTCGGGTGATTGTCGTTCCCTTTTCGTGTCGTGCTTTTTCTCTTTGTCTTGAGTGATTTCTGGGTACTTTTCTTGATCTTGTTTTGCTCTTTTGTCGGGGGGCCTTTGGTGGGCATCGTGGGGGGTGATGTTTCGATGTTGGGGGATTGAGATATTGGCGTTTCTTGATTGCGTAGTCGTGCCCTTTGGCGTTAGAAGCTCAGATGACGTCGATTGTGTGAAGCAGGGGATTGTGGAATCTTGGCTATGATGTGGGTCATGCGTTCTATTTCTTTGATGGGTTTTGTTCTTAAATCTTGAATCTTGAATAGCGGCGGCGCGGCGCTTGTTTCGTCTGCTATTTCGGTGGGTTTTTTTTTTTTTTTTGGGTTGTTTGGGTCTTTGAAGTGGCATTCTCATTTTGAGTGACCTTTGTTTGAGGGGCGTGCAATTTTTAAGGCTTCAATTCTGTGAGCTTTGATTGATGAATCTATGAAACCTTCATCACACATTTGGTTCCCTATTGTTTTATTTCTGAGGCTCTTCTTGCTTCAAATCCACTTTTCCAGTTAACATCCATGTGAGATTTTGTCTTGTATATGACAGTAGGGTCTGTAATATGCTCAACAAAGATGATATACTATTAATATGTTTGATTAATGTTATCTACTCGATCTTGAATGTGTTGAACTGCTGATTACAAGTTTCTAGCGTGATCAAGAAGGTGAATCAGGAAAGCTTATGCTCCCCAATATCTTTCGTTCTCATTCATTCTTACATGTGGAGTTGTCTATTGAGCTTCAATGGGATATAATTAATGGTCTTTCGCTGTTACTTAGTCCTGCCACCGAAACCAAGTTAATGGTTTCAAAGACCACCTTCCAATAGCTTCAATTCTTTGGAGGTGTCAGTTTGTACCATAACTCAGTGTACTTTGCTTATTTGGTTGAATGGTATCTGTGTGAATGCATGTTCTTTTAACATTGTAGACCATGAATCATCATTCCACTTTCTTTGATGCATTGGCAATTTGTTTGTGTCACCTCTCATGAAGTTGACTGTTTTTGTAGTCCTCCCATTCATTGAGCAAGGATCATTTAGGAACAAGCCAAAATGTCTCGGAAGGGTTTGATGGAGCAAGACTTAAGTAAATTGGATGTTACAAAACTCACTCCACTCTCTCCAGAAGTAATCTCGCGGCAGGCAACCATAAATATCGGTCTGTACATACAGTAATGTATTTATTCCTTACTTTTGTAATTATGTGCTAAAAATTTCTCTTAGGTAGCGAGTTACTTAAATCCACATTGCTCTCTATCAGGCACTATAGGTCATGTGGCGCATGGAAAGTCAACAGTTGTGAAGGCAATTTCCGGTGTGCAGGTAACTATGCCCTTTGTTATTTAGTTCAATGTTTATGTTTTCTTCGAAACGAGACTTTCCATCTTCCCTATTTTGTCAAGGATTAGTGACCATATTCATTCAGGGCTATATGTCTTGTATGGAGAAAGCCTGGTGTCAGTCTGCATTCTATGTTTAAAATTGATTGTGGTCATAGTCTGTGGAGAGCAAAGGAAAATTTGCTGCTACGGCTCTTTAGTCTTATACATGTTTATCTGTTTTCATGATAATGCCTCTGCTTTAGGTCCTGTCAATTGAGGTAGTTGTTGTGTCCCTTTTGGAGAATAAAGTTGTTCATGTAGTTGTAGTTATTTTGATATGGAAAATGATATAATATCATCTGATGCATGGGGCAATCTTTTCAATTTCTGATCAGCTTCTCATTTCTCTGAAATGTGGAAGGAATTTAGCGGTGCATCTTGGCTTTTTGCAGACTGTTCGTTTTAAGAATGAGTTGGAGCGTAACATTACAATTAAGCTTGGATATGCAAATGCAAAGATTTACAAGTGCGAGGACGAACGATGTCCACGCCCTATGTGCTACAAGTGGGTTAATGTTCACACTCTGCACTTACTATTGAGTTGGAACTTGACCATTTACATGTGTTCAGTAATTATTTTCAGGGCTTATGGAAGTGGAAAGGAAGACACTCCTCTGTGTGATGTCCCTGGTTTTGAGAATTGCCGTATGAAGCTGCTAAGGCATGTTTCCTTTGTGGATTGTCCGGTAAGGTTCTTATGATATATTGTGTGATTTCTTTATCATTTTCATCAAGCGTGTTAAAGTTGTGTCTAATTTGGATGTTGACATAATTGGATCAGTACAAGCTTTTGTATTTGAGTTTCTTGTCCATAAGTTGAGTTCTGTGGAGTGAGCTATAATAATAGACTTGTCTAAAATGATTTAAAAGTTAAATTCGTCATTATAGTCTTTTTGTCTATTGGCTTTTTATATTTGTCTTCACTGATGTGTAAATGTTACTGTTCCTGGAATTCACTGATCCCTCCATTTTATTGGCACTTGATGATCCCTCCATATTTCAAGGATCACATACCGAAAAAGGAAAACGGCATGAAATGTGGGATTAGGCAAGGATAGGAAAAGGCAAGACAAGGTTATATCAGTAAACCATTCTTGCGGAGGATATCATGGTTTTGGACCCCTGCTCAACACCCCCCCAAAAAAAAAAAAAAAAAAAAAAAAATATATATATATATATATATATATTAACACGATGAGATAAAGGACCATCCCCAAGCCCAAAGTAAAACAAAGGGAAAAGAAAGGAGAAACGAAAATGCACGTGCTGACACGTTTCCAAACAGTAGTTTTCAGTCTGTGTTAACAGAATCCATTCTTTTATTAGTACACTTATCTGTCCTCTATTTAAAATTTAGATTATTCAGCAAAAGATTTAACATTTGATTTATCTTCAGGGCCACGATATTCTCATGGCTACTATGCTTAATGGAGCCGCTATCATGGATGGAGCGTTACTTCTTATAGCTGCCAATGAAAGCTGTCCCCAGCCTCAGACTTCTGAGCATTTGGCAGCTGTTGAAATTATGCGCCTGCAGCATATTATAATCCTTCAGAATAAAGTTGACCTTATTCAAGAGAATGTAGCGATCAATCAGCATGAAGCAATTCAAAAATTCATTCAGGTAAGTGGTTTATGAATAGTTTAGATGGTCATATATTACCCAGCATCCATCAGATCCACTAAAGTTTGTCTTATCAGGGAACTGTCGCCGATGGTGCTCCAGTTGTCCCAATCTCTGCGCAGTTGAAGTATAACATTGATGTTGTCTGCGAGTATATTGTCAAAAAGATCCCCATTCCAGAGAGAAATTTTGTGTCACCACCAAATATGATTGTAATCCGGTCTTTCGATGTGAACAAGCCTGGCTATGAAGTTGACGAGATAAGAGGTGGTGTGGCCGGTGGGAGTATCCTAAGGGTACGTTTTATTTTGTGCTTTGGCTTACCTTGTGGGAGATGGTTGATTTTCTTTGGTTGCTGACCACTTCAGCAGTTATATCTCATGCTTCTTTTTGGCTTGGGGTATTGCAGGGTGTTTTGAAGGTAAATCAAATGATCGAAGTTCGCCCTGGGATTATTGTGAAAGATGAGAATGGGAATAGCAAATGCACACCAATATACTCGAGAATTGTTTCATTGTATGCTGAGCAAAATGAGCTACAATTTGCAGTGCCTGGAGGCCTTATTGGTGTTGGGACCACCATGGACCCCACTTTGACAAGAGCTGATAGATTGGTGGGTCAGGTTCTTGGGGAGGTTGGGTCACTTCCTGAAATCTTCGTTGAGCTTGAGGTAAGAGCTGGTAGAATTGATGAAATCCTTATATGAAAATCTCAAGCTAAGTTAGCTCTTTTTTTTTTTTTTCTTTTTTCTTTTTTCAAGCTAAGTTAGCTCTGAAGTGGTGTTTTTCGACACATTTGTCATGTTCTCACTGCATCTATGTGGAGTGCAGGGCAGCTGCTTGCATTCTGAGTATATGCTGTTAACCGTTGCTTGAATCTTTACTCTCTGTTTTGCAGGTTAACTTCTTCCTACTGCGACGGCTTCTTGGTGTGAGGACAAAGGGCTCGGAGAGGCAGGGAAAGGTCTCAAAGCTGGCTAAAGGAGAGATTCTCATGTTGAATATTGGGTCAATGTCGACAGGGGCTCGAGTCGTTGCTGTGAGGAACGATTTAGCTAAACTGCAACTCACATCTCCAGTCTGCACTAGCAAAAACGAGAAAATTGCACTCAGTCGCCGAGTCGAGAAGCATTGGCGTCTGATTGGCTGGGGCCAGATTCAAGCGGGAATGACCCTTGATATCCCACCTGCCCAATTCTGATTTACAAGTGGTGGCGAAAAAAAAAAAAGCAAAGAAAAAGAAGCGAAACAGGTTAATCTACGGAGGAACTGAAGGAGATGTGGCGAGGCAGGCATTTGTTAGGAACAATTTTCGTTAGGAGTAGAAAACATCTTTGTTGAATTTCTTTCCTTTTTGCTCTTTTTCCATTGCTGTGCGGCCCAGGTACATTGTTTCTGGTTGAGCCTCCAAGATGCGATCGATATGAATGAGTTTGTGGCAATTTGTTCATGAAGCACATCAGTCATTGTACTTCTGTTTCTTCTCTACATGCCAGATATGAAATGGCAGATATTAGGGTTTCTGCAAATTTTTGTGTTCAGTCAGCTATTTGATGCCTTACGATGAGCAGGAAGAGAACTTTTGAAGGAGAGAATGTGTTTGCATGCATATTTATCATGTGTTAAGAGAGAACAATTTTTCAGCTTTTTTTGATATTTTCATTTTTTGTTCATCTTAGTTGAGAGTTGGTAGGAGAGTTTCTTTTATAACTTTTATCTATCAATTTTTATGGGAAAGGTGGCGAGTGATTTTTCAAGATAATTTCTTATGTCCACTCCTTGAACGGCACTTTCACTCTTGCTATTGTCCCTTTCTTTTTCAATTACATCAATAAGATTAATATATTAATACGACTAAAATTTTTTCAAGGTTTGGACATGGTTTTTTTTTTCTTTTTTTTTTTCAGAAAAGTATATAAATGATTTTTGGGTGGCACTCTTAAATATTATCTGTTTTAAGTATATGTATCGCAATTTAAATTGATTTAATTCAATAAGCTATGACAATATATACGTGATGATGTGCGATTATAACATAGGAAATGATTTTTTCTTTGTGGATATAGATTTTTATCATTCAAAGAGAAAAGAAACATTTCAAGTGAAAATTGATTTCGGGACTATCGAATTTGAAATTGAATGTTTGATTATTAATAATTGGGAAAGAAAATAAATAATTTGTTACTATGAGTGTCGTGATCAATCTAAGTAATGAACAATTCGTTTGCTTTACTTTCAAAACTTAATTTAAAATTATTTTCATCCTCAGCTACGCTCATAAGTAGTGACCTATCTATTATAGTATAAACAGGTAGACATTTTCCAAATAATTCCAATCTAACTTAATGGAATATTTATAATTTTTTTTTTATATATAATCTGATTGACTTCATAATTCCCTCATTGTTCTCTAACTATCGGATCGTTGAAAATCTTTAAAAGAAAAATTCAATTGTATAACTAAGTCTTCAAATGTAATATGATATAAGCGAAATAGATGCGTTCATTTGGTTCAAGAAATTCCAATTTCAATTGTTTCATTAGCTTGATTTTCTATATTACTTTAAAGTAATAACAATTTATGTACAAGAAGGTCCAAATCTTGTTACAAAAGTACAATTAAATTTTAAAACTGGACATATTAAAATGAGTCATTGACCTATTTCTTAACTCAAATAGATCTACTGACCAAAGGAAAGAAAACTCATATAGATATTAAACTAGTCATAAATGGGTTAGTTATATTAAGTAAATTGATCACGTAATATAAGTGTTAAATGGGTCATAAATGGGTTTACAACTTACTTAGATTCAATCCAACTTTCTCGCTCACTTCCTACTTTTATCTTAGTTTGAGTATGATTTTTTATATATTAAGTTAAATATGAAAGTATTTTAGCAATATTGATTGGGTTGGGTCAAGTTGAATAGATTTGAATTACATGAAAATGAGTTAAAATGGTTAAATAAGTTTATTTAGGTTGGATCATTTTTTATCCAATCCAAATCCAATCTCACCCCTGGCCCACCTATTTGACGGTCTATCTAAAACTTTTAAAAGGTACAATTAAATTGAAAAGCATATCCAATTAGTATTATCAAATACTTCTGTTAATTTTATTTAATTTAATTAATGAAAAATGCTGAAGGTTTATCTTCTTATATATTACGAAGACAGGTAGCATTGACAAGATAACAAATAAACGTGCCATCGGCCATGTCACAAAATTGTCTTGAAAAATTCTTTTAAAAAAATAACCGCTTTTTTTTTCAAAACAAAAAATAAACAAATGAACTCTCCAGTAACCCAAAGTCCGAATCTTTATTACATTCCACCTCATTTCTTTACCATCCAAACCTTTAAACGATTTGAAAATTTTAATTCTAAACATTTTGATGATTTATTAATTTAATCATAAATACTTTAACAATTTACTAGTTTAGTCCTTCTGTTATAGCCAATTTTTAATCTAGTCAGCATCGACCATCTTATATGGCACAACCAATGTTAATTTGGATAATTTTTTAAAATTTTTATGAATTTTTTTTTTCTTGTCTTTTTTCTCCAATCCTAGGCTGACGACTTCACCGACCAACTCTCATTGACCATAGCCCCAAGATTGGAAAAATAAAAATAAAGGAAGAAGGAAAAAACTCAAAAAAATTAAAAAAATTGAAAAAGTATCTCATGTCAACACCAATCATGTAACGTACGATAGCCTATATTGACTAAACCGTCATATTAGCGATTTAAAATCAAAATCGGTCAGAATGATTAAATTGACAAATTGTTAAAATGTTTAGGATTAAATTTGTAGAATTGAAAGGTTTATAACTAAATTTACAAATTATCAAAAAGTTTAGGAATAAATTGGGCAAATTAAAATGTTTAGGACTGAATTGACACAAATATGATGGGTTTGAGATTTTTAGGTAATTTTCCTTATAGGTAGGTATTAAAAGTCACAAAGTAAACTACGGGTTCCTTCAACCGAAAAAAGAAACTATAGGTTCCAAAAAATTTGAACACATTTATAGGTTGCAACATATAAGGCTATAGCCATCGTATACTCTTTTATTGGCACACGTATCTATTCAAGGATACACGATATCTTGTAAGATATATCTTTCAAGGAAAAAAATGTATGGACTATAAATGAATTTAGCGTTAATATTATGAAAAACCCCAAATTGGCATACTTATAGTAAATTTATCCCAAACTAATTTTTTTGACAGCCACTAGCCCTAAATTGGTATATTTTTTTTAAGTATATCATTTGTTAAATTGAATTAATACCACTAAAAATCATAGAACCGATACAAGTGTGATAAATAGAGAGTAAAATCTTAAACTAGTATGCCAATTAACTATCGCGTGTCATCTTACTCAATAATTTGACAGTAAAATTTAACAAAAATTAACATAAAGTAAAGTTGTCACTTGTCAAATGAAGGAACGGAAATAAAGAAATTACCAAAAAAAGAAAAGAAAAGGAAGTATACATGGGCTGGGCCATGAGGTGGCAAGTGCTCTAAGATATTCTTCAAGCCCACAGGGCCCAAAGCATCTTCAATGGGCGACTTAAAAAACCTGCAAAACCCTAATTCATCATCTCTCCCATCTCCGCCGCGCACCCAGAACCCTAGAATCACCAGGTTCTCTCTCTCTCTCTCTCTCTCTCTCTCTCTCTCTAGTTGGTCTCGCATGGCTAATGCTCGTTTCTTGATTTCGCGCCGGCAGTGATTTGAACCATCGGCCGGGGAGCGATGAGGAAAGGAGGGAGCGGCGCGGCGGCGGCGGCGGCGGGGAGGCGCGAAGGGCGGGAAGAAGAAGGGGGCGAGCTTCGTGATCGACTGCGCGAAGCCGGTGGAGGACAAGATCATGGACATCGCCTCCCTCGAGAAGTTCCTCCAGGAGCGCATCAAGGTCGACGGCAAGGCCGGCGCCCTCGGCGACGTCGTCTCCGTCGCCCGCGACAAGTCCAAGATCACCGTCACCTCCGACTCCAACTTCTCCAAGAGGTGATTCCTTTCTTCTTTCCCCTCATCATTTGGATTGACTTCAGGTGAATTGATGTGACATTGGAGATCGTTTTGAGCTTAATTTGGGTGAGTTCGTTTCACTTCAACGAGCGGCCGGGGATCTGTTTTCCTCGTTGGAACATGTCTTGCGTGTATAATCTGGTCCGAGCAAGCATCTTAGAACATAGGGCTGTTTGGATGTGCTTGAATTGCTTTGTCGTGTTTTAAAAGATGAGAATTTGTGCTTTATGGAGGGTAGATGAAATCTATGGAAGCTGATTGTTTGAATAGGAGACATTGGGCAGTGGTCTTGGATACCTTGATGTGCAATTTGAGTACTGCAGTAGTAGTTGGCTTCTTTGTTTGCATGTTTCCTTTTCGAATTATTAGATCATGTATCTAGTCATGGAACGGCTTTTTAATTGATTTGTGGAAAGGTCGGTGCATGAAGGGCGTGAGCATGTTGTCGATCGTAAGTTGCTAAAAATGGTCTTTTGGGACAGAAATTTGATGGTGTTGTTTCCTTGTTTGCGATGTTCTGACAATGTGGCCTTGCCCATATAAATTTGACTCTGATCTTTTGTTTTGTTGTTGACTGTTGGATTGATTATTTATTTTCCAAGCTTTTGGGTTCCCTTGCTAGTCATGCTGATCGAGGTGTTGGGATTCAGTAATGCAGTTTAGATCACGGATCACTTTCCTTTGTGCTTAACTTGCTCTATGTTGTTGTTGCCTTTAATATTCTGACTTGCTCTTGTGCTGCTTTTGTTTTAATTGCCATCTGTTTGTTTTTGTGATGTGTGGTCTGTTTTTTTCACTTCCGCATAATCAATTTTAGTTCTAGGATAGTAATGGGATTCCATTCAGTTGATTTAGCTGTGAGATTAACTCGAAAGGCAATCGGCCTCACATCCCTTTGTTGTTTTCATGTATGTTGGGAATGTCTTGTACCTTTTTTTCTAGGTAGCTTGTTTTTTTTTGGTAAAAAGGTAGCTTACTTGTTGCTTCTTCTACTGTCCAATTTTTCAGGTACCTCAAGTACTTGACAAAGAAGTACTTGAAGAAGCACAATGTCCGGGATTGGCTTCGGGTGATTGCTTCCAACAAGGACCGCAATGTTTATGAGCTTAGGTACTTCAACATTGCTGAGAATGAGGGAGAGGAAGAAGATTAAGATTCCACATCGGGTAGTTTTTTTTCGGTTCTATGTCCTCTCTATGTCGTGAGAACATTTTTGACGTCTTAGTTTATATATTTGCCTAGAAGTGGTTTTGATGATTTGCTTGTAGACGAATCATTCATCTTTTTTCTTTGTGCGAGTATGTCTCTCTTTGCAATGTGAGTTGAATGATTCTGTGGAGGGGATCTGCTTCTATTCATCATTTTCTGGCGGTAAATGTCATATGTGATCCCGTGATCGGTTTGGTGACGGTATTTTCTGACATGGCTTTTCCGAACAATCAATGCGTATGAGGATTGTATTCATGGTCGAATAAGTAGCAAACAACAAAATCTTTAAGAGCAGAAGACTCAGAAAGGCCAGAAGAGAACTAGGTGCACAAACCGAGAAGAGTGACAATGAAAAAAAGGCCCAACCCATTATACAGCAAGATGTAGTTCCCATAGCAAAGGAATTGATTCTTCTAAGGGGCAAAGTTTGGTAGACGATGTTGTCATAAATGAAATTTGAATTTCATTCTTTTCAATTATTACTGTGGATTCCTGTTAGAGAAATCTCTTTGTTTTGTCTCATTACGGCATGATGTAGTTTAAGATAGGAAAGGATATTTTTTAGCTTTGTTTTGATAAATTTTTTATGGAACTTGATAATCGTGTAAATTGGACAATAACTCTAGACTATATGGTTCTTGAATTTTTAGGACAATAGGAAGATTAGATTTTTATCCACTATAATCTGTCATAATAAGTCATTAGTGTGAGAAAAGTTTCGGTGAATATGTAATGTTACCAAAATAACACTAGGGTCATTAGTGAAGTGCAATATGCCATCTATAATACGCCAGTAAATTATATCTCGAGTCAGAAATAATGACTTGTTATTATATATTTCACACTTAGAAGCACCATTATGGCAGCATGTAACTCTTTATGTTGAAATTTCATTTCTTGTTAAAAGTTCTTAAAAGTACATCCTAAAAGTTCTTATGTCAAGAAATTTAAAAATTCTGGTGGGGGCACGGTTTAAATTCCACCGTGTATTTTGTGACACACAATTCGGAAAGTCGAATAGAGAAATTAGAAAATTGTCTCCAGCTTTATTTTGTTTAATTGGAGATGGCGAAAAAATAGAAATGAAGGGAAAATAGTCCATATCGTGAGTCGAAGCCCCTAGTCTTTTTTCTTTGTTTGGATTTTATAAAATTGGGGAGAATGAGCAACAAATCGTGAGTGTATAACAATCCTATTTTTTCTCAGTTTCCTTCGACAATTAAATTTCATTAAAAAATGGAAAATTTATAGCTTTCATCTATGTTACTTTCTAATCCGTCCTTATAGTTCCAATTTGTTTGATAAAGTCCTGTTTTTCACAGATTTTCTAATCTAATCCCTCCTACACTAACTGATTTAGCCATCCGACGATACCAAAGTATACTACAAATTAAAATATTTGGATGCCCACGTGAATATGCATGAAAATTTAAGCCAATGGGACAACATCATAACATGAGGTGAGTAAATTATAGCCGATGTGAATGTGACACGGCCGACGGACGAGCACGACCAAGACCGTCCATGCTCGGCCGTGTCACGCACCAGGGCGTAGGCCAGGAGCGCCCGATCGATCGATGTCCCGACCAGGTCACGACCGATCCTCGATCGACCGACCGACCGACTCCTTGATCGGTCCGCACGACCATGCACGACCGACGAACGGCCGTGGTCGACCCGTGATCGCCCCCGCACAAATCCGGAGTTGCTCACCGCTCCGTGTCAGGCGGCTCGACACGACCCGCGATCCCGATCCGCCCATGCCGCCCCCGATCTTGCTTCGACTTGTGCACGCACCATGCGAGTTCCCCATGCACGTAGCCCTCGAGTGGCCACTTGGTAGCCTTGTAATGATGATACGAATTCAAATGTAGCCGTTGGATCGGAGGGACGATCCACGGCCGAGATTGATCCCGAACTTGTATAAAAGGGGTCCCCCCCTCATTCGAGCTCAGCTCGTTTCATAGTGAAATACACTCGCCCTTTGTGCAAACCGACCCTTGTGTTGTGCGTGTGAGTGAGTAGGTGACTTGGGATCACCGATCCTAAGGCCGCACGGTGTTTGATCGTTCGTGTTCGACCGACCCGTGACAAATGCCTATATGGACGTTCGCATTTAATTTTTTTTTTTATCCATTTCACATTATGACATCGTTAGATAAACATGTCGGCTAGATTTGGTGTCAAAGGAACTTGATTAGAAAATTTATGAAAGTAGAGAGACTTGATTAAATAAATTGAAAATACGATTTACTTGAAATATGCTGGAAAGTTTGGGAATTTAAAGTAGAAATTTTCCAAAAATATATTTTCATTTTATTTAGGAACATGACATGACAATAATTTTTTCCTATTATTTTTTAACGTACCATAACAATAGTTACTTCTTGTTGGCAATGTACTTTTTCTATGATTTCTAAGCACTGAATTGAAATACTCATTCTTTTAATCTTTTATCATGAGTCGGTTTTTTTTTTTTTTTTTGCTGTCAAAATTGAAATACTCCTATCATCCTTTCTCTTTCCACTATAGGCGACCTTGAGACACGGATGTTATATAAGAAAGCTAGAATCACCCTTACTTTGTTCTAGCTACGAGTGTAGCCAAGTGAAGATACTAGTAATAAGTAGATATGTCGAATGAGTGAGTCAAATAAAAAATAGTTTGATCTAAATTAATATATTTAATCTATTGTAACTCATTTTAATGTAATATAAATATAATGAAGAACACCCAATTCATATCCAATTTATACCTAATTTGACCCGACTTGATCGATATTATTAAATTATCTTCATATTAAACCAAATTTGGAAAAACTCATGAGAAGACGGAGTGAACAAACGTAAAAGAGAAAAAAGAATCATAAATGTAAGTTGGATCTAAATAAATCGTAAATTCATAAGTTGCAAATGGGGCCCATTAGATATAACTCAAAAAGTGAGTTTATAATGTATTTTGATAGATCTAATAATAAAGAGAACTTCAATTTTGAATCGATTTTTCTTCTAATTTCAAGTCGAAGTTCATTTGAGTATTTTGTCAAGTCAAGCTCCAGGCCCATATGCTCAACTCGATCGGTTCACGATCGTAATCGAATCTCTATTGATTTTTCCAAAACACGTTTCATAAGTATAAAAATCCCTACAATTACAGATACTTTCCCACATACATTATTACATATAAGATGCGTGGGGAACCTGCTCGAATGGCACTCGAATGGACTTCGAGTGCATCGAGCTTTCGGCTCGAGACACGTGTCCCCATTTCATTTCACGTGCCGTTTGCGTGGAGAATGACTCAGCCCGCCACGTGTCCAAGTCGCAGCGAGCGGGCGGTGCCGGAAATCAAATTTAAAATTGGCCTTTTCTATTTCCCAATACCCGGAAGGGCCGGAACGCCTCGAGATGCGATCCGGGCCGTCCAATGTGCGGTCGCCGTCTTCGCTATCCAACGGCGGTGGGCCTTCACGGGTGTGGACGGACGGTGCGATCTCAACCCTTCCTGCGCATCTCGACGACTAGGACGCCGCCGCGAACTCCCAAGTCGGCTAAGAACGCGTGTCGTCTACGTTTTAAGGTTTGCCCGCACTTCCATCTTTTTTTTATTTGACCCTTTCTTGAATTTTCTATTCCGTCCATGATTGGAGATGCTTTTGATCGGTGATTCATATTTTATTCTAACTAAGTTTATACTTTTATTCTTTTAATTGAAGTGATATAACTAGTTAATTTCAAGAATTTTCTAAGGTATTGATATTTTCTATTAAGAAAAAACCCTTTTGAAATCTTTCAATGTTTGGACGAATTATAAGCATGGCCAATCTAGACTTGGTTTTCATTTTCATAATGTCTTGTATCATGTATGAAGGCTTGAGTTAAGCAACTTATAATTTAATTCTGTAGCTCTCAGGTAGAGGTGCAAAAATGAATTGAAAACCCATTTATTAACCCATGTATGATGAGTTATATCATATATGGATTACCTAAATTTTGATAAATGATTTGATATGGGTTGAGTAATAAAGTTCAATAAAACACGAGTTTTTAATGGGTCTAAAGCACAATCCGCTTGTAGTCGTTCTTCACTTGTCTTTAGGTTCAAGTTAAAGGTTTTTCTTGGTGGGGCAACTTATTTTCTAGTTTTTTTTACTTGTGATCTTCTTGTTTTCAAAATTGAAAAATATTAAAAAGGCATGATCTTTCATGCTTTAAAAAATGGTAAAAATTAATATCTAATTATACATGTCAATATTACTTACTGATCTTAAGAAATGTAAGATATTTTATTATAAAAATCGAAAATTTTGTAATAAAGAAAAAGTAGCAAACTTTTTTGAAATCTTTTTTAAAACTATTAAAAATTTTATATTGTGCACAATAAAAGCATCACATAAAAGTTTTTGTTTTTAAATATATGTGTGTTTTAGTATTGTGGGTTGGGTCGGGAAGGGTCGTTGAATTTGTATTGCATAATAGGTAAAATTTGTCAATTAGGGACGGACCATTTTCGACTTGACCCAACTCATTTGATAGCCCTATTTTTGAGGTTGACTCTTCTGGAAGTCGCGTACTGCGTTTTATATGCTTTCAACTCCTTTTACGTGTTTGAGTGGCCTTCTCCCATAAGTTTCGCTCACCCATCTATCTTCTCTCATCTTCGCTAAGAAAGAACTCAGTCTTTGCCAAAACAGAGTTTATGCGAAATTTCTCTACACCCGACGGAATAATTCATACGTGCCAAATAAATAAAGAACACGACACACCCCCATTTTGAATTAAATGACCAAAAGTTATGTTTAGTTTGCAAGATAAAAGGAAACTTAGACCTTAACTTTAATTTTACTCTAGTATTATTTTTGAAAAGTCGTTATTTGTATTATCTTCGAGATATACACCATGCGAATCTCAGAGTTTATGTGAAGTTTTCTACGCATGACGGAACAATTCGTACGTGCCAAATAAATGAAAAACACGACACACCCCATTTTGAATTGGATGACCAAAAGTCAAGTTTATTTCGGAAGATAAAAGGAAACTTCAACCTTAGTTTCAATTTTGCTCGAGTATTATTTTTGAAAAGTCGTTCTTTATATTACACCATGTGAATCTCGGGGGTCGCTTTGCAAGAACGTCAAAAGAGGAGACAAACGTCACCAACATAAAACCACTTTTCTCTTCTCCCTAGAAGGGCCTGGCTTCTCTCTCTCTCTCCCTCGTTATAAAAGCACCCCTCCACCACACCCGCAAACCCTAATTTTCCAAGCTCCTCGCACGCCACCTTTCGAGCCCCCACCAGTCCTCGCCTGCTGCTGCGGAGAAGAAGCTCTCTTCTTCGTCTTCTTCCCCTCTCTGGGGTTCCCGAGAAGACGAGCTTCCCTCTACAGCAGCAGCGCCCCCGCACCCACAACACGAGTCCTATCTCGGCTTTCTATACATATAAATAAGAACGGATATGGCTCGCTCTCTGACCTCCTTCTCCAAGCTCGTCCCCGCTGCGATCGCGGTCAGGCTCTCCCTCGCTGTCGCTCGGTGAGTGTTTTTCTCGCGCCTGTCCTTGTTGGTTTGCTAGCTGCTGTCGTGTGATGAGAACTGAATTATGCTAAAGAAGATAATCGGGTTGGTAGAAAGATGGTTAGCTGATATTGCGATAGTGAATGTAAACCCAAAGGCAGTTTGATTAATTTAGACCGATGAATCCGTTCGCAGGCGGGGCTTCGCGGTGTCGGCGCCTGGTGCGGCGTCGGCCGGATTCGGTAGGGGAGGATCCAGGGCAGGCCTCGTCGGGAAAGTGGAGGAGATGGCGGCGATGAAGGAGCAGCCCGGGGGGGCCTCGTCGGCGTGGGCCCCGGACCCGGTGACTGGGTACTACAGGCCGGCAAACCGCGCGGCGGAGATCGATGCGGCGGAGCTCCGGGCGATGCTTCTCAATCACAAAGCCAGGACGCAGTAGAGGAGAGGAGGGAGGAGGGGTTGAGACTTGAGAGGAGTTTGGGTTGCGCTTTGTCTTGTGTCGAAATGTTTCTATCGGTTGTCGTTTTGTGTGTCGTTTCTCCATTGGTCGAAGGTGGCACTATCCAAAAGTTTGACTAAACACGACTCTCTCTCTCTCTCTCTCCCCTTCTCTCTCTCCCTAATTTAAATGCTTAAATCGTGTTAAGAGTTAAATATTCTCTTCTCAAAAGAAGTGGGATTGGTTTGTCCTCTGCTAAAAGCGAAAGGTACTTCTTTTTTCCTCTATTGAAAATATTATTTAAACTTTAGCAAATTGTGAAGAAATTTAATATGTGAATATTAGTATATATGCAAACGTTTCAGGAATTTTCAATTTAGAAAAAATGGAAGTGCACAAGCTGTAGATATGTAAAAAATTAAAGTCGTTAGTAACTTTATTAGCCAAACTTGATTGATATATCAAATGATTTAGATGTAGGTCATGGAGCTGAAACCAAGACATGACTCTTAAATATCACTTCAAAAATTTAAATTGATAGATTGGGGAGTACTCGAGAGCCAGTCAATTCAAATAAAATAAAGAGAAAGTTTCACCGAGCAAAAAGGAGAGAGGGATTCGAATAGTCAATAGTTTTCTTTTACGAACCATACCATTTTTCAAGATCGGAGCCATCAACTACTCGGCAATCTCTCTTAAAGACGATTTCTATTATATTTTTATTTTACCGATAAAACATGGCCATATGAGTTAATATCATCACCATATATATAATGCATATGCAATATATTGCGTCAAAGCATTTGGGAAGTAACTTCAACTGTTATTGAGTCAATATTCTAGCTAAGTGAAAAGGGGGCACGTGAACAATTTGCCACTTGTACCTCATAAAATCAGTGGGATTTCGTTGAAAGTATGTCTATTAGACAAAGAAATTTAAAGATTCAATGTAGTGGGGAATCAAAAGCAATGAATACCAACATCACATAATCCGCTTGAGGGAGTTTAAGAATATCTAGAGAAAATATTGCATACAACTTTGATTCTATGTCACCCTTGTAAGAGTTTATTGACGAAATGATATGTGTTATTGATAGGCCCACCATAAAAAATTTTGAAACCCCTCTTTCTCCTTTGCTTCATGATTTCGCTTGCTCTCTATTCTCTTTTTCCTTTCTTTTAGTTTGGCTAGTGGCTGGTACTCAGCCATGACGGACGATTGATCATAGGCGAGGGTGCCATAACCCTCATCCGCTAGAGGCAAGGGTCGCTTTCTCAAATTCAGCGAGGGCTCACCAGATTCTGAAGTTGTAGGGAGTCGACAACATCGAAACTGCAAAGTAGAGCATCGTTAGGGAGAGAAGGGATAGAGCGTCGCATGAGAGAGGAGAGAGAGGGCTTTCAAAATCTCTAATAGTGGTCTCGCTGATGACGCATGTTGTTCAGTCAAAGAATTCTTGCAAGGTTGATGTGAATCAAAGTTGTATGCAATATTTTCTCGAATGGCCGGTGCAAATTTTTTCCATATGCCAAATATCTCTTGGTTCTAATGTAACATCAATCTCAATCCCATTCGATAATAGTGAGGATAATTACTAAATCGATCCTAAACCTATTGTAGTTTAGTAAAAAAAATTCAATTTTGCTAATAAAACCCTAAATCTTTGCATAGAATTTCAACGCAATCCTTTTGATTAATTGTCATTGTCACTGGAAATGACTGACGTAGTATAAAACTATCACTAGTTGTCCCATAGGCGTGGACAACTTTATTCAAAATGACCTCCTGCATGGATCGCTACATGGACGGTTTCCTACAATGCTGGGAGAATTATATTGGAATTTCGTGCAAATATTCAGGATTGCATTAATAAAATCGAGAAGTTTGTGACTAAGATTAGAATCCATACAATAGATTCAAAATAGATTTAGTAATTTTGAAGTGATATCTGTATTCGATTTTTCTTCAAGTCTAAGGTATGGATTCGAGATCGTTCCAATTATCTCCATATCATTTTAATTTTATCGGATGTCTCAAAAGATACCGGGGCTCGTGTTATGAAACTAGCCGAGGTATCCAAATCATTGTACTTGATCATGAGAACCCTTCCTAAAACCTCTATTGGGTAAAGTCTTGAATTTCGAAAATCTAGAGGCCCATTAAAGTGGCGAATAAAACATGATTTGGAGCTTGGACTAAGTCGACCGCCCATCATCAAGTCTGGTCTTGGACAATTATTTGGCAGACATAGGTTGTAGATGTGGAGATGGGGGCATGCGAACTTAGGTCAGAGATTCATCACAATTTAATCTGTCATATAACAGAAGGGCCTCCCTATTTAAACGCTTAAATCATGTTTTGAGAGTTAAATCTTCTATTCTCAAAAGAAGTGGAATTTGTTCATACTCGTCTAAAAGCAAAAAGTACATTTTCCCCTTTATTGAAAATATTATTTAAACTTTAGAAAATTGTCAAGAAATTTATATGTGAATCTAACTATTTATGTGAACGTTTCGAGAATTTTGATTTTTGTTTCTTTTAAAAGTCCAAATGCGCAAGTCATAGATACATAAAAATTAAAATTCACTCTAAACAAGTGAGGAACTTTATTTGCCAAAGTTGAATATATCAAATGATTTAGAAGCTAAAACAAAACATGACTCTAAATCTCATTTTGAAAGTCCAATTTAAAAACTTATATTGATAAATTGAGGAGATCATATCTATACAAAGAGAATATACTATCCTTTATGGCTGAGATGTCGCTTGTGAGATAGCATTTGAACATGGATGTTTGTGTTTGATGTGCTGAATCAATATTCTAGCGAAGTGAAAATGTGGTACATGAACAATTGGCCACGTGTACCAAACAAAATTAGTGAGATTCCATTGAAGGTATGTCAATTGGACAAAGAAATTGAAAGATATAATGTAGTGGGTAATTGAAATCAATAAATTCCAATGTCGCACAATCCACTTGAGCAAGTTTAAGAATGGTGGGAGAAAATATTGCAAACGACTCTCATTTTATGTCATCTTGCAAGAGTCATGTGTTGTTGGTTGGGCCACCATCAGAAATTCTTCCCCCCGGCCCCCTCCCTTCTACTTCATGACTTTGCTTACTCTTTGTTTTCTTTCTCCTTTCTTTCCCTTTAGCCTGTAGCTAATACTTGCCCATGGCTGGCCACAAGCAAGGGTGTAACGGCCCTTGATGACCATGGGTGATGGTTGCTTTCCTAAATTTGGCATGTGCTTGACCCTCACAACTAGGACAAGAGTCATCATCCTCATGGCCTTTGGCGAGGGTCACCTTGCAACCCGGGTGAGGGCTAGCTAGATTTAGAAGTTGTAGAGGGAGGCAACGACATCGAAGCCATAATGGACCTTGAGGATGTAGGTGCTAAGGGAGGGCTTGGGGTCACGAGTGATGATGACGGGGGCTTGGGCTTGTTCTTGGATAGCAGATGAGGTGGAGGCAGCAATGAGAGAGAGAGCAAAGCTACGTCATGAGTTGGAAGGAGAGAGGCAAAGCATGTCACGGAGAGAGCATCGGGTGAGAGAGGAGAAAGAGGGCTGTCAAAATTTCTGATGTTGGCCCACAAATGACACATGTCGTTCAATCAAATAGACTCTTGACAAGGCTGATGTGAAATCATAGTTATATGCAATATTTTTTTGAATGGTTGGTGCAAATTTTTCCATATGCAATGATATCTCTAGGTTCTAGTGTAACATCAATCTCAATCCCATCCAATAATAATGAAGATAATTACCAAATCGATCCTCAACCTCTTGTAAGATACATATTTAATCATAAAATTTTCAATTTTACTGATAAAACGCTAATTCTTGTACAAAATTCAATATAGTTCTTTGGGCCAATTGTACTAAAATTACTGACGTAGCATAAAACCATCGCCAGTTC
Organism: Eucalyptus curtisii; assembly: GCA_017140595.1. Taxonomy (NCBI): domain Eukaryota; kingdom Viridiplantae; phylum Streptophyta; class Magnoliopsida; order Myrtales; family Myrtaceae; genus Eucalyptus; species Eucalyptus curtisii. The sequence continues at coordinate 12,913,266 of CM029495.1, read as the reverse complement.
TCCTATTGATGTGAATAACTTTATTCGAAATGACTTCCTACGTGGATCGTCATGTAGACAGTTTCTTGCGACAATTGGCTAAGAGAATAGTATCAAAATTTCTTACAAATGTTCAGGATTGCATTGGTAAAATTGAAAAGTTTATCACTTCAAAATTATTAAATCCATCCTAATATTAGGATGGATTTAATAATTTTGAAGTGATATCCATATTCGATTTTTCTTTGAGTTTGAGCTACAATTTGGGATTGTGCCAATTATCTTCGTGTCGTCTTAATTTCACCAACATCTCAAAAGATATCGAAGCTTTGTGTCATGAAACTAGTCGAGGTACCCCAAATCATTGTACTTACTACTTGATAACGAGGACCCTCCCTAGTACCATCATTAGAGTGATGAACAAAACATCTGACTTGAAACTTGGACTAGGTCGCATCCACATAATCAAATTTGGTGTTGGACCACTACCTAGGAAACTGCACATGATGTGATGAGCATGAGTTTTTGGTCAGGCCTTAGGTCGTAGATGTGGAGATGGGGGCATGTGAACTTAGCTCAGAGGTTCTCCCACAATTTAATCTGTCATGTAGCGGGAGGGCCTCCATATTTATTAGCATCGTCTCGCAACCCACATGACTTTCCAGATTTTGCTCAGATTTTTTTTTTTTGGCCCAGGACCCGCCTCTGTGCACTAGCACATGCAGACTTACTCATCAAATTTTCCTTAATAGTACATTTAAGGAACTTTCTTTGTATTACGGTCTCACCCTATGACTCTAATAATAATAATAATAAATTATTATTATTTATTATTATTATATTTGGAAAATTATACAAAACCCTATAAACTTTGAGCGTGGCAGACGTTTGCCCACGAACTTTCAACTATTTCACAATCTCCCCTCGACTTTCATTATACTACATTCGTAAGCTTTATTTTATCTTTCAGTTAGCATGTGCCATGCGCATGACATTTAAATGGTAAAAGTCTATTCTTATTTCATTCTCTAAGTAAATCTCTCTTTTATCATTAATATAATAAAAAATGGAATATATATATATATACCGTTTTCTATATATATATATATATATATATATATATATATATATATAGAAAACGGGAGGAATTTAACTTAACTAAAATTCTAAAAGTAGGAAAATATAAATTAATCATACTATTAAAAAATAAAATTTTGTTGAAATTTGATACGTATAGACTTTAATAGTATTAGATGAAGTATTTGAAGGAAAATAATAAATGCAAATTAAAAAAAAAAGGGAAATGGCATCAATAACAAACTGCCCAAATGACAAAATTGCTTACTCATTATGTATATTTATAGGGATCGTTCATATGAAAAACGATTGACTGGTACAAATAATCTAATAGATGAGAAAGGGAAATGAATAACCGAAATCCAATATGATATATTTAAATACCTTTTATTCATCAATTATTTTTCATTAATTAACATTTTAAAGGTACATAATGAGTATCTTATTTTTCCGATTTGACCTTTCTATTGAGGTATTTTCCACTTTACCAGTTGTGTTGCCTTTTCTTAAGATGTCGTATGATAATACATTCATCCTCTCAACTTTTTTTTTTATCTTTAAATATTGCTATTGATATATCTCTTTTACGATGTGAATATTTGAGTTCATTTGTTTTCTCCAATTTCTTTATTTTTCTAGTTTCCTTTTTACAAAGATGGGGGTAAAAGAGATTTCTTATAAAAAAAAAAAGAAATGAAAATACACTTGTACCCTTAAAAAGTAATGTGCATTACACATTACCAATTGTAACAAAATGGAGGGAAGAATGGGCAATAGCTGACGTATGTTACTCCCCAAATTTGAAATAGTTTTATGTAATTTTCCCTATTGTTATTATCATTATACATTTTTCCTATTTTCTAGTTAACATAATTGAGAGGATCTTATGGGTATTCTGTGTAATTCCATGCATGTATTTCGGCCCTACCCTAGTTTGATATTTTGCCCACTATTAATAAATACTTTCCGACAAATTAGGGACATAAGATAGTTAAAGAAAAAATTTGCATAAGATGTCCTAACAATTACTATTTATTGATATTCGAATGTGGATTTAATTTTCGAAATTTTATTGTCTTCACGATGTTACACGCTCTTGAGTTCTTTTGAAGTCATGGATAGTAATGGCCAAAGAAATCTTTTCATGAAAATGTACTTTTATGTCCCTTGAAAAGATTGATTTACTATCCAAAAAGCGCCTTTACTTCTTATCCAAAATGTAGTACCACACCAATACAAATCTTTAATGAAGATCAAAATCTATTCTTCTATGATCCAAAGGTTACCGATCGTCAAGATTCGGATTTTCAAGATTCTCATAAATGTCATATAAGTAGGAGGACCACTTGCAAAACCACGAGCCTTGGGGCCCTTGGATTAGAAAAGGCCTTTCGTGCTTATGCTTTCCGCAAGGTTTATGTTCGTACTTTCCCAAGGTCTCCATAAACACAAAAAATAAAATAAAATCTAACCTGAAATTCTCCTTTTTTTTTCTCCCCCACATCTGAAATAGAAAATGCAGGCGTTTTAGAGAGGGGTTGAAGTGAAAACTGAAAAGGGTGAGAGATTCTGAGGGGGCCCCTAATTAATAATTGACCTGCGATTTACAGAGTCCCACGTTCCGCAGCTTTTCCGGTGTCTTGTTCCTACGACCTCTGTACTTTGACAAGGGCCAGGAGACTTTGTCGTGTTTTTCTGTGTGCTTTTTCCACGAATTTTCATGGCCTCTCCCCATAAAAAATGACCATGACCAGTCATTTTCGGGAAAGATTACGAGACCGCCATTCAATATATTTTTGCCTAGGCTTGGTCTCTCTGGGTATGATTTGCACCATTTCTTATTGTAGAATTAAAAAATACTAAAGATTGTACTGCCCTGACTCCCGAAGATACTCCTGATCCTGCATTTCCCCGTTACTACTATTGAAAATCTCAAGTTAAACGTTCATGATTCATTTACCCAAAATTAATATGATAGCATATTTATTTAAAATTAATTTTTATCTCACGAAAATTAATTATGCATAGATTTAGATTGGAAAAATTGGTTTAAGATTTTTGATGAGATGAAAATTAATTTTGGTGCAAATGTGATGAGATGTTAATTTAAAATGGTATTAATCTTATATTTTTTATGAAAAAGAATATTGAGGAGAAAAGATGCTACGCTAATCTAGGACTACTCTAGATACATGGGAAATCGAGTCTAGTTAATTTGTCTTGTCGAGCAATTCACGCTTGTTAGAACTCTCCTCGATGGGCTTGGAAGACTAATCAAACCTAATCTAGCTTTCATTTTTATTTTTTTAAAGATGCACTTTATAATTACAAAAATAGACACGAAATACCTGACTTTACCCCAGTATTTGAGCTTAAAAAACTCAAGCCTATTTATACTTGATTTTAATCGAGTCAAGTTCAAACATATCTATTTTCTAATTGGGTCGTGCTAGAGCTTATGAGCACCAACAACGTGATTCCAGTGGACTTGGCTCAATTACACCCCTAATTTTGAGACAGGGATAGAGGAAGAAGATGCCGTGTCAGCATTTTCTCTATGAGGTTGCAACCCTGTTTTCTTGTTTTTTTCCCCAGCAAATTTCCTCGTCCTTGCTCGTACGCGATATGGTCAAGGGCAATTATCATCGTTCAGTCCCATTAGATATCATGTAGGCACCAACTACTCTTGTCCAAAGAGATCTCCATTATGACACCATCCAATCCTTTTCTTTTCTAGCTACTTAACTGAAAACATACTAATGAACTCGTTAAGTTAGCACCTCCCAAATTTCCCAGCAAAGAAAAGAAAAAAATGACAAATACCCATCAAAATTTTCACATGCACCAATAAAAAAGACGGGAAAGAAAACACAACCAATTGCCCAAGAAAAAACAATGAAATGTCAAAAACATTTTCACGTGAAATTACAGCGTACTAGATTCATCCGTAACATTTAGATCTTCCAAATCCAGATTTTGACCAAGTTCCCCCACTAGAACAAGCCAAATTTCACGGGCTGGGCCAACAGAAACAGTACCAAAACATGGACCAGCACGTGTGCGCAAGCGACCCCAACACGAACACCTGATGCGGCAGTCCAACTCTCGTTCGTCGACCACACCAATCACACAAGATTCGACAGCAACATCATCATCAAACGTCGGTCGAATTACACGAGGGATATGATAAGCTGAAGAAACAACGTTCGTCTCTCTCTCTCTCTCTCTCTCTGCGCTCTTTCACTGACGATAATACCAGTTCTCATTCCACTGATCTTGAAGCGGAAACCATACAAGTTATTACTCGATCCACATCAAAGACCAGAAGTAATCAAACCCCAAGAAAGTTTTTCTTAAGCTTAAAGCGCAAGAGAGCAAAATTTAAGAGTAAATACACACTTCTGCTGTAGTGGAGACCAATACTCGAAAATGAACAGAAGACGGAAGAGAGAGAGAGAGAGAGAGGGATTCAAAGAGTCTTCCTGTAGTCCTCAGCCTCTCACGGCCAAAAGTGAAGGAATCGCAGCCAGATTGGGGCTTGTCGTGGCGTTATTGCGGTTTCTATTGGCGACGACACTCTTATCTCTCTTCGCATCCTTGGTATACGCAGGCCTCCCGAAAGCTCTCATGGGGCTCGCAAACGCCCAGCCCCAGCTCCTATGACCCCTCGCTCCTCCTCCGTGAACGACGGCCGCCGTCGCCGACGACCTGCTACTGCTGCTGTGGGCCATTTCCTGATCGGCCGAACAACCTGTCGACACCCAGTGTGACGAAGAAGATGAGGAGGACGACGACGAGGCCATCGCCGCGAACCCGCCGAAGATCCCGCCGCACCTCACCCTCTCGCCGCCGTGCGCGGCGGAGATCCTGGGCTTCTGGTGGCTGCGGCCGCCGGCCTCTCGCTGGGACTCGACCCTCCGGAGGGTGCAGTCCCCGAACCCAGTCGAGATCCGCTCGAAGAAGTCGCCCGAGAAGCTCCTGCTTCCGCACCCGACGGATCTGGATCTCGAGACTTTCCTCTCGAACGACGTCGCCGCCGAAGCCGAACTGGAGCCTGCATTGTCGCTGTTGCCATCTTCGACGATGGGCCCGTTCATTGCATTGGACGTGTACTGCGACTGCGAGTGTGACTTCGAGTCTCTCCTCGCGACCGCACTGCCAGAGCCAGAGCCAGAAGCAGCAGAGTAAGAGGAGAGATAGAGGAAAGACCAGAACCCACCTCGCCGCCGAGGGCTAAAGTCGTCGTTGCCCGCCTCCTCGTCCAGGAACCGCTCGCCACCCCTCCTCGGGGTCGCCGTGGACTTGCTCCTCTTAAACGAGATCATCTCCGCCGCCGTCGTGGCCCCGGCGGCGGCTTTCTTCTTCTTCCTGCTCTTGTTCTTGGCCAAGAGGAAGGGCACGATCCTCGACGCCCTACGGGCGTGGTAGACGTCGCCGCCCCCGCCCCCGCCGCCATCTTGGCTGTTGGAGGGAAGGGAAACAGCCGGGTTGACGGAGACGGAGGAGGCGGCGGGGGGGAACGCGGCGGCGTAGCCGCGGGGGGCGGCACCGGATCTGAAGGGAGGAGAGGAGGAGGCGGAAGAGGAGGAGGAGGGGCGGGGGAGGGGGAGAGGGGAGGAGGAGGAGACGAGCTTGCCGAGCTTCTCTTGGAGGCAGAAGGCGCAGATCCCGCCGAGGTTGCCGCGGAAGGGGTGGTCGGCGCACTGCATTCCGTCGCCGGCGTCTTGGTCTTGGTCCGCGGCGACGCCGCTGATCTCGTTGCCTCCTTCTTTGAGAGCCTCCATTATTATGCTTTCTTCTTCTTCTTCTTCTTCTTCTTCGTCTGCGCTAGCTAGGGCTCTTTCTCTTCTTTTCTTCTACTTTTGAGATTGTGGATTGTTTCTTCCGGTGGGGATCTCTCTGGTTTCGAGGGCTAAAGATGTTTCCTTCGTCTGCTGCTATTTTTCTCTGGGGTTACGGCTGATGGGGTTTCTTGATAATGTGATGCGTGCGACATGAGAGAGAGAGAGAGAGAGAGAGAGAGAGCGAGAGAGTCCCTAGGAGCACGTGGACGACTGACTTCCTCCCATGCATTAAGAGGGATCGAGAGAGAGAGAGAGAGAGAGAGAGAGAGAGAGAGAGAATAAGACAAGTCATATGGAGATTTTCCGGACAAGTCCTAAAGTAAAACATTGCTTTGCTGCAAACATGCTTGATTGGATGAATCGGCGAAGGTGACCGTATATGTAGGGGTTTTGTTAAGGAGCACGGGTTAATCTTATTTCTGTTATGGGTTAATATCATAAAAAGTCCAAAAGTCATAGAGAGTATTTGGTTCAGTATTCCCAAGGGGTTTTCAGTCTCCAAAACCCCTTGGGAAAATGCTGAACCGTTTGACAACCATTTTGAAGTGATTTTCAAGTGAAAGTCAAGATTGAAAAAATTTGAAAGTCCAACTTAATAAAGATTAGCTTTGAGCTTTTAACATTTGGTCAAATGCTTTGAAACTTATTTATTTATTTTCTCCAAAACTATCATCACTCATTCTTTAAATTTCTTATTTTGCCTTTGTTATTATTTTTTTAAATGCCAAAATAATGCTAAAAAAATCAAATTTATATAATGCTAAAAAATTAAATATATTTTGGTATTTTTAAAAAGAAATTATTTATATATTTTATTTTTTAGCATTATTGTCAAAATTTATATTTAAAAAATTGCATACATTTTTTTTTCAATTTTAAGCAAATAAAAATTAAAAAATTACGATGAAGGGTTTGGTCTTTTTAAAAAAAATTATATATGTATTTATTTTTTAAGTATTATTTTCAAAATTTATATTTAAAAGTTGCATACATTATTTTTTTCAATTTTAAACAAATGGAATTAAAAAAAAAATTAATATTAATCACCCAAATAACTTTTCAAATGTGTTTTCTACCAAACAAAGCATTTCTCTCAAAGTTACTTCTCAAAACATAGTTTACTAAACGGCATTTGCATTTGCCTAAAGTCCTTTAGACTAAACTACTTTACATTTTCCCAATGGACTTTCAAAATCTTTGAACCAAACGCACCCATATACCTATAATAAATTTATTTAAATTTAATTTTTTAATAAAAATCTCAAATTAATATACTTATAATAAAATTTACTCTTTATTAGTTTCGTTAAATTTTATTATTAAATTGTTGAATGTGATGATATGTGGCATTTGATATATTTACCAGTTTAAGATTTTATCTTCTATATGTCATTGATATATTAGTTTTGCGATATTTTGTGATATTAATGCAATTTAATGGTAACAAATGAAAAATATATTTGTTACAAATATACCAATTTAGGGATTTTGGTAGTTAAAAAAATAGTGTAGCATAAATTTGTCATAGACATATCAATTTGAGATTTTTCATAGTAAAAAAATTAATTTAAGATAAATTGATCACATATGTACCACTTTGAGGTTTTTTTATGGTATTTATTATTCCATTAATTCCAACACCCAATAGGAGGATCTGTGTCCATCTTAAGGTCTAAAGCTGATGTAATAAGACACAGTTTTGTTAGCTTCGCTCATCTTAGTGAGGGAAAAAATTTGACTTGGACTTCTTAAATATTTTTTGTAATATTTGACATTGATGCGGGAGTGAAATGCGCATCACCTTTATTGAGATGTGCCTGCGAGCTATATTAGAATAGTCTAATTGGAGACTTTACATAATTTAAAGTAGTTAATATATCTTAATTGGCTTATAATTCGTTGATTTAAATTTTTGAACGAAAGCATGTTTAATTGATATGTCGACAGATTCAAACTTGGGCTATCTATTACCAATCTCTCTAAGGTGAAAATAACGAACTTCTATTGTACACTTTCAACAAATGGTATCAGAGCTGTTATCTTAAAAAATTTGGGATGCACGTGTGAATTGAATGAACTCACATTAGAGAATTGAGGTGGTGTGATGTAAAGATTATCCTATTTATAATTTGTTGGCTTAAACTTTTGAATAAAAGTAGATCCAACTTGATAAATAGACTTGGATTCTTTATTGGTGATCTCCCTCAAGTGAAGGTATTGAATGTCTACTGTGTTCTCCCAATAGCTGCCCTTTCTTCCCTTTGGTCCCATCCCAAGCAACACCAAGGCAATGAGAACATGCGTGAGCTCGACAACATTGGGAAACACCCCTATCATCTCTGACCTCCCGCCTTATTGTTCGATAGTTCGTCTCCCACTTAAACCCCCACTCTCGTGGCCATTCTCTTTAGCTTTTTTGTCATGCCCCCACCCTACCCCTGGCAGGTTAGTATCGATGTCCTAGGCATGACGAACGTCCTAAAATCTTTTAATTTGAATAAGCACATGCGGAAGCGAGTCAAAAAAAAAAAAAAATTCCCCATACAAACAAACATGGAAGTTGGACAAAGCATATACAAGCCAAGCAAACAAAAACACATATATTTATACATATCAAAAGCTATTATAATCACATGCCATGTCCTAGTCTTGGGTTATGTATCTTTGTTACCATACATCAACGATCCAAAAGGCTAGGGTAGCTAAGCTCCTCTATCGAACTTCTCCCAAAAACGGCCCCCATCTTAGACTTCTCCTCTTACAGAGTTCCTATGGGATCCATTGGAGGGATGAAGCCATGGATGAGACCTATGATGTCCCCGTAAAAAATGAGGCATCATGCCTCGTACATATGCGGGACCATAGTGTCTATTCCTTTCTTGGACCCATACGGTAATGGTATACTTCCGGTAGATGACGTCCTCTTTTATATCTATTATCTCTATCACGGTGGTAACCATATCAATAGGAAGGTCGGGACGGATGGGCAGCGAGGTTTGTTCATCCATCATACACTTGAAATTGTGAAAACAACGAGAATGAGTTGACGGCTCAATAAGTAGAAATTTCTAATTCTCCTATAGGAGGATGTCTAGCCGTCGATCCTCGGATAGGAAATCACCACCCACTTGTCGATGACAAATTAATAGTAAGATTTGTGTCTTGCCTTCTATATGTATAGGAAGGCTCTCAATCATCTAAAGTGCTTTCAATATCAAAAACAAAAGGTAAGCACATAAAGAACAAGGTTTTTAATGACCCGCAACTTATGACCCTTTCAGCCATTAAGTGACCCAATACACTCAAATTCTCAAATAATGCAAGGAATCAACAACCAATACCAAAACAAATCTAGCTTTTGCAAGCTTCAATTCAAGCATCAGTTCAAGCATTACTCATGCATAAATCAAGCACCACACATGTATCAAATCAAAGACCACACGTGGACTTCTAGTTTATTTCGGTCAGTTTAGTTGGTCGAAATCCATCGACTCTTCTGGTATTAATCGGGCACCGGTCCCCCCTTGGTAACAAATATCGTCTTGATCTCATTATTAGGATAGCATCCAAGATGACCCCTAGGCATCAGTCCCACCCGAGCTAGCATCGTCTTGGATCTCATTATTGAGACAGCATCCAGGGCTTTACCCTAGGCAATGACCCGGCATTACCCTAGCATCAACAGTAAAGATCCATCATGTGTCCATGCATTCTAATATCAATTAACCCATTTTTATTTTGATTTATTAGCTGAATGAAAGGCCGAAGGTGTGCCATACAAGGTGAATCAATGAACGACTCTTGTGCCTTGCTAACTAAACTCATGCCGAATGCCGCATACGATTCGAGCTCGTGGTCTTGACTTGGAATCGTTCGCTTCGGCTTCAGCAACGACCCGATGCTTATCTCGGGTAATAACATGCCTCAACGTTGTCGCAAAACCAAGTGTGGGTCGTGCACCCACCTTGACATACATCCAAAGTTGTCTAGACCTTTCCTTGATATCCGGGTGTGCTTGACACTCATGCGAGACCATAAACTTACTTAATTCAAGAACAAGCAAACAATAACACAACAAGCATAACAATAAAAAGTCAACACAAGCGAATGATGCATGATCCTAAAATTGATACGCGCAACACATCGCCCTATCAAAGAGTTAGGAAAGCTTATTTACGACTTTTTTGACTTAGCTCCAAGATGCTCTTTGGTAATTAGTCGGCTCTTGGGCGGCTTGGAGGAGGAGGGCATGAAAGAGAGAGGAAGGGAGGAGAGAGGAGAGAAATGGCAAAAATGTGAGGGTGGCTTCTCCTATTTATAGGCTTCCTCCACTTAGATTTTTATGCAAGCTCATGATTACACCAAAATGACGAGTTAGCCTATTTATCCTCTCGAGTTGGTGCCTATGCCCCTTGATATTCACTTGTGATTGGTCCACCTATTTACTTGTTCTTCAAGGCTCAATTTAGGCTCATGATGTGCCTATGGTCCTAAGGGACACATAAGCCCCTTTTGATGTCTAATGTCTTTTTTTAATTGGTTGTTCCTTACATTGTTCTCTAAGGCTATGTTTTAGGGTCATTATGATATTATATTCTATGGGACACCCGAGTATGGTGATTCATCTATGCCATTAATGAACTAAGTTTCAAAAGTATTAAATGAAGCCTAAATATCTTTGCCAACTGCTTGGAAAGCAAGTTTTCTCCCTCTCGTTTGAAGTGGGCATATGACACTTAAATGGATAAGGATGTACTAAGTCAAAAGGATTATGGAAGATTCTAGAACCCCAATTATCTCTTGACATTTGTCTGATGAATCATCTCCGCATTAATTGATTTGTGTCCAAATCGCATTCAAGGCATTCATGAGACTAACATAGGGTGTCGCCTAATTGGAGAAGTCGTTCAAATTTATACACAACCGATAGTTCTATGAGAACCAAGGTTTGTGCCAAAAATTCACTAACTTTTCCCAAATGAGTGTGATTAAGTCGATAGCCTTCTTAAACTTGTTCGTGACCATTGCTTATTAGGATTGGTCCATTGGATGTCATAAAATGACATTCGTAGTTGGCCTTGGTCATTTGTCTTGATCGGGTCTCGGTCGAGTGGACCGAATCCATGGTTGAACATGCCATGTGCTGGTTTATCCAAGGCTTATGCCATTGATTCCCATGATCGACCCTCGGTTGTCACTCAGTCATGTGGACTCAATTGATCCACAACTGATTTGCTATCGAACAAGATCAACTCATGGATCTCTCCTAGTTGGTATAGGTTTCGTGCGGAATCACCCATGGTTGATACATCGTCCACACATAACCAATCCACGGCTATCCTTCGTGTTCATGATGGTGCGGGATCAATCCACAACTAAACCTCATGGTCAAAGGCCCAGCCCATGTTCAATGCATAAGTTTAGGGCGTAGCATCAACTCTGATGGATCGGCTCGGCTAGGTTCAGCATCAGCTTCAGCGTCCACTCATCAATTAATAAGACAACACGATACAAGCCAAGCTAGGACTTACCAACACTTGTACCTTATTCTCATGGCCTAGAATTGAGGATGTTACATTTTTCATGGGTGGATTAAAAATTGGGCAATTGGCTTGATTTCTCCACATCGTGTTTTCTCTAGAATAATTACACTATGCCCCTAAACTTTAAGCCGACGAGCGATGTCATCTAAGAACTTTTAATTTGTTTAATATTATTTTTGAGCTTTAGCCAAATGTATAACACCATCCATGAACTTTTAATTTTTCAATGCAATCCCTAAAGTTTTTGTAAATGTTCAATCTAGTCCCTAGGCTATACAAAAATATCCAGTGTTATCCTACCATTAATTCAAGTTAACTGAACTTGTTGATTTGGCTTCAAATCCGTTAAGTTTAAATAAGGGACCAAAAAAAAGAAGAAAAAGTTATACATGGAATGTCTATTTAATAACCCATATCATCAAATAGCATGGATAATCACTTTTCCAATTTGGACAAATTAAACATATTAAAATGATTATTATATTCAAGTTTGAGTTGAATATTTTATGTTGATATTCTTTTTTATAGCGGAATGGATGCCAAATCAGCAAATTCCGCTAACTTGACTTAATGAAATGACAATGTTGAATTTTTGGGAAAAAGCCATCAAAAACCCCAAACTTTACCCAAAGTGACAAATTTACCTTAAACTTTTTTTTATGACATGAAAAACCTCAAACTTTGCAAACTGTAACACATTTACCCCATTAAGGGTATTTTTGTCTTATTCTTTCCGTTTTTTATTTTTATTTTTTTCTTCTTTTCTCTTCCCTCCACCGGCCATGGTGGAGGGAAGCCGGCGTCGGGCGAGGGTCACCCTCGTCGGCGTCCGACGAGGGCCGCCCTCGTCGGCGTCCGACGAGGGCCGCCCTCGTCGTCGCCCTCGCCGCGTCGGCCGCCCTCGCTTGGGCTAGTTAGGGCCGGCGAGGGCCCGGCGAGGGTTCCTATCCCCCATTGGTGTCGGGCGAGGGTGCCCTCGCCGATGCCGCGAGGGCCCTCGCGAGGGTGCCCTCGTTGGCCCGCCGAGCGAGGGCGGCCCGCCGCGATTGCGAGGGTCGGGCGAGGTGTCGCCCGACGCCGACGAGGGCGAGGGTGTCCTCGCCGACGCCGGCGAGGGCGGCCCTTGCCGGACGTCGGCTTCCCTCCGCCGGCTTAACCATGGCCGGCGGAGAGAAGAAAGAAGAAGAAGAAAAAAAGAAAAATGTTTTTAAAAGTAAAAAGACCAAAATGCCCCTATGTTTGAGGGTAAATGTGTCACACAAATGAAAGTTCGGGGTTTTTTGTGTTATAAATAAAAGTTTGGGATAAATGTGTCACGGTTAGCAAACTTCAGGGTTTTTTATGTCACAAAGGAAGTTTGGAGTAAATTTGTTACTTTGGGCAAAGTTTGGGATTTTTGGTGGCTTTTTCCCTGAATTTTTCATATAATTCGGGACTAAAATGAACATATATCTAAAGTTTAAGGATTATATTGAACAAATTAAATTTCAAAGACGACATTACACATTGTACCAAACTTAAAAAACCATTTATATCATTTCCCCGTCTTTCTCCTCCATCACTTTCTTGACGTTATCTGTTAGATGAAACATGAAGAGTGTGAGCGCAAAGCATCGACCTCGTGTAGTTCCTAACTTACTCGAAGCGTGGTCATTTTGGGAGGAGCGCTTGTCGATTGCATTCCACTAGAATAGAAATTCGTTTGTGCATGAGTTAATTTTTCTATATTCCAAAAAAAAAAAAATGACTAGAGAATATATTTGGAACATATACGAGAAGTAAAAAAAAAAAAATCTACCTTTTTGTTTCTAGCAAAAAACAGAGAAGTAAAGTCATTTTATTAAAAAAAAAAGATTAACATAACCTAATGCTCTTCTTTACACAACACAAGGTTTGGGCAAGACCTACATCTGAACTGGGAAAAAAAATAAAAAATAAAAAATAGAAATTTGGGAAATTTTTTTTGAAATTAGATTATGAGTAGTGTTACTAGATTTTAATGTTAATTCAAGTTTGGAATTAGTTTAGCATAAAAAATTGTGAAAAATCTTTTGATGAAAATAGGATTGAAAATTGAATAAGTTCTTAGGGCTTTACTATATAAATTTTTTAATGTTTTTTTTTTCTTTTAGAAATAATGTTGCGTCACAAAAACTTGGTGATTCTATTGAGAGAAGACGTCCTTTTCTCTTAAGATTCTATTGGAGACATTTTTTATGATCATTTGCAGTTCTGTTTTAACGACAATTAAATGGCTATGAACAAGTCTTTTGTATTATCATTTGTCTTGTGTTCATAGCTATCAAATAAACCTATGCTCCATGGATTTCCGACATTATTTGCTTGAAGGTTTGATGAGTTTGTGCAAATAAGCACATCAACTTTAGGATCGCCTCCATCCTCTGTTATTCTGTCCTCGGCCATTCCACCAAGCAATGTTTGCTCTTCTTTTTGCAGTTTAAGAAGCTCAAAAGGTTTATGCACCTGTTTATTGTAATGTCTAACCGTTAATTTCCTTATATTGTGAGTTATAAACTAGCGTGACTTTTTACTGCTATTTGTAGCCATTCATTTTGACTAACTATTACATTGGATTTTTTAAGGCCATCTTAGAATATCTTAATCAGTTAAATCCTTAAAGTCCAATTTTATCTAAACATGAATTGTTAAATCTCCATTGACATTTCTATAAGTAAATGAAAAAATTGGGAATAAAATTTTTTTAGAGTCGTACCAAATAGGGGTGTGCATGGTCTTGGTGGGCGGTTCCCGGCCTAGAACTGAGAATCGCCCGCTAAGGACCGGTTCCAAAAAATTGGAATGGGGAACCATCCGTTGTTGCATGGATCCACCCGAAAACCGGACCGCCGGTCCGGTCCGGTTTCTGGGTGGATCCATGGAATCGGTCTCACCAATACTAATATCGTTTCCAAATCCCGTCGTGAGTACTTTTCATATCGAGTAATATTTTTCTTTAAGTCGAACCGGCTTAATTAAGGGTACCATTTTTCTTTATTTTATTGGAAAACACTACCAAAGAAGAGAAATAGGTTTTTTTTCCTATTTTTGAATCATTTCAGTTGAAATCTAAAATATTCTTTAAGTTCAATATTTTGGATGATTGTTATATGTAGACCATCTTTTTCTTTATCCTCTAACAATACTCAATCTCTTACAACATTTGCTTTACTGAATTTTTTTTTTTTTTTTTTTTTTTTTGTAGAAACAATTCCACCGGTACTCGACATATTCTTGAACATAGTGTCATATGTGAGTCTCGAAAGTATCCTTTGAAGGAGCTATTTGTTGAGTTGTTGAAAGGTAGCTTACACACTTTACTAAATTCTTATTAAAACATGGAAACCATGAGAGGAGATGGAGCCCTAAAATTAAGATTTGCTAATTAGTAATTTCGAAATTTATTTTAATATTAAAAATTAATATATTATCATAATATAATCGGTTCGGTCCGGGTGGACAGATCCGCCCATGGAATCGAGAACCGGACCGGTTCCCTCAAGAACCGCCGGTTTCAGGCGGTCCGGGCGGGTCCCGTTCTTTTGCACACCCCTAGTACCAAAGGCATTTATGTTCTTTTTCTTATTTCAAGGAATATAAATTTCTCCTACTCAAAAACTCGTCTAGGGAATAAAAAAAAACTATTTTTAAATAGAATTTTTTTCTAAGAATAGAATTGTTACCATATACATCCCAAGGGTGCCGTTGTCCCTTCCTCGCTTCAACTTCTGTTTCATTTTCGTTCTTCTTCTTCTTCATCTTTTTTTTTTTGGGCAATTTCACTGATGTTGCTCCTACTTAGTAACATATCAGCACCATGTGTCTATTAAAAATTCAATATGCATTTTTCCATTACTCAAGATAGACGGAATCAATAAAAGTACATTGATCGCACTTTCTAGATAAGTTTTAGATTTGATTATATTATTTGAAAGTTTCAAGACTTGATTATTATTTTTTTTGGGTAAAGTTCAGGACTTGATTATTCTGTACTACAAATCTTAAGAATTTTATATACATTAATCATATGAAAAGCGAAAAATCCTTCTCACTTTTAACTTAACCACCATACTAGAAAATTTCAACTTTCCCCCCAAAAATGTCCTTGCCATCATTTTAAATTAAAAAATGATCCAAAAGTCACTTCAACTAGAGAATGCTTGCCGTGACCTGGCTTTAACCATCATTGCCCTAAGTCATCGTAGCCGCATCCTTCGTAGGACTTAGTACTAGTTACCTCAGCCGGGACACACCCAGACACACGCACTCTCACGCTCCATGACTCCTAAAAAACCACATCAAGGATATCAACGACCTCGATCTTAGGTGGTCGAGAACTTAAAACAGCATCCTCAGAGAGAGAGAGAGAGAGAGATGGGCCGAGGGTGGCTGCATTGAGACGGTTGCCAGAGGCTGTGGAGGCAACGTCGAATGACAGATGAGTGGCGGCGTTGGAGGAGGCTAGGTTTTGCGGGCGTTAGAAGTTTTAGGAATTCTGGTTCGGAGACCTAGGAGTTACGACATTTGTTATTGGTGATTTCGGAATTAGGTAAGTTTGGTATTTCATGGAAATGGCAATTTGGTCTTCGTGGCGATGAGGTTTTGTCGCTGGTCACAAAGCGGTATTTCCAGAAAGAGGAGACAAATTAGCATCGAGTCAATTTATAAGGATAACTTTTCCCTTTTTTTTTTCTTAATAAAAAGGTTTTAGATAACACTCTTTGACAAAAATTAAGATTTTACTTTATAATTGAAATTTTTTTACTTTACGAGACCCTCAGAAAGAGCCCATAGAGTGATATAAAGTTGATAAACACCTCCAATTGGTCAACACCTTGCATGGTCATACCTAAGTGCTCATTTTGGAAGTTTGACTCGCACGGATCAAGTTGAGTCATTACAAGATGTAGTAAAACTTCTCCCAATGTATATATAATTTGCAATGTTGAGGAGCAATTGTCGGATGAGAGAGCTTGGATAAGGTATGGCTCCATTATAGGCTTTTAGGTTAACGAAGGCAAGTGACTGAATCATACACCAAATTAAGGTCGGACTATAACGGATGACGCTAATCTTAGTGTTTTAAGTAAAGGAATTTGTGAGATCCCCAGTCCACATGCATTAAGTGTGAGCTCATTACGTCATAAGTAAGTTCATTGCTCATTCCTAAATAGTCATCAACTTGTATGGCTACACTTGAGTACTCTTTTTGAGAGGTTGGTTCACATGGACTGAGTTGGCTTGGCTCGTTGCACAAAAAAAAAAAAAATTAAAGCTTTTGATGTGATATCTTTATGATGTTTATGAGCTGTCGGGGTCAAGCTCAAGTTGTTAATTGGACACGATTCAACACTCCATGACAATAAAAGGTAGGGACTGGCTGTGGCGTGGGGTTTACAACTAAGCTCAAGTAGTTGTAGCTTGAATGTTTAAGTGGTTGTAGACCATACATTGAAGATAAATATCTTTGCTTTGTGGTAATCTAACTGTTTGGAGGAAGCATGACATGAAGCCTCATGGACCAAGGTGGTGGCCGTTCTTATCTTGTCAAACCTGCATTTCATGTATAAGGATTCAATCGTTTATTTCCCGGTTTCAAGTGGCCAGATAACACCTCGAGCGAATCCTTGATTCGAGAAGAGCAAACAAAAAACTATGTCGAGCACAACAACGACAGCAGCAATCTATCCATGGAGACCCCGCATGGACGCATCCATGGAGATGCATATTTGGCCACAGGACCTACAGCGTCTCGTTCTGGGAAACTCAGGCGATGCTTTTTGCAACCGAAAATGTCAATGTACGCATCAATCAGAGGAAAACATTATCTCTAAAAGCACTGTTTTTCCTTTTGGATTCTCTCATCACTTGATAGGCCTCGAAGATGTGACCTAAGATCATTGGGGAGTCACCAGAAAGTCAGTTCGTTTCCTCAAGTCCATGAACTGACCCTACCAAAAGGAAGAAGATGGGTTTGGAGGGGATGGGCGGGATCCCAATGCTGAAGTTGACAATTCTCTGGGTTAGTGTCCCTGTGGCAGATCTAAATAGTAACTTTCTGTTGTGTGCAACTGCAGCTTCAATGCTGCTTATCCTTGCTGTCCTATTGACATGCATAGTCATGGTATGTTGACGACTCGATATATTTCATGGATGGATAAGTGTTTTTCGAAGTCTGTGTTCGTTCATTGGGTTGAAGGATATGATTCATGTGGATGGGACGGTTTGCCTGCCTTTATGGAGATTGGTCGAGATGAAATGTCGGGATGCCTAATATCA
Organism: Eucalyptus curtisii; assembly: GCA_017140595.1. Taxonomy (NCBI): domain Eukaryota; kingdom Viridiplantae; phylum Streptophyta; class Magnoliopsida; order Myrtales; family Myrtaceae; genus Eucalyptus; species Eucalyptus curtisii. The sequence continues at coordinate 12,895,526 of CM029495.1, read as the reverse complement.
TCCAAGAATAAGAAGTTGAAAGAAAGTAATAATTGAACTCGAAGTAATTTTAAGAGGTGCAAAAAACGAGTATGAAAAGTGAACGTGAAGAAATTTCGCAGAAAGTCTATTGAAATTGATTGGAACGATGAAAAGTAAAGGTAAAGAAAACTCAAAGAATTGAATTTGGAATTGACGGAAAAGGGAGAATATCCTAGCAAGGTGGAAGTACCTGGATTTTGGTCTATTTTTCAATCAAGTACCTATTTTTATTTTTATTTTTATATTAAGTACTTCAAGTTTTCAATAACTCAATGTAGTATCTCTGTTTAAATGAAAGCTATGTCACAAGATTTTTGTTCAAAAGTATCTCAACTTTTCGGAGTTTGCATGCATTCATTGTTCAAGGACGTACATGGATGTAATGATTTGTGTGCATTCACAAAGATTAATTGAGTTGAGAAGCTCGAATTCCCAATGTAATCCAAAAGTAAAAGATTGAAAGAAGTCAATACATCGAACATGATCATTTATGTTAATAATTTAATATCATTTACACATGCATATTTGTTGGAGGATAAAAAAAGGATTTCGGATAAGATTAGTAATTTTCTTTTCAGGACACTGTTTGGAAGAATTTTTAAGAGGTGGATAGATTAGTAAGAAAAAGAATGAAAAAATAAATTTGCACAAATACTTAAGTGGGCCTAGGGGAAAACAATCATATGGGTTGTAATTGTAAAAAAGAAGAAGAGGGGACTAGGGTGAATTACTTCTCTTCCAAAACATAATTTAAATCTGAATTCCTTCGATCAACCGAATCTAAACATCAAATGATGGTCCTCATCGTGAGTTTTTAAGCGGGAGAGCGTTCAAGGAAGAGCAAGTTTTTCCAATAATTGGATGAGTCGAATATGTTGTATCGACTACTAATAAAAGCATAGTCAACATCTCCAACTCTCTTATAATCGATCAATTATTACTGTCCGCACATTATGAATTTAATTTAATTTGACGCTATGTGCGTTACGTATCTCCTTTTTAATTGACTTATTAAATTACATGTCACCGCCACATGACGTATCCGTAACATAAAATACTTACTTTTTGTTGCTAGACTTTTTTGGTTTCCAAAAATTTAGGCTGTCAGGAAACAGGTCCATTTAAGCTCTTAGTAAACAAGCCAACGATGTATTTGTAACATATGACTTAGCATGTCCCCTCATAACATTCGACTTAATAGTTAACACCACTTTTAAGTTTTAACACATAAATTTACAAGTCTCCCGTGTGTATGACGGTCTTACATGCACAAGACAAGTTGGGGGATGAAACTACTTCCATAAGATAACTAGCGAAACAGAAAAAGAGACAGAATAACAAGACTAACAAATAGGAGACCGTATCAAGACTCGAATCCTTGACCTAAAACGGGTCAATTGTGTAGTCATAGCTTATGACTTAACATTTATGATAAGAACATTGCTAAATCCGTCCACCAATTTCTCAATGTCAACGGCCATGACATCCAAACCTCCCTTTACATTCCAAATGATCTAAGAAGCATGCTAAAAGTGCCTTCTTGCTCTAAGGAGTAGTTGGAGCAAATGGTTTTTCTCGCTTAATGACTAAGCTCGAATCATAATATTAGTGCATTTTCTTCGAATAAACCCAAGAGTATGCATCAATGTGTTTTTAATAATGACCCGAAATCTCCAACAATGCGACTATCATATCTGATGAAATTTAGCAGAATGCACTATAGAATTGTGATGCCCTATTAAAAACTGTAATTACCCATGTCATTAAATTTGAGTAGGGATCTGACGGCTTCTTGAAATGTCAAGGTTGTACAAAGAAGGGTACATGATGATTGGCAGTGGCAGGTACAAAACACTATTTTTGGGCTGTCGATGAGTCCCCATCCATGTATTTTCGGTCTCTTGCCGTGCCCACACAAGCACACCGTCCGATCATGAAAAGCTTTGACCTTTGACTGCAATGTCCCCAGCAATGAATTCTTCAAAATGCTAGTAACCCCCCATCGCATCTACCATAAGTCTAGTTGGGTCCTCCGCTCATAAATGGCAACAGGCATTTCATTAACTGCTGTTTTTTCTGACTGGAATTTCATTAATTGCAGTTATTTGGAAAAATAAAAGGTGGTTTTGTTAATGGGTGGCTTAGAGAGACACTCTCGAGCGATTCTAGGTTGATTTACGAATATTTTCATGTTATGCACAAAATATGGTCAAGTGTACCGAAAAGGAGATAATTTCAGTATGGCAAGAGTTTTTTTTTTTTTTTTTTGTATTAACAAGTACTCTTAGGGTATTCGTTCAACTTACTTAATTAGATATCGTTAAATTTATTTAGTTAGAAATAATTCAAATTCCAAGTAATCAATCATTTAGAATACGAGAATATATCATTATTTACTGGAAATAGAAAAAAAAAATTATTAATTAGTTGCTAAAAGAGCGCCCTAAAGCACTTGTTAACAACGAACCAAGCATTTCTTCTCGGCTACACTCTTATGGAAACAACGATTTTCACTTCATTATTAATGCCATAGAATACATACCGAACTCATAGCATTAGGATATTTTAGTTTCTAATTTCTCCTTCCTCTTTGATCAAGAGTGCTCTCATGGATTGAAACCAAAGATTTACCAGAGAAGATTTAGCATGTCAAGCAGCGAAGGGGTTAATGATAATTGCGCTCAAGGCAATCTTTGTAACATGTTTCAATTATCGAATCTATGGACTAAGGCATCTAATAGACAATTAATAGGGGACAAGTGTAAAAATCCGATAATATGGAAGTCTCTTTTCGAGCACGCTATACATGCGTGCATGGTTTCTTCATACTCTTTTTCACACACTTGAAAAAAAGTTCAATTAATATTGATGTCCAAAAGATTGTGTATATGAATTGAACAATCAAAATGAGTAATGCGTGAATTAAGAAACCCATAATGAACTGATGCAGAGACATCGCAAAGTAAAAAGTTAGTTGCGATGTATATTGCTTGAAAATAGCTACCATCTCGTGAATTAGTGGATAAGAGGCACCAATTAGTGGATGAATGGAATCAAGAATTATGGATGGTCATCAATAATTTGAGTTAGAAGATCAACAACATGCATTTCCTTACAGCCTTGATCTTTTAGCGAGTGATAAGAGCTCGATTAAAATAATAGATCTAAAAGATGATAGAAAGATGATGACATTTTTTTTTTTTGGTAAAAGGTAATATAGATATAAAAAGCTAAGGCAATATACAAAAGACCGGCCCCAAAAACGTACACTCAATCCTCAAAAGGAGACAGAGTGTAGGGGAGCCAATGTAAGAAGCCACAAAGGCAAACAAGAAAGCCACAAGGGCACAACAACAAAACAACAAGCGGGAAAGAGATAACAACAAGGCTGACCCACCCTCAGCCCCCCAAAGGAAGCGGCTAAGAACGGAGAGCCAAGAAAGATAGGAGCAACTCGCGCAAAACAGCAACTAAGGAGCACTAGGCAGACGAGAGAACACCGCAGGTCGAACCCCAACCACGCTGAAGCCTCTTATTCCTAGGGGTAGGAGGAACATCTTTGAATGTTATAACTTTATCCCTCACAACCTTAATAAGGTGGTTTTTTTAGAGCGGAGACCACTAAGGATTCGCCCGAAATATAATCGCATTCCTCTTTTTCCAAATAAGGTGACACATAGCTCCAAACGAGAATCGCGCAATGCAATGGAAGAAGTCCTTTCCGGATAAGAATTTTAAGGCCCAATCGAGGATATCTTTCCAACATCTATTCCGCCACGGGAGGTTACACTGGCGGCCCAAAAGTAGGCCGAGAAGCCGAGGTGCGACACCGAAGAATAAATGTTCGACGAAACGGAACATCATTGCGAAGGCACAAACATTATAGTCGATCCTTCCATAAGAAAGAAGCAAAGATTCGAGTCGGCGGGTGATTTTTGGTTATAAGCCATAAATTAAAGCGGAACCGCGGGGCTACAGCATTGTCCCAAACAAAAGACGCCCAATCAACACGATCCTTCTTGACTCTAATGGAATTCCATGCTGAAGTTACGAGAGAAGGATCCGAAAGCGTCACAACACCGGGTAAACCGTCACGAGCCGAAGAGAGGACCGGGAGAGAGATCCCCCATCTTTCCAAAAAGGATTTAAATAAACAACCCATAGAGGTAAATAGATCCGCAACAACAGCATTGTCGGGAAGACATAGGCCTTCACGGAATGAGTAAGGGATAAAGGCATCAAGCGGGCCACAAGAAAGCCGGTGATCATGCCAAAGAGACACCGATAGGCCATTTCCAATCTTCCACACAAAGGATAAGCGAAAGTAATTCCTCGGTTGAAGGATTTTTTTCCATGCCCAAGAACAACAACGAGGCTGGGAAGAAATCCAAAAGTTTCTTTTCTTTAAGAAGTTAGAGTGTACCCACCGACACTACAACGATTCTTTATCAGTGAAAAGAATCCAAATAAATTTAAGCATGGAGGCTTTGTTGCAATCTTTAAGTTTCCGAATGCCTAGACCGCCCTCAACCTTCGGAGACGAGACATCGTCCCAGGAGACTTTGGCCCCACCCCGGCTAAGGGTTGTGCCCTTCCATAAAAATTGTCTCAAAATGCGCTCAATATTATCTATAACCGAGGATGGAAGGTTAAAGACACTAGTCCAATATGCTTGAATTGAAAGGAGTACTGATCTTATGAGTTGCAGCCTCCCAGCAAAGGACAGAAAACGTTGCGCCCAAGATTGAACCCTGGCAGTAATACGGTTAGTCAATGCAACATAGTCTGCTTTCCCCAATCTAGTAGTAATAATCGGAACACCCAAATAGCGAACCGGTAGTTTCCCTTCCTGAAAACCGAAGGCCCATTGCATCATATTACGAAGAGATGAATCCCTTCCTGAGATGAAGATCTCACTTTTGTTTTTATTTGGGTAGAGGCCGCTCCAAGAGGAGAAAATGTCCAAACCCCTTTTTAACAACGTCACCGACGCCCAATCGCCTTGACGAGAAAAGGAATACGTGATCGGCGAAAAGAGGTGAGTCACCGCATGATTTGCATCTCCGAAATATTTGAAGTCATTGTTAGCAGTACGGGAGAGCAAGATTCCGAGAAAATTTCCATGACTAAGGTAAATAGGTAAGGTGACATAGGATCACCTTGCCTAAGTCCTCTTCCAGCAGGGAAAAAACCATGCAATTCACCATTGATAGAGATGGAATATTTCGGCGTACGTATGCAAACCATAATTAGCGAAATAATCCACTCGGGAAAACAGAAGGCACGGAGAGCAAGCTCCAAGAAATCCCAATCAACCGTGTCATAGGCCTTATGGAAATCAACTTTAATAGCACATTTGGGCAGATAAGGCTCTAAGTGAAATCCAGCAAACAACTCTTGAGTGATGAGGATATTATCTCTTATCCTCCTACCCTTTACAAAAGCATTTTGTGAAGGGCTTATCAAATCATTTAAGACAGCAGCAATGCAATTAGCAAGGATTTTCGTAATGACTTTATAAATGGTATTGCAACATGCGATAGGCCTGAAATCAATGACTGCACTTGCGTTAGGGACTTTAGGAACTAGAGCGAGGATAGTGGTATTTACCTCCTTTAGGAGCAGTCCCGAAGAGAAAAAATCCTGGATTGCTTCCACCACCAACGGCCCCACTAAGTCCCAATTAGTCTTGTAGAACTCTACGAGAATCCATCGAGACTGGGCCTTGCCTTTGGCAAGGGAGAATAGAGTATTCTTAATCTCGGAGGGAGAAACCGGCTCACACGGGGACCGCACCGAGCATCGAAAGTGGGTGACGAACAAACGTCTTCAACTCCTGAAGCGAAGGTTTAGATAAAGCCTCATGATGAGAGAGCAAATTCGAGAAAAACCGGACAAAAACTTGCGGCACAAGAACAGGATCAGTGATAATAGCCCCCGACTGATCCTTAACGGAAAGGATCCTATTAGTAAGCTGCCTCCTCTTCACCGAATGGTGGAAAAACTTAGTATTCCTGTCACCTTCTTTTAGTCATCTCACTCTCGACTTTTTTCTGAAGAAGGATTCTTCTTGATTCCTCAGATCAAACAAAACACGACGCTGAGATTTTTCCAACTCAACAAGAGAAAGGTTGTAAGGGTTCGATTGAAGGCTAACTTGAGTGCTTTGAAGGGCCTCTCTTGCTTCGGCCGTCCTCACAGAGATATCCGAGAAGGCATCTTGGTTAAGTAACTTGAGTCGAGCTTTCACAATTTTCAGCTTGGAAACAAGCATGTACATTGGAACGCCCGTGATGGAGGAGTCCCAAGCACGGCGGACAACCGATTTAAAGTCCGGGTGGTCAGCCCAAAATTCAAAATACTTAAACGACTTCCTCCTCGGGATCGGGTGGTGAAGGACTCGACGATCATAGGAGTATGGTCCGAGATACCGGGGTTCAAAAACGAAGCCTCGAGAACGAGAAATCAAGGTTCCATTTGTTGTTAAAACACGGTTGATCTTCCTCATCTTCCTGGCGTCCCCTGCCGAGGTAGACCAAGTATAACGGAGGCCAACATATTTGAGATCCATCAGTTCTGTTTGAGATAAGCATTGGGCAAACTCATCAAAATAAGGGATCCAGTCGTTGGAACCTCCAACTCGATCGGATGGGTCTTTAATGGCGTTGAAATCACCAGCAACAAGCCAAGCTAAATCCTGCATCAAGTCATTGAAGTGGAGGAGGTCCTCCCACAAAGGTCTACGACGCACAAAAGTATGTTCCCCATAAATAGCAGAGATGCAGCAGCTCACACCAGACATATTAAGCTTCAGACTACCATGCACAGCTTGGTCATTGATAGAGATAGGCACAAAAGAAACAAGATCCGGGTTCCAACCAACCCAGATTCTACCACGAGAAGAATACTCATAGTTTGCAATCCAATTCCATCCACTAATTAAGGAAGCCGAGATAGAATCAAAATATTCCTTAGGAACTTTAGTCTCAAAAAGGCCAATCAGGCAGAGTTTATTAACAACAGCAAATCTTCTGATCTCCGCCCGCCTAAGAGGGTTGACCATGCCTCTAATGTTCCAAAAGCCAAAAAACATATCAAAAAGGATAGAGGGACAGAATTACCTCTTCTTATACCTGCGGCCTGTGGCAGGCGCTTTTGAAGCCATCGAGGGTGGTGGGTCAAGAAGAAGCAAGAGGAGCTGTTCTTGCATACTTCGAGCACCCGCCGGAGCCGGGTCTTTTGGCGAAGGGGAACCCACAGACAAAACATCTTCATCATTTAATTCCATTTGAGTACTAGAGTTGCATATTTCATCCGAGCTTCCAACCCGAAGTGAAGGGAGGAGCTCCTCCTTCACCGCCGGGTATAGACCAAAAGAGGCAACTTCCTTCTCGGTATGCTTTTTCTTTTTCCTGTCTTTCCCCTTCACCCGCTTCCATTCTCGGATCGGCGGGAGCCGAGGACATAGCCACCAATTCACGACCATCCTCGATGTAGAACCCCCCCGAGAGATCTTCGAAGGCTTAGGAGGAACAAGTGCGGTTGCCTCCGGTTGCGAGATGAGAATCAATCTCGGGATCGATCATGTCCATGCTCCGGGGTAGTAAGTGGAACTTGTAAGTCCACCATAACCTGTTTTTGACAATTCTGAGAGAGAGAGAGCAGGACCATCTGGACAAGTAGGGGAGTTAGGATGCACGGACTTGTCTTGAGCAGGATGGATTCCAACACTAGCATTCAAGACCTGATTAGCTTCTGCAGGAGGAACAATAGAGTTTGGAGGAGCAGCTGTTTTATAGCTGTGACCAAAGATACCGCACACTGGGCAAGCAAACGGTTTCCATTCATACTCAACTTCCACTTCCACTTATTTACCATCAAGGATCAACTCAATAGATTCACAAGTTGGTTGCTGGGCTGTTATTTCAACATAAACCCTGGCGAACGTTAGCATTGTCATATGCTCTGTCCGCTGATCCACATAGAGTGGTTTACCCATAGCACTGGCCACCTTTCCAATGGATTGAGCTGACCAAAATGAAAAAGGTAAGTTCCGAAGTCTCACCCAAACCGGAACCGAACGATGGGTGTCTTTACTGAGTTCCAAACCTGGTTTCCATTCTTTTGCAGAACTAGAGGAATCCTTGCAATTGTTAAATGGCCTCCTTCAAGGACTTTCCTTCGGAACTCCCTATCCGGTATGCGCAAAACAAACGGTCCCCGCCCATTAGACATGACTTGACGGGTTCGGACCCCAGGCTTTTTTAAGAGCATCTTCAATAACTTTAAACGGCAACCGCCTTCCAATGAAATACCCCACAAGGCACTCAAAGAGCTTGGGATCAGCAGCTTCAAGATAAGATTCTGTCATCTGTATAACCGGTTTATTATTCACAAAGGTCGGCGGAGTATATTCAAGATCATATCCTTTATTCACTCCACTAGCAACAGCAGCCCAAGACCTAGTTAACGGGTTTTCCGACTCACCCCTGCGTTGAGGGCGCTTGGATGTCGATCTACCTCTACTCTTTTGACGCGCCTTAACAGGAGCAGGAGGAGGTCGCGAGTCATTGTTCTCGATCGCAGCAGATGGGGACGAAGGATTCGGCCTCTGTTTGCTCAATAAAGGGGCAACCAACGAGGGATGTCCATGAACAAGATGAACAGGAGGGGAAGGGCTTCGAATACTCAGCCCCTGATCATCAAAACGGGCCCGGAAGGGTCCGGGCAGGCAGCACTTTAGAGGACTGGACAATAAATTGAAAAGTTTTTTTCTTTTAATTGTCAGGGGCCTAATCCCCTAAAAGACTATAACTTTAGGTCTAGTCATAGTTTCATCCTTGAAATTTTTGTCTAAAAAAAACACATAACTTTATTTCCAATCCCAATTTTACCCCAAACTTCTTTCTATAAGAAAAACCAAATTTTAAATCCAGTCCCAAATTTACCTCGAATTTTTTTGTCTAAAAAATTTCACCAATTTTAACTCTAGTCCCAAATATGCCCAAAACTTTTTTTTTTTTTCTAAATACCAACTTTCAATCTAGTATCAAATTTGCCTCCGTTAATCCTTCATCCAAAAATCACCATTAGTTCTTTATCATGGTATTTCCATGGTAATGAAAATTAGGGGAATTAGGAACGACTAACGGCAATTTTTGGACAAAGGGCTAATGGCGGCAAATTTGGGACTAGAGTTGAAGTTCGGGGTGGATTTGTGACTAAATTTGAAGTTTTTTTAACAAAAAATATATTTTTTTTCAGATAAAATTTTTTTCAGATAAAAAAAAGAAGTTTGAGTAGAATTAATATTGCACCTAAAGTTGAGAGTTTCCTTAGGGGATCAGACCTATTATGAGCATAGATGATATAAAAAGGTTTGTTAGAGGCTACACTCTTTCCTTCCCACAATAAACAAGTGGTCGACCGCCTCTGACCATAAATATTGTATCGAGATTAAAATCAATAAATCAGCAAATGCTTGGAATTTTCTATTAATTTGCAAGGCATGGATGGTCAAGATTCATGAGAACAATAAGTTTGTTCTCTTGCTGGCAGATCATTTGCTTACGCTTAAAGCGGCCGTGCTGAAAGTTGTATAAGAAATCATTTATAAATCGCAATAAACTAAGGTCCCCATGACTATTTTTTTCTTTTAAATAAATGAAAAGTTCATGTTGCTACTGGGGCGCCCCCCGGGGGGGGGGGGGGACCATGTCTACTTCAAGGGCACGATTGCATGCAAATACATTAATGAAATTCCTAATGATTTGTTTATTTGCATGGACCACATGTGCACGGGGCATCGCCGAGACAGATCTCAAGTGCCAATTTTATTGTTATGTTATTCATCAGATTCCAGTGGGTAATTGAGCAAATTATGGGGTTCTCTTTCTTTATTATGGTTAAGTGGTAGTTGACTGATTGATTGGTTGATGCAAATATAAGCGGTCAAACGCTCGAAAAAAGCATTAAAAGTTGTATACAGAGGACAAGAGTAATCGCACTTTTGAAATGACAAAAGATTATGAAGTTTTGCTTGAGGGACAAAAATATCTGCCGGATTCCAAATAAAGCATGAAATTATACCTTAAGGACTAGACCAACCACATTTTTCAAACAAATCCCCCCTCCCCCTCTCCCTTTAGCGACCAAAATATCCATTGTTAACTGTACTAGCAATTAATAGTGTACGATAGACATGTCACTTGAGCCAAACTGACACTGTAATTTTAAACAAAGACAACGTTTATATGTGTTTTGTTTTGTTCTTTTTAAGTAACGGTCAAAGAAAAAGAGTATAACCTCAAATGTAGATCTCAGATTGGATGGCTAAGATTTTGCCCCAAAAAAAATTTGCAATTTGGAGTTTCATATAATCGACTATGAGCCAATTTGTGGAATTCAAACAAATTATGAAGTTCAATTACTGTTGTGAATTCTCAATTTATCAATTTCGAAGGAAATTGAACAAAAAATTCATTATGATTCAAGCAGAATGACATTCATATGGCTCAAGTGACATGTTTGTTGTTCACATCACCGCCATTAATCACATCAAATGCCAAATAAGCTTCTCTAGAAGGAAGGAAGGAAAGTTTTAACTGTTTCTATTGTTGTTTCTCTAATGAAAATTAATGCTATTTTTTTTGTTCATTTGAAAAGTGGAGTAATTTTTGTCGCAAAGGTAAAAAGTTCATCCTTTTTGTGAGACCCAACAGATATTTTTGTCTATCGAATAAAGTTCGTGTTTTTTTTTTTTTTTTGGTTTCAAAAGTGAGATTATTTTTGCTCCAAGTGTTTTAGTTTTTTCTTTATTGTGGGTTCCACTTGAGATTACTTTTGCCCCAAGTTCGTGTTTTAGTCCATCTTTTTAAGCATTGGGCCGTAGATAAATTGATCTGGAGTGGAAAAAGCCCAAGGGACCATGTTTTTGGGCCTTAGGCCATACTTTGTGGCACAAGCCGTTTTGCCCTTCTCAGACTGGAGCCCAAGCAAAAACTGGGCCCACTCATTTTCAGACCTTGATTGATGGTACTTACTCACGACAAAAAGATTACGTGACCGACATTGCTTATTTCAAAAGGATACTCGCAGATCTCGTGCTAAATAAGCGCCCGAAACACTATGGGGCTAATTACATACATGAACATCACTTAAATTAGATTTACTTAAATTTTGTTGTAGATAAAGTTAATAACTTATATCTTATCAATTGGAAACATAGATCCTCCAATAAGGTGTGAAGGAAAGTATAGCTCTCAATACATATAAAATTATCTGCATGTCATTTGCATGAAAATAAGAACATATTCATTTCAAAATACCACAAAGTATTCAAAGTAGTCTCTGACACTACAACAAAAAAAGGGAAAAATAAAAAGTTGTGCTCGAGAAAACTCGACATAGGCGTGCCGGAAGAGATAGTTGAAAAAAAAAGTAGAGTGATTGAGCTCATGAGATATAACTTTAGACGATTAGAGAGCGACTGAGATTGCTTGTAGTTCCTCAATTGATGACAAAGTGTACGCCTGGGACGTTAGATGGAGGGGTGAAACTACATGAATCTAAGTGCGAGATAAAACAAATTGAATTGTAAATGATTTTTTTTTTTTTTTGTAACTTTGAAATGACAAGGAATGAGGTAATACGAAAATAAAGTGGGTCTAACTGAAAATTATAACGAAAAGTAAAGAGTTGTGCATATATTTGTCTTCTTCTGAGAAAATATTCTGTGATTGCATAGTGTTACATTACCTGTTGATGTGGTACGTGCTTATTACTTATGTCTAATTACATCTTGACATGTAAACATTGGGAAAATTGTCTAAAAAGTTATAAACCTATTGAACTTTTTTCAGTTCAGTCCCAAATATTTTAATTTTGCCAATACAGTTCTAAACTTTTTCACTTCTTGTTAATTTAGTCCACTGATAATTTTTTATTGAAAATTACTAATATGGACGGCAGATGCTAATGTGACACTTTTTTTTAATAATATTTTAAATTTTTATGGTTTTTTTTTTAATGGCGGCCAACCCTCGCTGGCCACAAGCAAGGGCTAGTCGACCCACGCTGGCTTTGGGTGAGGGCTACAACGTGGGCCCTCACCTAGTCAGATCTAGTGAGGGCATTGCAGCCCTCGCCATTTCTGGGCGACGGCTTGTGCACCTCACCTTTACTGGTGAGGGCATCATGGCCCTAATTGTTTTTGGGTGAGGGCTCGTGTGCCCTTGCCTAGGTTGGCCAGCCCTTCGCCTATGGCTGGCAAGGGCACTGGCTATATCTAAAACTCAAAAAAAAAAAATCCAAAAAAGTTAAAAAAAAAACCCTAAAAACAAAATATTATTAATTTTTTTAAAAAAGTGTCACATCAGTGCCGCCCATTCACATCAGTAATTTTTTGCTAAAATTGGCCGGATGGATTCAATTGACAAGAAGTAAAAATGTTTATAATTAAATTGGCAAAATATGAAAAATATTTAGGACTAAATTGAACAAATTGAAAAGTTTAGGACTGAAGTGGCAAAAATGCAATAGATTTAAGACTATTTGGATAATTTTCTCTGCAAATATTAACATGGAATCAAGCATACAAATAAAAAATGCTCCTTTCTCTCTCATCCCCCTCCTCCATCCCTAACCATCTTTGAGGCCAACATTCATGCGTCCCCCCTCCGTTGTCACCAGTGGAGACGCCACCGCCTCGTCTAGGTTTGCATTGCTATGCGTTGGTTTGAGGAGGCAACCCACTTTTTTTTTTTCTTTTCTTTTTTTTTTTTTTACTACTAGTTACTCTACTTTCTTCCTTCTTCTTCCTTAGCGACAACCTGAGTAAGAAGCTCGCCCTGAACCAACTATAATAGACTTTGACTACCAAGAGGTGGGACGACAGCCCCAAGTGGAAGCACGAGATGCAATTTGAGTGGAAGCTTGCTCTAAACCGGCGGTAACGGACTTTAAGGGTGCGCATGGTAATGCTTTTTGGTCGGGGAATAGTTTCTTTTCAGAAATAATTCTTTTCTATTTCTACTTTGGGAAACAATTTTTGAGTAAAATAAGGTGTTTGGTAAGACATAAAATTTCTATTCATGAAATATAAAAAAAAATAGTAATACGTTTGGTATGATTTTTTATTTTTTGTATTTATTTATTTTTTATTCTTGCTCACGGACCGCCAACCGCCGCTCGCCACCTGTCACCGTTGCTCGTTGCCCACAGCCCACCGACCATTGCCGACCGCCGGCGATTCTAGGTGGGCAACAGCGATGGGCGACATGTGGCAGTTGGCGGGCGGTGGTGACAATGGCGGCCGGTGGTCCTACGGTGGCAGTGGCAACGGCGGTTGGGAGTGGCCGGTTAGTTGTGGGTGGCAGCAACGACGATCAAACGGCGGCAGTGGTTGGCGACGGCCGGCAATCGGCTAGAGGTGGCCGGCAGTTGGCAGACGGCCACCCAAGGCCGCAGCAAGCAAAAAAAAAAAGAAAAAAAATTGGCTTATTTCTAAAAATTGTTCCTGGAAACAAGAAGCTACTTTTTTTTGTTTCTTGTTTTTGTTCTAAATCTATTCCTGGGAACAAAAGTTTTACCAAACGGATTTCTGTTCTTTTTTTGTTTCGATGAACAAAAGAACAGAAATTGGGAGAAACAGAAATGTTATCATGCAGACCCTAAGTGTCATGATTTGAAGCAGATGTGGGCGAACTTACGGATCTTCTTGAGATTTGGGCCATGAAGGTGTCCATGGCTTCAATGGTCGAGGTCGAGATCTTGAGGGCAAATTTCTTGATCTGAAGCTATGGTCATGTCCTTCAGATCTGGCAATGATTTGCACGTCCATAGCTGCGATTGGCGAGATGGTGGGGTGGTGGCTTTAAGGGTGAAGATTGCAGTGGCCTGAGCAATAGAGACGGCCGGACATGATTCTCCAACCTAGCTGAATGGGCAGTGGCTATGAATGGAGAAGAGAAAGAGAGAAATCAAATGTTTTAAGTACCAAAAAATTTGTAAATGTGTTGCACTGGTACCAATTCAGTTTTAAACCTTTCAATTGGACTAATTTAATTCTAATTCTTTTCACATTTGTACCAATTCAGTCCATCGGCTTTAAGGGTGAAGATTGCGGTGGCACCGGGCAACAGAGACGGCCGGACATGATTCTCCAACCTAGCGAATGGGCGGTGGCTATGAATGGAGAAGAGAAAGAGAGAAATCAAATGTTTTAAGTACCAAAAAATTTGTAAATGTGTTGCATTGGTACCAATTCAGTTTTAAACCTTTCAATTGGACTAATTTAATTCTAATTCTTTTCACATTTATACCAATTCAGTCCATCTGGCAATTTATGCCGGAAAGCGATGATGTGGATGCCGATTATTCTTTGTGGTGTGGATATTTAAAATGATTTTTTTACTAATTTTTTGATTTTTAAATATGTTGCATTGGTATCAATTCAATTCTAAACCTTTCAATTAGACTAATTTAGTCCAAAGTCTTTTTACATTGGTATCAAATCAGTCCATCTGGTAATTTAGACCGGAAATCGATGATGTAGATGCCGATGATTCTAGGTGGCATGGACATTTTCAAATGATTTTTTACTTTTTTTTAATTTTATATTTTTTATATTTTTTTCCTTTTATTTTTTTCCTTTCTTTGAACTGTGTAGGTATTGGCCATTACTGGCGACCGCCTACAAGGGGCCTAGTGAGGGATGTCGTGGCCCTCGTCAACCACAGGTGAGGGTGAGACCCTCGTGGCCTAGGTGGGGGCGGCCCTCTCCGAATCGAGCAAGGGCTCAACCCTCACTTGTGGCCAATACTAACCACAGTCCAAAGAAAAGGAAAAAAAAAAGGAAAAAAAAAAAAATTTTTTTTTTAAATAATAATAAATCAAAAAATTAACAAAAAATCGTTTAAAAATATCCATGTCAGCGCCGACAATGGTCACGTAGGATTGCCGACATCCATGTCATCGATTTCCGATTTAAATTGGCCGGATATGCTGAATTGGTACTAATACGAAATTAGTCAAATTAAAAGATTTATGATTGAATTTGTATCAATGTAATAGGTTAAAGACTTTTTTTGTACTTTTCCCCGAATTATTCTAAATCAATAGACATGGTGCTTCAAAAAAAAAAAATCAATAGACATGTGTAAAGTTGTAGTTGGACATGAGTAAATAAGGGTGCGCATGGTAAAATTTCTTGGTTGGGAAATAGTTTTTTTTTTTTTTTCAGAAATAATTCTTTTCTATTTCTATTCAGGGGAACAATTTCTAAGTAAAAGAAACCGTTTGATAACTATACAAAATTTCTACTCTTGGAACAGAAAAAGAATAGAAATGCGTTTGGTAACGCAACAATTTCTCTTTTGTATTTATTTGTTTTTTATTCTTGCCCACGGATCGCCGCCGATCGCCGTCCGCCGCCGCCGCCGCTGCACGTCCGCCGGTCGCCGCCGCCGCTACACGTCCGCGGGTAGCCGCCGCTGCCGACACCGCCGCCGCCCAGCCCATCGGCCGCCACCTCCTACGGCCGCCCGTCTGCCGGCGGCGGCGACGGCCGGTGGCTGGCGGATGGGCAGCGACAACCTGCAGCGGCGATCGGCGGCGGCGGTCGGCGGTGGCTCCGAGCGGTTGGAGGTGGCCGCGGCAAGAGAAAGAAATAAAACAAAAATAAAAAAGAAAATTTGCTTATTTCTTGTTCCCGGGACAAGAAGCAATTTTTTTTGTTTCTCGTTTCTATTCCCGGGCTAACTTTTCTATTCCGGAGAATAAGAAAACAACTTGGCGTTACCAAACGGGTTTTTGTTCTTTTTTTGTTCCGGGGAACTAAAGAACAGAAATTGTGAGAATGAGAAATGTTCTCATGCAGCACCTAAGTGTTCGCTACATCTGGATGCGACGCTATGAAACCATTGAATAATTGGGAGACATGTTTCGCCAATTTGTTTTAGATTTTTCCAAAAAAATCAATGTACATACAAAGGTTAGGTCAGACTCCAATTCTATTAGTAATTCTTTTGTATTTTCAAACACACTCAAGAATTTTCAACTTATATTCTAAGCATTTTTCCAGAATTAGAGCATCTTCAAACTCTTTTTATGAATTTTCAAACTATCATTCAAAAATTCAACATAAAAAAATCATTAAGTCTTGTAACAATTTGACAAAAACTCTAAGAAATCAACATGAAAACTCAATCCCTTCACTCCTAATTATCAATTATCGAACAAACATCAATCCAGGGCTAATTAGCATCAAATGAACATCAAAATTCATGCTAAGAAGTCCAGCTGAAATTGAATTCTAGAAGAATTGATCATACCGAATTACAATGAAACATATGCTAAGCTTAATTTCAAAGGTTTTCTATCTAAACATGCAAAATCTAACTCAATCAACATGCTATTATCAACGATTAATACCGATAGTCATCTTTATAAAACTTGGCCAAGAAAAAATTGAAGGTCCTAAGGTGCTCTATCATGCAATTGACTATGATTTCATCAAAAACTCCTAAATTGATAGTTAATTACGCTCTTCATGAAACGCAAAGAGGGATTTTTCTCATTCTTCTTATCTGTATAAGAACCATTGAAGAAAATAATAATTGCGAGTGTTTTCTATCTGCAATTGTGCTTGCTTTCTTCAAGAAAAAGAACCATTGAAGAAAATAATAATTGCGAGTGTTTTCTATATGCAATTGTGCTTGCTTTCTTCAAGGAAAAGAACCATTGAAGAAAATAATAATTGCGAGTGTTTTCTATCTGCAATCGTGCTTGCTTTCTTCAAGAAAGTAGCTCTCTCTCTCTCTCTCTCTCTCAATTTCAAAGGTTTTCTATCTGAACATGCAGAACCTAACTCAATCAACATGTTGTTATCAACTATCAATATTGATAGTCACCTTTATAAAGCTTGGCCAAGAAAAAATTGAAGGTCCTAAGGTGCTTTATCATGCAATTGACTATGATTTCATCAAAAACTCCTAAATCGATAGTTAATTACGCTCTTTATAAAACTTGGCAAAGAGGGATTTTTCTCATTTTTTCTCTGTAAAAGTACCATCGAAGAAAATAACAATTGGGGGCATTTTCTATCTGCGATTGTGCTTGCTTTCTTCGAGAAAGTAGCTCTCTCTCTCCCCTCCCCTTCTCTCTCTAATTACTTTTTCTCTTTCGTTCTCTCACCTCTTCGTCTTGTCCCCCTTTCTCTCCCTCTTTCCTTTTTTTTTTTTTTTTTCAAAATTCTCCCACAATTATAGGGTAGCGTTTTGATAGATGAAATTCGATTCTTGTGCTTTGAAATGTCGTAATCTTTGTGAATGATGAGATCCGGTTGTTGAGTAAAGTGAGCTGCTTTAGTCACAAGAGTTCTTCTGGCTTTCCTCGCATTAGTATCCTTCCTCCCTCCCTCTGCCTTTGTTGGCATCCTGGAGAAAGAGAAGAAGATGAATGTGTTAATTAATGAGTCCATTCACCACCGTCCTTCGCTGTTGGCAGTGGCTGCTTAAAAGAAAATCAAAGCAAATTATCTCCCATTTCATTCAAGCGGACTTCAGACACTTCCAACAGCTTCCTAACGGCATCTTGCTGATTAATACAAAGGTACCACACAACTGTATGGGAGATCAGGCTCCAAACAAACAATGCACAAAATAATTGATAGTCATCAAACAATTTTGTCCTTTCAATGACTATATAGTCATGACTCATGGGAACCAGGATGCATTGTTAGAACAGTATCCTAATCATAAAAAACTCAAAAAATCAATCCGGTGCCCATAACCACAACTTACTTCGGAGAATAATCCTCCAAAATAAGATTGATCATATATGCAATAAATGCACCTTTCTCCCCAACATTTGCATCTCAGCAAAGTGCAGTTTCCTCAATCTTTCTTTGAACCCAGCCCTCTTCGACTCCTGCAATAATTCTAACCCCTTCTTCAAGAATATCTCCTCCCAGCTGCCAATCCTAAACGTATGCAATACATCAATAAATGCCTTCAGACTTAGGGAAAGTGACAAACTTGCTAGCACGAATTTCTTCTTCTGTCATCGCCGTTCTTCTCAACTTTGTCGCCATTCTTCTCACAGCAGATCTTCTCGGACAACTCAAAAATTTTCTGCTGGTGAAGAGTAGAAAATACCATGTCCTCTCCAGCCTTTCCCTTCTTATTATTGTACTTCCTCTTCAAAACCCGAACCTTAGGAGCTAATTGATCGTCCATGAAGCCTCGCATGAGTAATCCCTTAACATAATGCCGGATTGCGCTAGCACTTGTTAAGGGGTCCCCTTCCTTCTTATAATCAATCATGCCCTCCAAAAGGGCTGTCTCCTGTTCGTCATTCCATGTCCTCTGAAAGGGTGGCTCCTACTCATTTTGTGCCGATGAAGACCCCAGCTGAGATTTTGGAGGATCAGGCTTGGGCTGTGAGAAATTATATTTTACCTACTTCAAGTGAGATGGATCCTCACTGTTGGGCCGTGAGGGATTTGTCCTTGCTTTCTTTGCCTTCATCGAGTGGTCCATTTCAAGTCTCACCGTTCTCAAATCTTGCCGATGAGGACCCTAAAATTTTTGCGCGGAGGAGGAGGAGAAGCGTGCTTGAGCTTAGGGATTTTTCTCCTTTTTCTTCAGATCCTACAGTCGGAGGGATGAGAGAGCAATTCCGAATGTTAACGCTCACGCTCGTATTTCTGGACATGTGATTGTGCAATTTCAGGACTACTTTGATTGATATGGGGTGGGCTAAGTGGAAGAAGTTTTTGAAGTCGTTTTGTATATTTATCCATGCACTAACGTGATTTTAGATATCTAATCAAGTCATATAATTTATGATCACGATGCATGTCCAGATATTATAATGCTTAAAAACACCCGCTAAACTTTGATATCTTGCCAAATTATACAGCTATTTACGTAACAATTGGTGATGCAGAAACTGGCTTCTGCCCTCTTCTCATCTCTTTTTGTTCCCCCATTTGTCCCCTACATACCCAGAGTTCCATGTGATCTTCGATTGCTAGATAAAATCCCTCATCCACTTACGCATGTCCTCGATTGGTAACCTGTGCTATGCACATGAAGAAGTCTCATCATGGTTTGGAAAAAGATAACGCAAAGAAATCTAGGACATCATTTGGAAAACATATTAAAAATAATTACATTTTTGTTACTCGAAGGAAATTACAACTCCGAGACTCAAGATATGTAAGTAAATAGATGATATCATTAACGATGAATTATCTTTGGAGTCGATATGATATTTCAAATGGAAAATAGTTCAATGAAAAAGAAAATGATTTACATCATATAGATAATGCTTAAGTTTCCAATAAACAATTACATTTTAGTCCTATGGCCTTCTGAAATCCTAGAATCTCTCGCATGTGATACCGTTATTCGGTTCTTTTAGCTAAATAGAAACTATATTTGAATAAATTGTGCTGTTAATTTGTGAACTTTAATGTTGATTCAATTTTAAACTCAAACATATGTTTTAGCTGAAATTCTCACAAAAATCGTTGAACTTTGATTAATTCGATAGGATATATTAGGTATTACTATACCTTTCATTATGCTTTTCCTGCTGGAATGGATCTTCTGTCCAATACTTCTTAATTTTTATAGCTTACCAATATATCCTGAACATTAATCTCCTTTATTTTGTCTTTTGGGTTGTACTTGTAACACTTACCAATGGAAAAAAAATATGATATCAATTTTCTTAATTTACCAAAAAGAATGAATCTTTGACTTGTTCCGTTTATTGGCATCCTTGAGCTTTAATTTGGCATATAGACAGAAGTTTGGTACTAATGCTAAAGCAAAAATTATTAAACAGTTGAAATTTAATACACTGATGGTTTCTTAAGTGAAATTTTCAATTTATTTCCCTTCTAATTCGCTTTGTTCTTTTTTGCGTGTTGGCTATTCATAATTGGTCTCATAATCTTGATAAATATAGTTCGTGCAATAGATCTTTAACAATTATAAAATCCTCTATAATAAAATATTTTAGGATCACTGGCATGATATCTAAATATACGAGCAAGGGCCATTGACGAGTAAAATGGGCCGATAGTAACAGCAGTAACGGGCCAAATGTGGTGGCAGCCATGCAACAACGAGGGCTCGTAAAGGCCATTTGGTTAAGTACCTGGACATGGCTCCTTTGGTTCATTGCGAATTGAATTCCTCAATTAACGAACTCTTTTATATTTTTTCATGTTTGGAAAGGAATCTAAATGTGGATACGGAAAAATTCCTATAAAAAATGTGGAATTGGATTGCCTTGCCATAGATAGTATTGAAATTCCAAATTTGATTCAATCTATACCTTGTTAGAAAGCTTATGAAATTTCCAATGACTCTCATGAAAGATTCAACTCCAGCAAAACATGTTTACTAGCTCAAATTTGAGCACACGCATCAGGTCTCAAACAGGACAGATTCTGTACAGAACTTTAGACATGTGAAAACCATATCAAATGAGATTCAATCAAGGCATTCTATAGCTCATTGGAAAGATATTCGAACCGTCTTCGACGTTCATGAAGACTTCGAACACAGAAAACCACAACAACCAGCTCATATCAAGTCATTTGCACAGAAGGTCTGTCAGGGATACGAAATTGCAGAACGAAAGTTCAAAAGTCATTTCAGATAGCAGTACATCCTGGCCCCGAACCTTTGTTGTCGAGAATGTATTTCGACACGAGAAGGTTCTCGCCTCATCGGACACTATGATGATCACCAACAACTTAGTATAAAGGCAATCGACCGAAGGAAGCACCCATAAGAGAAGCAAGGTCAGCTGAAAACCAATCACCTCAAGTATATAATTTGCTGTCTTGCATTTTTTGGCACAAAAATCCCCAACAAAAGAGATTGATATGCAAGAGATAGAACAATAACTGCAAAGTTGTACATCTGCAAGAACTTAAAAATCCTATTTCTCTTCTTCAATATAGTGAGTCTCATTCGAAAGAAAACCAGAGGAAAGGCAAGATATCCAAGATGCAATATATCGTACTGCAAGGTCCCAGTAATTAAAACTAGAGCAAGCATGAGATCCAACAGACGACCACAACAATATATCCTCAAGTAGTCAGGAACTGTCCACATGCTTTTAGCTTCAAATGAGAGATCTCTCCATACAAATATGTTTTTACACTGAGACATCACCTCTCTGTAAGTATATGATCCTGAAAAGCTAGACCTGTAATTGGCACGAAGTTTTGAACAAGCAAGCATGAAGACTATGAAGTAACTGATCAGGACATAAAAATCATCAATGGTAAAACCTAACCGATATAAAGCACTCATTGATCAATCACGCCAGGACTTCATTGACACAGGCTTCACACAAGCATCAATGACAAATGGAATCAGGCATATAAAAATAGTAATGGCAACCTGATCAACTTCCAACAATTCTAAAAATCTGTATGCTGTAACCAAAGACATTTCTTCAAGCACCGATTCATGAATCCAAGTATAACATCCAGCAGAAAAAAAAAAAAAAAAAAAAAAACAAGGTTCGACAATGCATATCAGTAAAGAATCATCATCCAACTTTCACAAAGAAACAAATTTCAGATGGCAATATATCCTAGTTGTTCCATGTTTTCAAGGCACGATCTCCCATGATTAGCAGCAGATTATTTGACAGCAGCAATTTCAATGATCTCAAACACAAATGTTCCAGCAAATCTAAAGCAAGTTCAAAATGGAATGCCTATGATTTTCAATGAAGAAACAGAACACAATTAAGCTAATATGACCAAAATTGATCAAAAACCTAGTGATGAATGAAATTTAGACATCTCAATTTTAACTTTAGAATTTTCAGATTTGACCGACTTGTCCCAAGATCAAACTTAATTGAAAATGAAAACCCGATCAAATAGTGTTATTGGACGATATAAGTCAGAGAGCTTTTCGATGATATCCCAATTCGCCCAAATGTGATGTCCAAATCACGAGATATCACGTCTTTTAATGAGCTATATAACCTCAATGATATCGGCAAATCTGTTAATTTTCTCCTATTCATAGTCATTTTTATAAAGTTCAAGGTTTTTTTGGTCGGAATTTATATAAAGTTTAAGTCAAAAGCTGTATCGTATCAAGAATTGGGTTTAAAAGAAGGATAAACTTTCTAAAACAAAACTACAAATAATCGAATTGGGAATGAAACAAAAGAAAGAGATTAAAAAAAGAAAGAAAGAGCTGTTTTAAGACAAATTTTGAAAATCAATCATCCAAATCCATCTCGACTGATATAAGGTGGGGTTCTAATGAAGGCTGTACATAGTGACTCCAATGAAGGCAATATGAAAAATTTCAAGATAGCTGAGGTTGAGATTTTATGTCTTGTTTATGCGTAATTTGCAATCGAGTGCCCTAAACTGATTTGGCTTAACAATTTGCGACAGTTTTAAACTTGAAATATATCTCTAAATAACGAGGCACACAGGTCGACATGACCTCATTTCCGGTAGATATCCTCACGTTATAACCAATTTAGGCTTGATTAAGACATAAATTCCCTATGCACATTCTACTCACTGAGAAATTTATAATAATAATAATAAAAGAAGTACAGAGCCCCACTTGAGAAAAGGCCAAAGTCAAAGCAAGCCTTGCATGCACCCGGTGCACGTGAGCTCATTCCTTCTGAACCTGGAAATCATGTTGTCTTTCACATCATATAATGACCGAGATGAAGTAATTTCACATATTTCGGGTAGATCTAAGAATCGTTTCAAAAATCAAGGGTTGAAATTATCCCCTTTTTATTTATTCAAATGAACGGAAAGCAAGGAGAAATTTACAAGTGTAATAGAGAGCAACAGGATATGTGATGATGTTGAGAAAGAGTACTAGAGAAGTAGAGCATCCACTTGTATTGACCAGTGGATTGAGGTGCCGATATTGTGGGTACAAACAGATGGCTACTATCTTTGAGTGTTTGTACTGAAATGTTCTGCTTTATCCTCATCAGTATTCACGCTAGTATTCGACCACAATGGCCAGGAGCTAAGACCATTGCAAGACAAGTGCTCGTGCTATAATGTTCCATTAGGGTTGTTAATTGGTGGGCTGGGTCAGGTTTAACATGATCCAACCCATTTTGATACCTTTATGTTCCATATGTCCTTGGCGTATTCATGGGTTGTCCTATCGCTGCCGAACTTGAATGATCCTGCTGTGTCCAGAATTGACATCCTCGTCCATCTCTGCAGGAAAAGCGAACAAGCCAATCGTAATTACGCGTTAGAAAGCATTTGCATAATGCACTCCAAAGACCAGTACGTAAAAATGGTTTTGCACATCGACCGCCTTTTGGTCTCGATATGCCTCATCAACTTCTTCTTGACAGGAGATGTAACTGGGAAAGTTTGTCTCGTTCCCCACGAGAAAATAATCTAAGCGACCAAAACGTTCCTCCGAAGAACTTATCAGCTCATCGTAATTGCAGTGCCCAAAAACACCAATTTGGGCGAATGTTTCGACTTCTTGGAATCGTGGGTCAGAGACAAACTAGATGGAGAGGATGTATTTAGTTAATTTCAACCCAACTACAATTTATCCCTTATCCAAAAGGCTTAAGCTATTAATTGACAAGCCTTTATCAAGCATCGTATCCCTTGGCACCACCACTCGAGTGTCCGTGAAGTCTTACATACGAACAAAATGACGATGCAACCTTATGAAACAAACAACCGAACACAAGACTATAAAACGAAAGCGATTCTAATTAAAGTAGCAATAAGAGCCGGTGTGTATTCTTGACTTGAGTTTTAATGACATAATACTCAATTGTCTGCCTCAAAGGCTGAAGTCAAATAGGTCACAAGGTATTTAGTACGTCATCACAGTTCTCATGGTTTTTAGGTAGTTGATAGGTTGACGTATCCCTTCCCTCTGCTCCTCTTTTTTCTTTAATCCTTTGGAAGAAGAAAGAGAAAGAGACTCTGATTGAATTCACCCTACATTTCATCCATTTTATCTTTCGAAATCTACTATTAGTTCAGGTTAGCTTGCCACTGAAGCGAGACGAAATACTGATAGGGTTATGACAGTTATTTGTTGAAAAAGTTCATCACCTTCTATCTCTAAAAGCATCTTGACCAAGTTTTCAGTCACGAAATTTGGGTTCTTTTGAATTCACAATGCATTATAGTAATTATAATCGACTGATTATGTGTTAATTACTTCTCGACTTATGTTTTCCAAAATCCAATTGGTAGTTAAATACATTAGAACCTGCGTTTCGATATCAGTTACGCTGGTGGCTATCGAAATTCATAGATAGCATTGATAGGCAGCTATTTTTAACATTGTAGCTAGAAACATGCATTTGGATCTTAAACTTACCACTATATAGTTGATAAGTATGTTACTATCGACTTTCCAAATTCATTATTAATATAGATATTAAGATATTGTAGACATTTGCAAAACTTGTTATGCTTATGATGTGAGACAAAAACGCCGTGCCCCTAGCAGAAAATAAACATGACATCCAAAAATTCTTCCTTTACTTTTGGACTGGAGGTACTTGATTTTAATAAGACCATATGATCCTGTTAGGGCGTATACATGAGAAGAAGTCATTTAAGTTTGTTTTCTCTTTCATCTTGAGAGACATTTCAACAATTACTCATGATATTTGTCTAGCTTTACAATGTAAATCTCTAGACATATTGTCGAAGTAAGTTTGGTATCAACTTTTGACCCAAAAAAAAAAAAAAAAAAAAAGGGTTTGGTATCGACTATAAAGAAGTAAAATTATTTGGCAAGAAACGTGATGCAGTCGATCCCAGACATGGATCCTCCTTCTATTGTGGAAAGAGGAAAAACTCGATAATATGTTTCATTGAGACATGATTGTTCAACGATCTCAGTCTGTATTTACTTGAATGATGCCATAAATCTGTGTTAGTTTGTTCATCCCAGCAATTTACACTAGTGGCAATAACTTACTAGTGGATCATATGCGATCGCCATAGAGTTTCTTACTCTCAGTTCATCTCTAGATCAGTAATACAAATTATATCCCGATGATTTTATCGAACGGGATAACATGCGAATGAGAATTTGCGCAGCACCAAAGGGTTTGGCATTCGTCGGTGTCCCAAATTCTGCAATTTCTCCACAGTTTCCAAGCTATGTCAATGATCGATGAAATCTGTAAAATCTATGGCATATCCTCCAGTGAAAATACACTTACACAACAGGGCTGACTGCTGAGGATGAGTATTCTTTTGATTGTAATGTTATTACTTAGAGAGCTTGTGGAAAAAAATTGAAGTAGATTCCACAATAAATGAATGCCGTGTACGACTTCAGTGAATTGATGTCTCTGTGTTTTCTTTTTGTATAAGTCATAGCTTGATATTTTTATGTTATAGTTAACTCATTTAATGATGACAAAATATAATGTCTAAATGCAGAAACTTCCGCCATGTTTTTGGTTAAGTTACTCATGAATCTACACCCTTCAGTTACTCCACTGACGAACGTGCATATCGGGACGCTCATCATTCGACAAAACAATATACAAAAAGTCAAGACAGTAAAAGGTTTCAATAGAGAATTCATGCTACTTAAAGAGATTACATTATAGAAATCGTGGAGTTTATTATACAATGTCTAGCATCGTCTACTAATTATCCATCAAATACATCAATAATAGTACTCGAGCTCGTGGTAGTCTAGCTTGTACTCACAAGGCAGAGAAGACGGAATTTATCCATGTCTATAAGGAAATGAGAATGAGCAACTTGATGTCACAATCGAGAGTTGACTTGATCCGACGACAAACTCTGCGACGGAATCAATACAGATATTTGAGAAGTGATGCGGGTGCATGAAAATTAAAGTTACCATGTTCTTATACACTGATGATTGCAACTTATCTACATATATCGTAATGCTCTTCTGAGGATGACCAATCACGCATCTACAATTCTAGGTCCATGCAATGGAGCGCCCTAAGTTCGATGGATCTCTAGCAACTTCAAATTGAACTAAAATTGATCTGAGCTTAGCAAACATAATCAAAGGCTTGTAGTTCAGAATTTCTCACCAGGGGAATCCCTTTGGCCGCTCTTTCAGCCAAATAAGGGCAAGGCTTAAAGAAATCTCCATACATCTTTGACCATTCATCCAATCTTGAACAAATGTGCTTGGAACCCAATGAATCGGCCCAAAAGACAATGCCTCCCCTGCACGGCACATCTTTAGATTTTACATGAATAGAATAAAGCAGGACTTGCGAGCACTCAAAATTACACACCGATAAGGTGGAAAGCCCCTGCCCATAACAGCAGCTATGTCAAGGTCCGCCGCCTTGACAGCGATTCCTTCGGCAAGGATTCGACAGGCCTCATTTACCACAGGGAAGAATATCATCTCTACGATGTCGTCTTCTGCTATGTTTACCAGCTGTTTAATACAAACGCAATATTAGGGAAGAAGAATGATAGTCATCAATAGGATAAGACTGCATCTTCAAAACAGTTGCAACTACTTCTGAGCTTTTCACAGAATTACAGAATAAACTTCACAAAGAAGATATCATAACTCGACTAGCTTGAAATGGTGTTGATTTTCTTTACTCTTCTGTTTTTCCCTGTGGGTACAGATTAATGGTTATCCACTCGAAGATTTTAGAGCACAAGCAAGGATGACCAATCGGTTTTGAGCGATTCGATATGATTTAAACTTCAGAAAGAAGCTATCAAAACTCAACCAACATGACAGGCATCAATTTTCTTTTCTTTTCTTTTTTTCTTTTTCTTTTTTTTCCTGGATATGGGTTAATGGTCATCCCCTTCCAAGTTGTAGGGTACAAGCAAATGTGGTCAATCAATTGGAGAGAAGGGGGGGGGGGGGGAGAGAGAGAGAGAGAGACAGGCCTTAGAGTCCACAGTAACACCAGAAATACTTCTGGCCTTCTCAATATATTTTTCTAGATCAGGATCAGCGGTAGCTTTGCGCCTTTGGTCATACTGATAAAAACCTTTGTTGGTAGATTCTCCTGCAACAAAAGCAAGAAGAATCAAGAGTAGAAAAGAAAACCAAAGAGCTGAAAAAAGCCAACTCCCAATTTTTTATGCCCCATTAAATATTTCATTTCATGTGTGATTCTAATTTGTCTTATTTTTGGTTTGATAATTGGCAGTGTCGTCCTTTGTCCGGTTTACACGGGGTGCTAAAAGTATATCTCACATCACTCATCTACAGTGTTTGAAAGGGCTTATATGCATGAAGTCTCCCTCCACCTAATGGTTTTAGGCTTTTTGGGTGAGACTTCCTAAAAAGATTGAAATTCAGGTCATGATGCATCAGTAACAGTTTTACCAGCTCTCTTATCCTCCTGCAAGATGGGGATAAGCATTGATTTATACGTTCTTTCAGGGAATTTCTCCAGGAATTGCATGCCAGTAGCAATTGCAACTCCAAAACCAACAAGGTCAGCTAATCTGCCAGCATACAGTAAAACTCAGTCAAACATTAGACCATTTTGGAGAGCAAAACGAAAATAATTCAAATTCTAGAATGCTTTAAGACCTGAAAGGACCCATTGGCATCCCAAATTTGGTAATCGCATCATCGATCCTATAGGGATTGGTGCCACGCTCAACAAGCAAAAGAGCAGCTTGTGTGTATGGGAAGAACATCCTGCTCCCAACAAAGCCTGTACAATTCCCAACCACCACTGGGATTTTCTTAATCTTTTTCCCAACATTAAGCAAGTCGACAACAACCTGGGGAGATGTATGCCGAGTACGAACAATTTCCAAAAGAGGCATGACATGTGCAGGACTGCATTGGAAGTAGCTCCCAGTATTTTAGCAAATGGAAGGTAGGAAAAAGAAAACAAAAATAAAAATCTCACACTATAGATCACCTGAAAAAATGGGCCCCAGCAATCCGATCTAGAGAATTGGTTCTCTCACCAATGATGGTCAAATCAATAGTGGAGGTGTTGCTAGCGAGTATACAATATGGAGGGCAATATTTTTCGAGCTCAGCAAAAATTTGTTGCTTCAAGGAAACATCCTCGATAACAGCCTGTTTAAAGCATCAGGTACAAGTACCTAAGGATCTTCCCATAGTCCTACATAAGATGAAAACTGTTGGAGAAGATCTTCTAACTACCTCAATAACCAGGTCCACAGTTCTGAAGCTTTCATAGTCAAGCACACCCCTTAGAAGGGACATTGTTCTTTCAAGCTTCTCCTTGGTCATTTTACCTTTCTTAACACGGCTTTCCAGATTTGCTGAAAGGACATAAAAGTTAACAAATGGCAGGCCTAAAAAAGTAAAAGCCAACAGCAACACAAAGGTGCTTGAATGTGAATACTAAGATGCACCAAAATAATACTATTGTTACCTCTGACTCGTCCTATACCAGCATGTAAATACTTCTCGTTTACTTCTTTGAGGATCACAGAATAATTACTAAGTATCAATGCTGTTGCTATTCCAGATCCCATTAGTCCTCCACCAAGAACAGCAATCTTGTTGAGTGGCCTAGGCATCAAACCTCTGTCTGTGATACCAGGGACCTATTTCACAGTTGTGGAGGGTCAATATACCCGAGTTTCTAAAAAAATCAGTAAGTCAAGATGAGTAACATTGACTTTCAAAAGCTTTCATCCACTACAATCCAGCCTGGGCCATATACCATCATTAAGGGCCACTAATCAAGTTCCTTCTATGTTTAGAGAAAGCAATAACTCCTAGAGCTTCTGTGAACTCAGACGGGTTTGATGAAGCTAATCACAATCTTTTTCTACCAATACAGTTTAATGGTCAAAAGAATTGTAGAATCCACATCTGAAAAAGTAACATGTCATTAAAAATGGAGAGAGACATGTACTACATTGAGAAAAGAATATGGTGAAATCATTATTACATCTGGAAAAACTGGAATCAAACCGATAACCTGCCCTGAAAAATAGGGTAAGGGTGGACGTTTCGCCAATCCGCAAAAAACCAAGTCAAACCTGACCAGGACATTTCCGGGTTGGTTTGGGGCAAACTGGTTCGACCCGATATGATCCAACGTGTGAAGAAACATTTTTTTCTTTTGTGCTTGATCATAGTTGAAACTTTTGAAGAGTCAGAATGATACAATATCTGGTCTTGTTAGCTTAACATTTGAATATTATCTGAGGAAATATATAATCTATATATTTCATTTATCGGATGGATGAATCAAAATAATTTGAATAATGCTAGATATAGTAAAAATCATAGAAAATTTGCTTGGCTAAGTCATGTGATAACTTTTCAAATGGACACTTGAATGGGCATACTAGCTCACATAACTATTTGCAGATTTTCACATTACTTAACAAACTAATTTACAATACAAATCTTAATACCTCTAGCGTTGCTCAAACAATTTACAAGTTAGGTCAGATCGACCTAATTTAACCCAATTTGACTTGATGTGCGAAAAATCTTTTTAGCTTAAATCATAGTTACTGGAGTAGTCATAATTATGAAATATTCAGTCTCGTAAGCTAATATATGCGTAATATCATAACAAAATATGCAATTCTTGTAACTTTCAAGAGGTGTCACTTTTCCCTTAGGAGCTAAGTTGGATGGTTCATAAGTGCTCTATTGTGTTTTAAATTTTTTGGTTAAAAAATATAGTATTTGCTACAAATGCTTTTGACGATATACACTTTAACAGGATCAGCTTTATTATAGTTTTAAGATATTCTTTTGTTTAATAGTGCTATACTTATTTGATTGTAGGAATTGTGAAATCAAATTTCTCAAATATTATGATGTGTGCAGCTAACTAATTTGTGCGGTTATTTAGAAGCAATTGTAGATCTGCAATCAACACATGAATTTTCTATTTATTACTTTGGCAAAGATATTTATCATCTAAAGTTTTTGCATAATAAAAGCACGTCTTTTAAGGAAGATCAAATAACAGGTCAAAAAAGGATCAACCCAGTATGGGCTGATCAAATCTCGACCCATTAATGGACCCACTTTATAAGTCATACCCATATTGACCCAGAACCCAATCCACTCAGTTGCCACGTCTAACCATTGTACCTTCACATGAATTAAAAAATCAGACATCTTTTGCATGAAGGTAATCCACACTACCAGGTGACAAATCATAAAACAATCTTTGATTAAACCACTTCAAGTAACCAAAAGCCAATTTGAAATTCATACTAGCCATTTTAAAGGATATGGATAGAATTTCATGAAGATTGCCCCAGAATGTTTTGGGAAAAAATAGAGCATTCATGCACCCTTGCAATTGCCCAAAGCATGTAAAATTTCAAATTCGAAACCAAAAGCTTTGTTGTATCCTCCTTTTATTCTACGCCAGATCAACAGTCTTACAAACAGTAGTTATGTTCAAACCTTTGAAGCCCCACGCTGAGCAAAGAAGACGTGGACCAAGCACTTGGTGGTGTAAGATTTTTGAAGCTGTTGAGACTCTTTAGTCTCCTGCAAATATAGGATCTAGTTCACAATATTTCACAATTTGCTCCAATAAGAAGGCTACAAAAGCTAGATTAGGCAGTACCTTCCAAAGTCCAGCCTGTGGACCAGAGATTATACCCTCTTCAACAACGTCAATGCAGATCAGAGGATGCTTGACATTAAGAGCCTGTTTTTTGACTTGAGATCTTGCAAACTTAAGTATTTGTCTTGTGTCCTTAAGGGATCCTAGCCTGTCAGTCCTGTAAAGAGAAGCAACCCAGGGTCTCCTGCACTGTGAGATATCCAGAACCCATTTACGGGCAGTTGGTAGCAGTTCATTTGGTGATACAACAGCATCTACAAGGCCCAAACTGCATGCTTCTGTCCCTTCCACTGCCTTTGAGGTCTATGTGGTAAATCATTGGGGAAGCTAGAGCAAGTTACTCAACATATTCAGAACAAGTAGAGAAGCAAAATAATAAAAAACCCATAAGGCCAAAGGGTACCAGCATCATCTCAAGCGACTTGGAGAGACCAACAAGGCGTGGAAGCCGCTGTGTTCCTGATGCAGTTCAGGTGCATGACCTTAATAATATATAAATAGATTAAAATGGAAAATCACAATAACTGTATGCTAGTGCAAGTAATAAGATCAAACTTTAGGTTAAGCTGTCATAAGAACCGTATGCCGTACTAAAGAGGTCATTATAATACCACCACTCAGGAAATGCAGTAACCCTTGTTCTTCAGGCACCTTCATATTTCACTTTGTAACAAAAAAAATGTCCCAGTCCAGAATTTAGCATTTTAATCATGGATTATAACTGAGAGAACATAGATCGTCAGTTCTAACATTCACTTGCTAATGGACCATTTAAATATGCAAGACTATATACAAAAGTAAAGAGATGCAAAAAACTGAAATAAAACATAGCCGTCTTTATAGTCCTGCTATACTTTCATTGGTGGTCACTAAAGTTTAGTAGATTTTGCGTTTAAGTCACTACTCAATGCACAAACTTTCATTTCTTTGTACTTTTTCAATTGATGCACTTTGACTGATATCCAGTCAATTTTTCCATGACAAGCTTGGTGTAGTGGCCACATGGTGTTGTGTCCAGAAAATTTGCCTGTTTTCAGAAATGTCATTATTTTACTGGAAAAGAGGCTGGGTTCCAGTCAAAGGGCATCAATTGCAAAGAAATGAAAGTTCAATGCATGGGTCATTAAATGCATATCTATCTGTATTTATCTTTTTGAGTGATTTGCGCAATGTGAGACCATGGTATCTCGACAAAGAAAATAATAAGTGCAACTTATGCCCAAAAAATAGAGAAATTCAACAGTGCAAAGAATAGATCCTAGTCTTTATTGAGAGACATATGCTAAGCAGTTAGAATCTCGGTCTCTATCATCCTCAAATAGCCTAATGCCACACCTTATTAACTAAAAGCACTTGATCAGACTGATAA
The DNA here is from genome assembly GCA_017140595.1 of Eucalyptus curtisii. Taxonomy (NCBI): domain Eukaryota; kingdom Viridiplantae; phylum Streptophyta; class Magnoliopsida; order Myrtales; family Myrtaceae; genus Eucalyptus; species Eucalyptus curtisii. Next base: position 12,863,536 of record CM029495.1, on the reverse strand, counting down.
CAAGCACGCTACATTAATGTGCCGAGCTCTCTGTCAAGATCCACGCATGATGTGGCACTGGATTGCCAACATGCAAGATAGATCAAGAAGTAGCTTGGTTTGAATTCAAAGAAACAAAATCATACAGATGGACTTTGTATTATCCTATACACATCTATCCCACGTCCAGTTTCTGGATAAAAACTTCCATTGCCCAATGCTTCTTCTGTTACTGCTTAGGTCCCTTACTCTATGGCTAAAATTCCATTGAATTTACTGAGGTCCCAAAGGGGAAAACGCCAAAGAAATCGTATATAACTCAAGTGTGATGGATATGGAAAACTCAGAATTTGGCACTATAGGCTTAGAAAACTAGTTATTTGCACCTTGACATGTTGGCTATTTCTAAGTTTCCAGCTACCTTCATACGCACGAGTCACTAGAATGAGGACCTTATATTCCTTGGGGCAACATAGCAGTTAAAAGGAAAAAAGAAAAAAAAAAAAGAAGCAATCTGCAGCATTTTGTAAAATGATTTTGCTGCAATTTCATCTATTATTCATTGTCTACAAGTATCAAAAACCAATGTGGAGTCAGATAATTATCATGAGCAATAAAAATATCATATGCACACGATCTCAGTTCGCATTCGAGAATTGCTTGAACTTAAACAATTAAAAAAAAACTGAACATGCTTAGAAGAAATGATGTTTATTTTGTTAAAATTAGTGAAGGGAAGCTGATTCGGGTCATGAAGTATTGCATTAACATTCACCTTACAGATGATGTACAACATGCCCAGTCAAACACATATCTAGAATGCTCAACTTGAATTATGGCAATACCTCCAAGTCCAGGAATGATGCCGAACTGAAGTTCAGTGAGGCCTAATCGCGCGGTAGGAGTCGATATTCTTGCATGGCATACCTGATTGAGAAAAACTAAAAATTGACAACTGAAAAATAATGTTCTCAACCTACAAAACAAAAATGATCTATAAACAAAAATGTACTAGCACCATAGCAAGTTCTAATCCTCCACCCAAAGCGACGCCGTCAATAGCAGCAACGGAAGGCTTCTTAGCCCCTAAAAAGAAAGCACACGGTTGAATAAGCAAGAACTGAAGTCGAAAGCAATAAAAGTCAAGCACATACCTTCAAGTCCCTCAGTGAAGAAATCAACTGAGGCATAACCAGGCTTAGTTTGTTCTGCCAGAATTCAGAAAAAGAAAAGGACATGATAACGTTACAATGTCGAGAGTCAAGTAATAGAGTATGAAATAAACATGCAGCTAAAATACCTTCCTGGCGTTTTTGTCCACCAAAACCGCTAACGTCAAAGCCCCCACAGAAAATGCCTTTTGCACCTGTTCCAGAAAAGAAATGTCCCAGCATTATAATCCTTCTGGATGCAAGATGTACAAGAAGAAAAAAGAAGCCTGATGAATACCCGTTACTACAATTGCTTTCACATCTTCTCTCCCCAAAGCCTGCTCGTAACTCTCACTTAAGCTGCGGAATACTGGAAAGTCAAACGAAGAGATCAATTAGACTTTTCCAGGCATTGTAGAGATCTAAATGTTAATATGAACTTTGGTAAAAACACATATCCTAAAGACAGACTTGAAATGTGCCAACAGGAAGCTCCATACACAGATTTTAGTGAAAGTACATGAAGGTCAGATGTTATGCCACATTCTACTCAACAGGTACAACTTATTCCCCATCACTCTTCCTGTCCGCTAATGTTCAATATCAGCGAGTTGTTCGCCACGAAGTGAATTGAGTTGATGCAAGTGCATGAGTTTTATCGTTAACTCTCTTCTGCAGAAATTTCAACTCAAGTCTACCATACTTGATCAAACCACGAAACAAACGGGATAAAGTACACTAGAATTTCTGAAGCTTGCACACACAGTGCAATCAAGTCCGAACCTTTCAATTGTCACAATCAAGTCCTAAATCTTTTTTCTGAATATGTTACAATCACACCATTCCAGTCATCACTTCTCCAATAGCTAACACCTGGCAACCTCCACCACACAGGAAATTTTCTTCTGCCCAGTGCGCGATTTGCAAGGGACAGATTTCATTTGCCATTTTTGGTAAAAAGTTCGTGACTTGATCGCATCAATTGAACGATTCGGTACTTAATCAGGATCCAAACCGACGGTTTGGGACTTTCAGTCAACTCTTCACACAACAAATATTGGGATATGCTTACTCCAACCGGACACGATCTGAAATATTTCCATATGATACATATAGGGAATAAAAGCGACCCAAGTGCTTCAGTTCATCATCCAATAACTGAAACGAAAGCTTTTGACTGCAAGCAAAGTGAGGCCAAGAGATGCATTCCATCCTCAACTAAAACTCAAAAAGCTCAGACTAGTTGATGAAAGCAAGGTCAGTTGATCATGATCACCTCGAAATTACTGTATCCACAACAAGCAACTGAAAAGCATGAAGAAACTCCACAGACCCACAAAGGAAAAAATGTCGGCGAGGACGGCAAAACCAGTGAAGGCAGCAACTTTCGAGAAATCGAAGGATGTCGGAAAGGAAACAGAGGACGTACTGTCGGCGGTGAGGGCATTGACAGGAGGGTTGACGATGGTGATGAGAGCGACGCCATCGTCGCCCACCTCCAACACCGTCGTCCTCTGCGCTTCGCGACTCATTTGTTGTCTCGTTTTGCTTTGAGCTGCGACGGTGAACTAGGAGCTGCGGGGTAAGATTTCATTGGGCATTTATATGCTCGCGTGCCCTTTCCTTTTGGTGGATATGCAGCGTGCGGACAAAGTGAATTGAAAGTTTTTTCAACGTGCGTCAAAATTACCAATGGCACGTGAGTATTAAGAACGGATGAAAGATGGTAGACATATAAAATTTGTTGCTTTTCCCGTATGAAGAAAGTAAGAGTAGTGAAAAGTTACTTTGATGCCTACGGAAGTTACTGTAGCAGCCCTTTCAAAGTGAATATCAAGAGAGCGGGGAGATTATTGGCTGAGAGCAAGATAATCATCTAATGAGATGGTATCTTTGTTTTGACTCTTCAAACTTTATTGATCATGATTTTTCTAATGTAATTTGTGAATGGAGTCCTTCAGAGATAGGAGGCCAAGTAATAGAAAATCCTTCATGCATAAAGCTCCCATAGAGCCATTCGTTGGATCGTTTACTCGGAATATGAAACACTTCGATATTATCACTACCAATTAATACATAGAAAAATGATAAAAAAAAATCCTAAACCTATTACAATTGTGACAATTCAGTCATAAACTTTTTTTTTGTCAATTTAATCCTAAACCTTTTATTTTTATTCCATTTCAGTCCATTCGGCCAAAATTGGTCGGTTGATGCTAACGTGGTAGTCAGCCGGCGTCGGTGAGTTTTTTTTAATAAAATTTTATTTTTAAAAATTTTTTATTAATTTTTTTTCTTTTTTCCCTCTTCCTCCCTCCTCCTTCCTTTGGCTCCGACGGCTAGCTAGGCTAGCCGGTCGCCAGACTGAGGCGAGGGCTCGCCTTGCTGTCGCCGGGCGAGGCGAGCCCTCGCTAAATGCGAGGGCCCCGCCGGATCGCCTCGCCAGATCTGGCGAGGGGGGCTCGTCGAAACCCCGGGATCCGGCGAGGGGGCTTACGGTCGCATCTGGCGAGGGCTCGCCTCGCGGTCGCCGCGCGAGGGGAGCCCTCGCCAGATCCGGCGGGGGCTTGCCCCACCGGATTGCCTGAGTCTGGCGATTGGCCAGCTTGGTCGATTGCCAGAGCCAAAGGAAGGAGGAGGGAGGAGGGAGGAAGAGGGAGGAAGGAAAAAAAAAGAGGAAAAAAAATATTAATAATTTTTTTTTTAAAAAAATAAAATATTATTAAAAAAAGCTCGACGCCGACGCCGGCCGCTGCCATGTTAGCGCCGACCGGCCAATTTTGGCCGGATGGACTGAATCGGAACAAAAACAAAAAGGTTTAAAACTAAATTGGCAAAAAAAAAAGGTTTAGGACTGAATTTGCACAATTATAATAGGTTTATGACTTTTTTGGTAATTTTCCCATTAATAAATGGATTAGGCGCAAATAATTTTGGGGTTGCTTGTGGAAACCGGAAACACACATAAAGTGAACGACGGTGTATAAATTATGCGTTGGAATTGTGTGTTAACAAAAAAAATAAAATAAATAAATAAAATATATATATATATATCTCTTCTACCAAAATAATATAAAGGAGTAGGGACTCAAAAACCAGTGGCCACAGGCGTTGGTTGACTAAACCAAGAGTTTAATAAAGTGGAGACTAGAAACTGACACAGAATAGGACAAATGGGCATTTTTTTTTTTAATTACACTAAAGAAACTTTTAGTTGGACTAATCTCTAGAAATGCGTACAAATTACTCTGTCTACATGCATTATGAAAGGCTCCATTACTAAAAGTGATGAATGAGATTCTTTAGATCGAGTGATGCTATGATTTAAATATAAAATATTACACCATTTTTCCTAAGTCAGGTAAGCCCCCAGATCCAATGTATGACATGATTATGAATATGTGAAAAAATAGAGACAGCAACACGTGAAAGCGCCAGCTTTTATCTATTGTACTTATTTATTTTTGTGAGTCCATGTCTTACGGAGCAAATTCGGATCTTGCGAATATGGAGAGGGGGCTTGATTTTTTTAACCTCTTGCGAATATAATACGTAACTTGCAAACAATCTTCGTTTGACCTCATTGAATATGGTACTTATTTATTACACTAGACGAGTCATGTCTACCTATTGTCATGGAAAAGAATTTCAGGATGCAATTGGGTTGAATAAAAAGAAAATTAAGATTGAATGCGTCGCCAACAGTGGGCTCCACTTAGCACCAATAATTTGTACTGACCCGCCATGTGCATGGAAGATTTTCGAGCGAAAATAAAATAAGTGGGTCGGAATAATAAATTGAAAAAGGCTTTGATTGGTGGCCCAAAAAGTAAGGCTAAAAATAATTTATTCATTTTATCACTACGACTAAAAATTGGAAGAAAAAAAAATGTGTTTCCTGCTTGAAAACAGGTCTTGCTGAAAATTTATGATGTTTCAAAGTTGCGATATTAATTATTTAGCAGACGAGAATAACGTGTTAAAGGACCTAGCCATACACAAGCATCTAAAATCCGAATCTCTAATATATTGTATATTGGCAAATGTCTACATCTTTTAGTTGGTGAAAGAATCTTTTGGTTGGCAGTGGATAAGGAAGAAACGTATCCAACGTATTTCTTGGCATCATGAAACGATGACTTATCCACTCTAATCCGACTCGGAGTAGAAATGACCGTGTTCAAAGTAAATTACTAATCGATAGTATCATTTAATCCGTCCTCTAATATGAGTTAATTGATTTGCACAGCCATGAAGGATTGGTAGGAAATTTTTTGAAGTAAGTTAGAACAGTATTCCGAGTCAATTTACAAAAGATAGAAGTTTCAAATGTTTAAACACATAATTCTCTAGTAATTAATTGCGAATGGGTCACATATGATAGCGTAGAGTTGACCGAAATTACGTAAGAATCCTGTTAAATACAATGCTGAGAAGAGTAGATTCAGTATATAATACTGATCCTATATTACCACAAGAGACCATGCAGTCTCATTTTTTCTTGTTCAGACACGCTAATACCTCTCTCTCCCTCTCCCTCTCTCTCTCTCTCTCTCTCTCTCTCTCTCTCTCTCTCTGTGCATGGTCCGATGGTTTCCAGAGCAATACCTAAACAAACATCCCATTTTTTTCCTAACAACTCTGCTACCCATGAGGTATAAAAGGAAGAAAGGGACATGTATTGCTCGATATGGATGACTGAGATGAGATTTGTTATGAAAAGACTTGGCAAGTACTACCACTTCTAGATCTAGCGACAAATTATCTCGACCGCGGGCACTGACAAATGGGTCGCTCCGGTATGGAGGGTCAATGACTGCAAGCCGCCGCAATAACTAATAAGGTGGCTCCTCCACGGACCATAACTCCAAAACTAGCAGTGGACGAGCCCTGCCGCGAGCGATGACGAAGTGGATAACCTGGCCATGGATGGGCAACGACTGGAGCTGCCACAATGACAGAGGGATGGCACAGGCAGGGACGTGAAGCAGTGGCCGATGTAGCACCTGTAATTCCGCGAGTGGCTACGTATGGAGGAGGTGCTACGATAGCGGAGATAGAAGAGAGAATAAAAGGCTCATGTTTTTAATGTCATGTCATAGGCACGTGTCAAATTGTGATTAGATTTTGGTATAAAATACTTACCATGTGAGCCTATAATGTGGTACCATGCAACCACTAAGTACTTCCCTGTTCTTTTTCTTTTTCTCATGTTTTTCCTACTTACTCACGGAGCGTCAACTGGGCATTGGCAAAAGGAAAGGCTCCGGGTCCCGGGGACTGTAGTGGGTCTAGCTGAATCAATCCAAGCAATGACCAGACCGGTCCGATCATGGGGAAAAATATGCAAAATATTATGAAATGGCCACAATCTCATTAGTGACCATTGGCCATCAAGGGCACGCATGACAAAATTTATGACTAGAAATTTATTTCTCAATTTCGGTTTTCTATACAAGTTTTTAAACAAAAATACGCATTTGATAACAACTCAACATTTCTATTTTTGGAATAGAAATTCATTTGATAACAGAATACAATTTCAATTTCTAAGGGAGCGGCGGCAGCCATCTAGTAATCGGTAGTGGGCGTCCGATGGTGGGCGTCCAATGTCTCATGGGCGGAAGGTGGGCAGTGGACGGTGACGAGAGTGAATGATGAGAAGAGTTCTCATTTCTCACTTTTGTTCCAGAAATAGAAAAGTTAAAAATTTTGTCTTTTGATTTTTGCTCCAAATTTATTTAAGAAATAGAAATCTATTCCGAAAATAGAAACATAAAATTGTATTATCAAATAGATTTCTGTTCAAACCTGTTCAAGGGAACAAAAAAATAAAAACATAGAAAATTAGAAAATTAGAAATTTTATCATGCGCGCCCTAATAAATCTCGTGCTGACAAAAGAACTTGTGGCAAAATGTCCGTTTTTCTCTCTTTCTCTGGTCTCCACTATAATGATATACAATCTCGGCATTTCATTTGTTCCACCTCTATAGCAGCATTGCAACATTAAATAAAATTACAAAATTGATGAAATTATCTTCTTGATGAAGAAGAGAGAGAGAGAGAGAGAGAGAGAGAGAGAGAGAGTGAATCTTAAAGGCTTTATGATTTTCTGGTTGGCGGACAGCCGTGTGATGAAAAGGCATAGAGAGGTAGATTTAAGAACGGACTAGTGAAGTTCTTCTTGATGCTTGGAGGTCTAGATAGATTCTAGAGAACTTCTTGAAACAAAAAAGAAAAATGACGGTTGAAATTGTCTTAGTTCCCTTTTTTTTTCTTGAATTTTTCTATTTAATCTCTCCTTTTGGCGGTTAATGAACAAGCGAAAAGAGACATTAGAACTATATGTAGCGATATATATATTGTAAAAATGAAACTAGATAAAGTGATTTTTGCATTACCTAGTCAACGTGATCAATTTGATGTAAATAAAAAGTAGTATTTGTACTAAATCATGTTTTTAATGATACAATTATTATATTTTCCCACATTAATACCCATCTCTAATTTTTTTTTTGGCTACAAAATTATGACACCTACATAACCGAGAATATGGAGAGAAGTAGGGATATTTAAGTGCCAAAAGTTAGGAAAGTGAGACTTAAGTGCCTAAATCGGAGCAAAATGGATTACTTAAGTGCCACTTCGGCAAAAATCCAGCCAAAATGCTAACGTGGCGACTTTCCGGTGAAGTAAGTGCAAAACGGCGTCGTTTTGCACGCTGACGTGGCTTGACAATACAAAAACAACGTCGTTTTGGTGCTGACGTGGTAAAAAATAATATAAAAATTAATTAAATTAAATTTAAAACTAAATTTATTTAAGACATTTAAAAAATACAATTTTTTTTTTTAAAAGTGCAAATGAGAGCTGAGCCCTCGCCGCCGCCGTCGGGAAGGGCCGGCGACGGAGGGGGAAGGGTCGGCGAGGGCCCGCGAGCCCTTGCCCCCGATCTGGGCGAGGGTCGCGGCCCTCGCTTGGCCCGGCGAGGCGAGGGCCACTGACTCCCGCCGTATCTGTGCGAGAGTTCGTAGGCCCTCGTCGTCCGTCGGTCAGGGTCGCCCGCCCTTGGTCGGGCCCAACGACCCCGGTTGACCCTCCCCCTCTCCGTCACCGGCCCTTCCCCTTAGCGGCGAGGAGGCGGCGGCGACGAGGGCTCAATCCTCAGCCACCCCTTCCCTTTAAATATATATATATATATATATATATTAAAATTTTTAATATTTGTATTTTCATTTTAAAATGTTTTAAATTAAATTAAATTAATATTACTTTTTTTACCACGTCGCATCAAAACGACGCCGTTTTGCACTTATTTCGCCGGAAAATCGCCACGTCAACATTTTGGCTGGATTTTCGCCGGAGTGGCACTTAAATGATCAATTTTACTCCGATTTTGACACTTAAGTATCACTTTTCTAACTTTTGGCACTTAAGTGTCCCTCTGTGACAAGCTTTGGCACTCCAGGTGTCCGGCACTCGATAATATGCGCGGAAATGTTGCTTCCCATGCACTTTAGTTTGTAATCTTATTCTCCCACCTCTATCTCCAATCTCATATTATATGCTTTGAGATACAGGTCTGCCTTCCTCAAGTCTATTTTCAGATCGCCAGATCTGAAGTGTTGCAAAACTTTGGTTACAAAAAAGAAACAGAAGGCTCATGACCGCCTGTTGAAAGAGAGCAATTAAATGATGAGCGGCACGGTTGGGTATCTACGTAAAGAAAGAGAAATTAAAGCCTTTTTGTTGTAAAATTCGAAGGTTACGAGAACGGCGCAATGTCCTGTAGGTCACCGTTCCTTTCCATGCAGAGTCTGCCAACGAGCCAAGGGGCTCGAGTGCAATCCGTCGATTTGCGCGATATCCACCTCCTCTCCCCAACCTCCTTCACTTCGGATTAGCCAAACTCCAATCAATTTCTTCCTCAAAAGGGTAAATTGCTGCTCGACCCCCCAAAAGGAGATTAAAAAAACGATAGAAGGAAAATGAAGCGAAATGAAAGTTTGCTCCAGGGGAGAAAAAGGCTTTCATTGCACACTCGCTACCTTCTCCAATTCCGTTTTGGTTACTTGAAGTGATTGATTCCTTCTTTCAGCTTTGCCATTTTGTTGAGGAGTATTAGATAGTGAAAAAGTCGTGCTCCACTTCATTTTCATCACGATAACCGACAAAGCTTTGGTCATCAAATTCTCCTCAATGATCAATTATGATAGTGGTGATGCTGTATCATTTCTCATTTTGAATTTATTGTGCAAATTTCTCAAATGAGTGAAATGCTTCATTCTTATGAGATAGAAACATTACCCATGTAAATTGTGAGAAATTGTCAACCACCACGAGACAGTACTTTCTTCAACCTAAATGATAGTTCATGTTGCTCTAAATAGGTTCATATGCAACAACTGTAAAGATCTGTTAGTGGCAATAGTTTTTGTTGATTTGAAAAAAACTTCTTACCTACTTTCCCAAAGTACAGGCATTGCAAGAATCACATTTACTGTAGTTGATCTTTGATAATCCACGAACAATATATTTTCAAGTGCCATAGATTACACTCTTCCTTGATAGACATTAGACAATAAGATTCTTCAAAGTTGATATCAAGTAAGTAAATATTGTCATACCTATTTCTAGTGAATGATTGAGAATTGTCCTTACTAGTGCCAATGCACTTACCTTTTTCAAAGCTTATTTTTGTTGAGAAAACTCCTATTAGGTTTTGAAGTTAACAAAACTTTCATTCTCTTATTCTTACTCTTACTCTAAAGAATACTAAACTTCTGTGTTATATCGAGGAATGCTATCAAAGTCTATTTTACTTCAGAATTCTTTCCCTCTCTGACGAAGATCCAGACTAAACCCAAGTCAAGAACGGAGATATAATCAAACTCAGGATTATTGATCTTTCAACAAGAATTCAGTACGTGTAAGATTTATCCTTAATATATGGCTTTCTGGCGGAGAATCTCACTTACCTTTTCTAAATATATTGATGAAATTAATCACGGATTTATAAAATCAATTTTGAAGACAAGTTCCTTTTTGGGAAGTATCTACTTATGGAAACCTAGATTCTGATTGTATGAGCGACCAAAATTATCGGATTTTTACCTCAATCTTCAAATGGCTATAAGATTTCCTTAATTGATTCTGTCCAACGGGTTGATTGGAAGAAATTCCTCTGGAAAGTGCCAACGGTTAGAAAGGCGTAGAGGAGTATTTAAGGGGGTCATTCGGTCCATTTGAGAGAGGACGTGAGAATTAAATTTCCAAAGTTTGAAGTCTTTCCAATTGCTTGTTCTTCATCGATAGTGCTTATAAATTGTACTCAAGAGAGAAAAACACAAAAGGAGTGTGACTTAGTGAGAGAAAAAGAAACTCTTCATTGAGTGATCGTACTCAAATCATTGTAATTCTCTGTTGATTTCTCAGCGTGGGAGAGTGGACGTAGGCTTGATCTAAGCCGAACCACTATAAATCTTATGTCCAATTTTCTCTTTCCTTAACTCTTTTGATTTGTTTGTTGCAATATTTTTTTGAGTTCTGTTAATTTTCAAAACATCTTATTTGAGTCTGAATTTATATCAGAAGTCTGGTGTGAGTCAGACTTTGATTCAAGAAAATAACTTTTATTGCTTTTATTAGCTTAATTTGTTTTTACACATATTCATCCCTCTCTAGGTGGTAATACTAGCACTTTCAATTTTGTATCCCTTGTCATATGGTTGGCTAATGTCTATGAGATTGTGTTTCAATCCTTTGACAAATGAAACATCTTCAACGATCAGATTTCCCAACTTGATGTTTCCTTTGCCGATGATTTTATTTTTGTCTTTTCCCCCAAAAGTAACAGTTCCTCCATCTATGGTGGTGAGTGTTAAGAATTTGGTGCTGTCTCTAGTCATATGTCTGGAACACCTACTGTCCAAATGCCACTTGTTTTTCCTTCAAAATCACTTGCAATCAAAGAAAATCTCATATTTTCTTTGGTACCCACATAAACTTGGGTCCTTTGTGGTTAGGCTTTGATTTAGGGCCAAAGGACTAGCCAGTTTTCTTGGACCTCTTTTGCTGTTTTGGACAGTCCATTTTGAAATGGTCGTATTCACCGGAGTTTGAGCACTCAGGGAATCTTTAGCTAGTAACTCCTGGGAATTGTCTATTAAAGTGATATTTATAACAACGTTCAAGAGATATGTGTTTCAATCTATCATTTGCTTTTGGGAAGGGATTCTTCTCATCTTCATTTTCCTTACATCTCATACCACTCTTGTTATAGTGAGGAATTTGAATCGAGAGGATATGCTTCAATGTTTTTGAACTAAGAGAAAACTTGGTGTTGATTTTTTGAAATTTCATCCCTGATACTCTCATTTTTTAGTCGAAGAAGATTTACTTCGCTCACTCGGAGATCATATTCCTTCTTCAATTTGTCAATAAGAACTTTACCAGCAAAGTTTCCAATAGTGAGATCATAAACTTCATTTTATAAATAGAAATCCTTTTTGAAGCTCTTTGGTGTTCTTCAAACATTTCCCTTAAAAACTCTTGTAATTCTTTATAAGATAGTTCGAAATCTTTTACCTTATCTTCTTCATCATGTTCTAAGTTAGCCATAAGACAAATATTAGCTTCCTCTTCATCTCTTGACTCACAATTGGTGTCACTCCATGTTTCTGCCTTTAGAGACTTTTTCTTCTTCTTGAACTTTCCTTTCTTTTTCTTGAGAGATGGGCAATTTGGCTTTATGTGACCTGGTTTCTTGTATTCATGGTACACAATGTCCTTATCGTCGGATTCTTCTTTGTTTCTATAAGGCTTCTTATTATTTGAATGCTTAGATAATTTTTTTCCTTTATAGTTTTCTTCTTTCCTTATGAGATTCTTAAACCTCTTTATCAACAATGCCATGTCTTCATCGCTTTCTTCTTCATCTGAAGACATTGGTCCACTTGCATTATCGTGATCGACTTTAAATGCAACAATTTTCTTATCTTTTGAGTTGTTTTCCTCATTTTGAAGCTCAACTTTATAGGGCATGAAGGTTTCCATCAACTCATTCATCGTGATTGGTTGAATCCTCATTGTTTCTCGCAATGAAGTCTTCACATTGCTCCATTCTTTGGGCAACGCTCATAGCAGTCTATTCACCTTTCAGCATCAGTATAGACTTTTCCTTGAAGAGTAAGACCATTCACTATCTTAGTGAATCGAGTGAACATTTGTATTACTATTTCATCAGATTTAACCTTGAATAGCTCATAGCTTCCAAGCATGATGTTTAGCTTTGTTTCTTTGACCTTGTCTATTCCTTCAAATGTCCGAAAGATGCAATCCCAGATTTCCGTTGCTATTGCTTCTATTAAACTTAGATGGTGTAAAAGCACAATTTAATAGATGTTTAGCTTTAGCATTAAGAGGAGCTTTTTTTGAACTTCTTCAATGTTATTAACAGCAATGGCTTCTTGACCATCTTGGAGAGTAGGAGCTTGTGCAGGAGCTAGTACTTCTACACCTTTTTCAACTACATCCTACATATCTAGATATGTGGTTTCGATATATGATTGCATTCTTTGCTTCCGGTATCCATAGTTGCTTTTATTAAAGTAGGGTGGTTTGTTAGGAGCTTGAGTATCTTTGGTAAAGAAGTTGCTAAGGTTAGCCATATGTAAAGATCTTTATACTCAAAAGAAACACACTTATAACAAGCAACATGGATCTAATACCAATTTTTGGTGGCTAACAATACATCATAGAGGAGGGTGAATAGGTTGTTTTAGGAAATTTGACGATCTTTTGCGAAAATTAGCTAATTGTTAAGTAAAGATTAGGCCTACTTGATGTTTCGAAAAGTCATGAAGTAACCATGTGCAAATAAGAATAAATGGATGAAAACAACATCACATAAAGAATTATAGTGGTTCAGCTTTATCCATAAGCATATGTCAACTTTTCAAACTAATAGTTGCAAGACGGGCTGGATTCCACTAGGAATTTGCTTAGAAAGTTACAAATGACTAGCACTCATCCTTTACTCTTGAACGTGAGTCGGCCCTTCGATCATGAGGTTAAGTTGTGGATTAATCTCGCACCATCGTGAACACAAAGCGCGATCATGGATCAGTTATGTGTGGACGATGCACCGGTCGCGGTTGATTTCACATGAAACCTATACCGACCATGAACGATCCATGAGTTGATCCTGTTCAATGACGAATCGGTTGCAAATTGATTGAGTCCACATGACCAAGTGACAATCAAGAGTCGATCGTGGGAATCGATGGCATAAATCTTAGATAGACGAAGGCATGACATGTTCGGCCATGGACCCGGTTCGCCCGACCAAGACCCGATTGGGGTGAATGATCGAGGTCGACCATGAATGTCATTTTTAAGACATCCAATGGACCAATTCTAATTGGAAATGGTCACAAACAAGTTCAAGAGGGCTACCGACTTAGTTGCACTCATTTGATTAAAATTTAGTGAATCCTTGGCACGAACCTCAGTGCTCATAGAATCATCGATCGTGTGCAAATATGAACGACTTCTCCAATGAGGCGACACCCTATATTAGTCTCATAAATGAATTTCAAATGCAAACTAATTAATGCGGGGATGAGTTATTAGACAAATATCAAGAGATGATAAGAATTCTAGAACCTTCCATGACTTTTTGACATAGTCCATCTTATCCATTAAGAGCCACATGCCCACTTCAAGAGAGAAGGAGAAAACTTGCTTTCCAAGTAGCTTGGCAAAAACATCTAAACCTCATTTAATAACTTTGGACTTTAGTTCATTAATGGCATGGATGAATCACCATACTTAGGTGTCCCCTAGAATTTTAGGTTACGATGACCCTAAAAATATAGCCTTGGTGAACAAGGCAAGGCCCAACCGATTAGAAAAGGATATTAGTCATCTAAAGGGCTTATGTGTCTCCTAGGGCCATAGACAAATTGTGAGCGTAAATTAAGCCTTGGAGAATAAGCCAATAGATGGATCAATCACAAGTTAACATCAAAGGACATAGGTGCCAACTCAAGAGGATAGATAGGTCAACTCGCCTCCTAGGTGCAATCATGAGCTTGTATAAAAAATCTAAGAGGATGAGGCCTATAAATAGGAGCCACCCTTACATTTTAAGGTTTAGCCATTTTCTCTCCTCTTCCTCTCCTTTCTTTCTTTCACGCTCTCCTCCTCAAAGCTGCCCCAGAGCTGACCGGTTCCGAAAGAAGCATCTTGGAGCTAGGTCCAAAAAATTGTAAGTGGATTTTCCTAACTCTTTAATGGGGTGATGTACTATGCGTATCGATTTTAAGATCTTGTCATCATTTACTTGCTTTGGCTTGTATTATTATGCTTGTTGTGTTTCCATATGTTTGTTGTTGTATCAAGTAAATTCATGGTCTCGCATGAGTGTCAAGCACACCTGAATGTCGAGGAAAGGTCTCGACGACTTTAGACGTGTGCTGAGGTGGGCGCACGATTCACACTTGGTTTCGAGACAACATTGAGGCTTGTTGTTACTCGGGACAAGCATTGGGTCGATGCTGAAGCCGAAGCGAATGATTCCAAGTCAAGACCATGAGCCCGAATTGCATCCAGCATGAGTCTAGTTTAATAGGGCATAAAAGTTATTGATTCACTTTGCATGGCATGCCTTCAGGCCTTTACATTTGGTTAAAGATTCAAGATAAAATGAATTAATTAATGCTTGATATACATGAACACATGATGGACTTTTATCGCCTGAGGAATGTCATGTCGTTGCCGAGGGTAAAACCCCGGATGCCATCCCGATATTGAGATCATGGACAATGCCGGCTCAGGTGAAGTCGATGCATGGGGGTCACCTGGGATGCCATCTTAATAATAAGATCGAGACAATACCAGTTGCCAAGAGGGGGAGCGATGCCCGATTGATAATGAAAGAGTTAATGAATTTCGACTAACTGAATGTGATTGAAATAAATTGGAAGTCCATGTGTGGTCCTTGATTGATACATGTGTGGTGTTTGAATTGATGCTTGCAAAAGTTGGGTTTGTTTGATATTAGTTGTTGAGTCCTTGCATCATTTTGAACATATGTTTGCATTTGGTCACTTGGTGCATAAACAAGTCTTGCGTGTTGCACGCATCCTTCTAGAACCGAAATGGTAGTAAGCTACGAATCTTTGAAAAACTTGTTTTTATGCATTAACTTTTTGTCTTTAATCCTCGAAAGCACATAGAAGATTAAGAGGTTTTCATATGCATAAGTAAGGCAAGGCACGAGCTTTGCCATTGATTTGCCATCAACAAGTGGGTGGTGATTTTGTACCTGAAGATTGACGGTGAGATGTCCTCCTATTGAGGAATTAGGAATTTCTACTTACTGAGTCATTGACTCACTGTTGTTGCTTTCACCATTTTAATTGTGTGATGGAGGAGCCAACCTTACCGCCCATCCATCTCGGCCTTCCTATTGATTGGTTACTACTGTGATAGACATAGTAGACTTAGAAGGGGACGTCACTTACCAAAAGTATACTACTGCAATATGGGTCCAAGAAGGGCTAGACACATTGGTTCCCCACATGTATGAGGTTTGGTGCCTCATTTTTTACGAGGACATCATCGATCCCATCCATGGATTCATTCCTCCGGAAGATTCTATGGGAGCTCCGTAGGAAGTTGGGTCTTGGATGGGGGCCATTTTTGGAGGAGCTCGATAGAAAAGCTAGGCTACTCTAGCCTTTTGATCAACTATGTGTGGTAATGAAAATGGAACGCTTTGGACTAAGATAGGCATGAAATTATAATAGCTTTTGGTATGTATAAACATATGTTTACTTTGTTGCTTGGCTTGTACATGTTTCGCCTAACTTCCATGTTTGTTGTATATGGGGATTATTTATAAATCGCTTCCGTATGTGCTTAATCAAAGATAAAAGATTTTAGGACATTTAACATGCATAGGACGTCGATGCTAACCCGCTTGGTCACTCTTTTGTTCCAAGGGTGGGGTGAGGGTGTGACATATTTCATCTGGATTTTGTTGTTGTGCGAATCCAAGGCCACAACAACTACTTTGCTGACCCAACGAACATCGTCAGATGTCTGTAGTTGTCACAGCACCATCGACTCGATCTTTACAGTTTCGACACAAACATCAACTGCCGATCTTTTAGGTCCATTGGTACTGTTTACGGAAAAACCTTATCAGGACATTTTGCAAACTTCTTTTCAATTGGTCACACCATGGATATTGCACGGTCCTTTAGTCCAAATATCTGCATACCTCATAGTAAATATTATACTAAGTATAGCCTGAACATCATCAAAATCACTTAGAGATGTCTTTCCAACACAGGTTGCTTCATTAGGTAAGGGGAATCGATTTCAACAGCTTCTTCAAGACAGCGCTTCGCGATATGTACGCCAAATGTGGATGCTTGGCTGCTGTAGGCAAATTTTTGATGATATGGGCCCCCACAAGAGCACTGTCACATGGAATGCCATGATCTCGGCTAGGCAACTCTTTGATTGAATGTTGGAAAAGGATGTGGCCTCTTGGAACTCCATGATTTCTTAATAAGTGTTTTTTTAGCATGTGGGCATCTTGGCACCCTAGAGATAGGCAACTGGGCTGTGGCTTTTCTCGAGAAAATCATATTAGGCTTGGCACTTACAGATTACAATTCGTTGATTTTCATGTACTCTAAATGTGGAAGCATTGAAGATGCCTAGCGAATCTTCCGGGAACTGGAAAGGAAAGATGTGGTTTCCTAGAATGCCTTGATCTCTTGGGCGCCCATGGTCATAGTATATTATTTCCTTTTTCTTCTTTCATCCTTACGTTATAAATGTATTCATTGTACTGTATACAAGATCAATCACTATAGAAGAAAATTTTCTCCATTTTTCCATTCAACTTCTGTCACTACCAATTTGAAAAAGAGCAATAAAGAGAAAATGAAACAGAGGAGGTTAAGCATGGGAGGCGAAAATTGAACTTGCACCAAATACCCATCGTTCCTTGAGAAAAGTTATACGAAAATGGAATTTTATTCATAAAAATCGAATCCATGATAACAAACAGTTTGACATGGCTCGATATTATGTAATTTCATCTAAGCAGATGTGCAATAACAATGAAAATTTCCGGGTCCTTTGGCCCGGCACTGTCCTGTCACATTTCCACCGAATTGTTGGGTGCAAGTCTGGTTGCAATTCGGGAACAACGAACACGACCCTATGTCCAAAACCCAATTCGTTCCCTCCGCAACTGATGTTCCTGAGATGCACCAAAATTCAGCAAAATTTCAGTGAACAATGTGAGACACAATATAGATGATAGACATGGTGTTTCAATTTAGAATATTCAAGTTGAGGAAATTGTTTCCACATCCGTATGCCATAGCACAATGATGGGGACATAATTTGAAAAATCTAGCTAATGTGGGCATAATTTTGCCCAATCGCATAGCACCTCCACATGTTTTGCACAAAAAAAGTGGATGTCAAATAACGTTTGCATTTGAATTTTGATACTCTCTGCTTCGTGTTCATCCTTATGTCCTTTCAATTTTCTGATGGCCAAGTCTAACTGGATTTGATTGAATTTCTCAATAAAGTCTAATGAAGCTAAATGGTATAAGGACAAGGAAAGTGCTGTATATTTCGTACGGCGTTTATTTTTTATTATTATTATTTTCGGGTTTAAACTCCATCTATACATTTTAAAGCTTGCAGAAACAAAACTCCATCTATACATTATTAGAGGCCCTATCCCAATGAACCATCTCCAAATTAGAGAAAAGAAGCAAGAGCCCACGGAAGCGCACAGTCTCCCCATAGCGAGTGGTCTATAGACTTCAAGTTGTTCACTAAGTTAAGATAGTCTAACTTCAAAGTGAATCATTGTATGGCGCTCACTTGAGTACTATAATAACTTTTTAAACGATCACTTAAGTGTCATACTTTGTCAAAAAATAAATATTCATTGCGAATGCCAAGTGAGGGCCATACGAAAGTCATAGTACTCAAATAATCGATTGAAAGGCCATTGCTCTCAAATGAGCACCGTATGGAAGTACGAAAGTGATGGCAATTGTATTTTTCCTTTTCTCATGCTAAAGCATACCTGCGAAGCAGAGAGATATCAGGCAAAGAATGACTACGGATGAAGAAACTCTTCCTAAAGCCATGTTTGTGACCTCTTCTCACTTTTCTTTAAGCTACGATGAGATGAGATAGCGCAACTGGTTGTATGAAATTAAACAAAATCCCTACATATATATAGGCAGTACAATCACCACTGCAAACCCCATCTCATTAAGAAGGTGAGGCCATACCATATAAAGTACATGCAAATCTGATACCTAAATCTATAGAGTTCTTTTCTGGGCAATATGCTGTAATGTGAGATACTTTAAGGGCATGTAATTATTCCATACAGATTGTCTCCATTTTGATAAGTTTTTCATACTGCAAAAGCAGACTTAATTTTTTTGTCGTTAGAAAATCGAGGACTTGGTTCTATTTTGGTCAATTAAGATTTTAAGGTCATAAATAGTCTCCATATCATGGGCATGTGATGTATGATTAGGTGTCTTCAAGGAATTATTTGGCTTACAACATTGCTAATGGTCACCAACAAATTTCTTTCAAGATACAACAAAATCTCGATTGAAAATACTAAATAGCAATAATAGTATTTTTCCAGAGTCTCTCAAAAGAAATAATAAAAAATAATGGCTATATTTTCTTCCGAAAGAATTAAAATGGAAGAAGAAGATTATAACTGAACAAACACGTTCACTAATTAATAGCAAAAAAAAAAAGTATATCCGAACATATACAACTTTCTAAGGATTAAAAAGTTATGTTTAAATAGATGAACTCTGAGATAATCACTATAAGAAATAATAAAATTTAAAAATAATTAATTAATTAATTGTAATTCCTTTGTGAACAGTTGCACTATTTCAATAGGACACTATGGTTAATTTTGTTATCATTCTAAATGCGAATTTTAATAAATAAAAATAATCATCATTGATTAGTACCAAATTTCCTCCTCGTGTATACTCACATCTTTTTGACATGGGATAAGGCACATCTTAATTTGTTTTACAAGCAAACTACCAACGAGAATGGCAGTTGCGATGGCATCCTCTGTCCTTGGAGTGGCTTTCCGGGAGTGATTGTCACCGTGTCTCGAGTTGCTTCTGTCTTCGTCGCGGCTGCCATCACCTATGCCATTGCTGTCGGAGATGGTGGATGGTCATGGAGTTTGGAGGAAAAAAGCCGGCGGAGACATACCATGTGAGATCATGCCGGAAAGGAGCTTTTCTTGAGAAACTTGCGATGCATTTATGTGTGGGGATGCTAATCGTGAACTGCCCGGCAAAAAGATGAAAGTCCTTTCACATCTCGTCCTCTTTCTATTTGGGTTCCTCGTATTGGCCTCCACTCCAGCCAAAAGTCACCCTTAAGATGTGAAAATTCCTCTCATTTCATTGGGCCAAAACTTCCTTCATTCATGCACTCAAATCCTAGGATTTTGGCCATCCTTTTGTCGTCCTTTGCTCTCGTCTCCAGATTAGGTTTTGCCGACGTGAGGCAAATGCAACAGCGGACTGGGCTGCCAGGGCCTATTCCCGCGGGTCACTGACTTCGCCTTGGGCCTTTCCCCCTCCCCCCATTTTGTTTGACCTTATTCTATCTGATGCTTTACGAGCGGGGTGTATCTCTACTGTTACTTAAATGAAATCTCTCGTTATGACCCAAAAAAACTTTTCTCGGTTGTATTTCTGCATGTGAACGCCCAAATTTGGCCGAGTGAATGAATATCCTTTCATATTGCTGCAAATTCCATCGATTCCTTGTTGGAAATTTCCTATATTATGGGCTTACATTAATTAATTGATTTTCTATTTTAAATAATCGGGTTAATGGATATTCCAATATTTGTTGAACCCTAAAGTGATCTCGATTGAATTGGGTATTGGCATCTATTGATAACGGGCCTAGTTGAGCAGCAAAGTGTAGGCAATTATGTTTAAGCGAAGCCCGTAATGGGAAGGGGGTTGATTGACAATTGTTGATTAGGGTTTCTTAGGTCCCCTCTCTAGCCTATAAAAGGATAGGTTATACCTATCAGTTGCTTTAATCCCATTGAAAGCTGCTATATCGAAATAGGTCATAGAGAGGAAGATCTAGTATTCCAATAGATCCCTGATTATCAGAGTGATCTACTTTTCTTCAAGTGAAGCAATGGCTCAAACAGTACGCTTTAATTCCGTGTTTATCTATCTCGGGTGTTTTTACGGTCATATATGGATCCGCTTATTCTTGATTAATTATTTGTTGATATGAACAAATTTGCTTACATGTGGTATCAGAGCTTGTCATATATGATTGTAGAACCCGAAAATTTTCTTTTTCATGACAAATTCGAAATCCTCCTCTTTGAGCCGAATATGGGCATTATTATTATTTTTTTTTTGTGTGGATTTTTTGCTTGATTGATTCCGAAACCATAGGGCTTTTGTTCTACATGTCGAGATCTTTCCAACCATATATAATTTGCATAATTTCATTGAGAATTGAGAGAGAATTTTGAATTTGAAATTCTAGGGTTTATGCATAAAAAAATTCTAGAATTTTCAAATTACTTACAATTGATCGATGTTCGTTGTAAACCGGTGCATGGGTATTGAAATATATATGTTTTAGCATCTTTTTGTTGTATTAAAGTAAATTTTTAGGGCTTAAATTTAAGAAATTCGAAATTCGGCCATGGGAGGTTTAGATCCGAAACTTTGAAGTTTGTATGTGGTAGATTTACTTGGTTTTTCTTCGTTTAATTCATTCTAGTCAATTATATTGATGTTATATGCAAGTATCCGTTTCACAAACTTTTTAGCTTGAAATTATCAAGCGATTTTTCGTGTTATTTGCTCGTGCTATTGCTATTATATTGTTTGTTCCCTTTCGGACGAGCGGTTAGGGTTTCTGCCTTCTCTTCCTCCCACCTCGTGCTTTGGTGCGATTGTGCATACGGGGTTTCTGTGCGTTCGCATTAGGTTCTTGCGCCTCTTTCCTTTTCCTTGATTGCCGCTTTGCCGGTGGACCGAAATTACGAGTCAATTGATCCACGTACGCAATGGGTGACGCTTATGGGGTGCTTTTCGTGGTTTTTGCTGTTATAGAGTCGAGATTTGTGCCCTATTTTTCGTTGATTCTGGTTATTTCTATATTAAGTAGCTAGTGAGTCGCTGAAGCTTTGGGACTATGGTGCTCCCTTTTAGTCTGGAAAAGAGAACCAATGGCTAAGATTTCTCAAGTTGTCGGGATATCAAAATTTAAAGATGGAAATAGTCGGTTTTTGCTTTTTGCGTGCAGTGCGTGCATCTTGTTGCTAGATTCTAAATGAAACCACTGCTTTAAAGCTTCATTGTGATTTCGCCATAAATATGTTGACTGTGGGGTGAGCAAAAGACCAAACTGTGATTTTTGTTTGTACGAGTGGTTTTATGCTAAGTTGTCTGTCTAGATTTGTTGGGTTCATAGTTGATTTGCTGAGTAATGTGGCATGACCAGCAAATTCCAAACTTGCAAATTCTAATTTTTTTTGCAAATTGCTCGCACGGCTCATGCGATGCATTGGTGTTTTATTGACTAAGGTTTTAAATTCCATTGAAGGCGATACAATGAAACCAAGAGATTTGTGAATCGAGATCCAAATGTATATAGATACAAACAAGAGGATGTTATTTATCAAAAATTTAGGATCAGGCTAGAGAGATGTGAAAGCTGAAGGTTTCAGCAGTGGAAGAAAAGTTCATAGTCTATTGTGTAGTGCTTTGTGGAAACCCCAGGTTCAAAAGGGGAAAATCGTAGATGGTGCATGATGAGAAGCACATGAATGAATTTTTTTTTTCATGGGAATTATGTTTTAAATCTATCAATTTGTAGCTTTTTTTTTTTTTTGTAATCTTTGGACCGGTGACTAACGGAAGACTATAGCATCAAAATACGAATTAATCAATATTATTGAAAATTCTAGCAAACCAAACGGACCTTTCACGTCTTCTTGTGTGGTTTTACCACGAATCATCGGAGTGGACTGGCTTAACAGGATTGAGGTTTGGAAGTTCTCTTTACAGAGATTCTGCTTGATCTCTTGTGGGTTTCATGCTAACATGCATGAAGGATACTTCTAAATTCAGATGATATGATTGTGTCAAATAGGTGGAGATTGAGTTATTGCATGACTATGAAATTTCCCAAATTTAAAAGATGCCAAATTTAAATATGCCAAGCAAGGGTTGATAGTGAGGAAGTGTGAGATAAAGATTGTCCTCATGATTTTTTGATGTAATGATTAATGATAGCTACAGAATTTTTGGCTCCCTTTAATTCTAGTAACCATTCGTATCCATTCTTGTTTTGCCATGAGTCCGAAATATTAAAATAATAATTTAAAAAAAAAATTGTGACAAAAATTGTTGCTTGATAAATGCAATATGATCTTGGGAAGCACATGTCGTAAAGTGCTTCATATTGTTTGATGAATTTTTGGGCATTTATTAAATGGAACATTATTTACAAATTGTTAAAGTTTGTAAATTGTTGAAGTTCCTTATTGATAAAAATTAGTATATACAATTACCTGCCCAAAGGGGGTTATTGTGTATATTAATTTGAAAATTGCATGAAGATAAATTCCAAAATTGAAAGATGGGGATGTATGACTCAAAAAGATTTATCTGCCCAAAGGGGATAAATTTTTGAAAGTTATGTGTAATTCCCCTCTATATTGATATATTAGAGATGGATGATGGGGATGTGTGACTCAAAAGGTTTTTTTGCCTAAAGGGGATAAATTTTTTAGTCATGTGTAATTCCCCTCTATGTTGAGATAATGGAGATGTATAATTTAAAGGATTTGTCTGCCCAAAGGGGATTGATCCTTGAAGATTATATGTAATTCTCCTTTGTCGTCTCTATATATTGATATCATGGAGATGTATAATTAAAATGATTTGTCTACCAAAAGGGGATGGATCATTGACAATTATATATAATTCTCCTTATTGTTGCTTTATAAACTTCATGCTGTGAAAAATAATTGTGCATTATACACTCGCCCAAAGGGGAGTTTATAATGTACTAATTATTTTTGTTGAAATACTTATTACCCATAATTGATCTTAATGCATTATATGTGATAAACAGTTACTTTTGCTATAAATAACAACAATGCCACGGTTGAAATGTTAATTGGATCAAATATTATACTGTTAAGGACTTGGTCAAAAAGGGAGACATTGTGATTGAGAATATTAGAACTGAGTCCATGTTGGGTGATCCTCTAATAAAAAGGCTTATGACCCATTTTGTTTAAAGAACATGTAAAGAATATGGGTGTCTTAGATTCTTTTGATTTCTTTTGTTAGTGGGAGTTATACAAATTGTTTTTCTGGATAATATAGTTATATGCAGACTGATAATGCTTTTATGATGTTTATTAAAGCGTTTATTTTAATAACTGTTGTTATTGATTATATTGTTATCCTTTCTCCTGTTGACTGAGAAATGGAAGTATAAAACAGTATCTTTAAACAAATTTTAGTTTAAAGATGACTGGATGTCACTGATTATGAGATCTCATGTTGGATTGTGACATAGTTGTGCAATTTCATGTTGTTTAGAAATTGCGTTAATGTAGTTTCATGTCGTTGAGAAATTGCATTAAGGACCGATAAGAAATAGTGTATATTTTGATCACATGTTGGCACTATTTCTTACTACACTACTAGGCCCATGATCCATGAAAATATAATACTTATTATATGTGATTATGGAAGGTCTTGTGTTGTGGCATTTTCTTAACACATTGATCTCCATAGTCCTATACTGAGGTTATATAGGATTGGATTGGTATTGAGATGCCGTTATTGGAATATTATTTTTTTTTTTTAAAGTTGTGTCCACATAAAACAAAATTTTCAGTTATTAACCCGATAGTGTCGTTTTCAATATAAAATCTTTTACAAAATAAAATAAGTTAATTAATGTAGCCCAAGTGGGAGAATGTTGGAAATTTCCTATATTATGGGCTTACATTAATTAATTGATTTTCTATTTTAAATAATTAGGTTAATGGATATTCCAATATTTGTTGAACCCTAAAGTGATCTGATTGAATTGGGTATTGGCATCTATTGATAACGGGCCTAGTTGAGCAGCAAAGTGTAGGCAATTGTGTTTAACTGAAGCCCGTAATGGGAGGGGCCCAGTTGACACGCTGTTGATTAGGGTTTGCTAGGTCCCCTCTCTAGCCTATAAAAGGATAGGTTATACCTATCAGTTGCTTTAATCCCATTGAAAGCTGCTATATCGAAATAGGTCATAGAGAGGAAGATCTAGTATTCCAATAGATCCCTGATTATCAGAGTGATCTACTTTTCTTCAAGTGAAGCAATGGCTCAAACAGGTACGCTTTAATTCCGCTGTGTTTATCTATCTGGGTGTTTTACGGTCATATATGGATCCGCTTATTCTTGATTAATTATTTGTTGATATGAACAAATTTGCTTACATTCCTTTCTCAAGCTCACTCATCACCTCCACAATTTCTGGGCTAGATCATTCCATGAGCATTAACTTCTTGATTCCTTCCCTCAATGTCTCTCTTTTTAACCCCTCGCTAAATCTCCCGCCAATCTTGCCTCTTGCCTGCCATATTTTCGAGTCAAAATAT
This sequence comes from Eucalyptus curtisii, assembly GCA_017140595.1. NCBI lineage: Eukaryota > Viridiplantae > Streptophyta > Magnoliopsida > Myrtales > Myrtaceae > Eucalyptus > Eucalyptus curtisii. Next base: position 12,838,640 of record CM029495.1, on the reverse strand, counting down.
CTCATTGATTTCTCCGCTTGGCTGGCCATGTTCTCTTTCACGATTTTGCCCCCTCAAATCTCTGAAATTTTCTCATTATAGATTTCAAATAAAATCTCTTGAGTTGACATTGAAGAAAAACGGGGTAGAACAGAGTCGCTTCTTTGTTGCTCCGGGATGACGAATGGCGATGGTCGGTAGTGGCTGTAGCGGTGAGTTGATCGATGCAGAGAGAGCCGAAGAAGAAGACTAAGTCACTCGACACATCGGATTCAACATCATTAAGTCCCATTCTAACCTTGTCTTCGCACAACCAGAGATCTGGGTTGCTTGAGCCCTTCGACACCCTCATGGTGACAAGGAGCCAATGTTGTCACGCCTCGATCCTCGAGAGCGCACTCATCCCTCACCTGGTCGATTAATAGCGATGTCCCAAGACGCATCGTCAATCCTTTCATTTTAATACGCAAGCGGAAGCATATAAATAAATCCCCAAACAATAAAATAATGGAATAGAAAAGTAGGGCCAAAAACTCGAACCTGAAAAACCAACACACTTATATACATATATAACAACTGAGTCATATATCTATATATATACAAGCCACACTGATAAGTTGGTTTCTACTCAAACGGGTTCACTACGCAAAGCCAACAGACAAGGGTGAGGGTCTCAATCCTCATCAAGATCATCCTCCGGCTCCTCCTCTGACTCCTTCTCTAGGTCCATTTCCTCCGGGTCTTCCTCCTCGATGATCTCTCCTTCCTCCTCGCTCCAGCTGGAGTCCACAGCTGAGTACACCGGAGAGTCAGAATCGCCCTCGATTAGGATCCTTCGCATCAACCACTGACCCACCCTTGAGATCTGTTGTCCCATTCCCGAGTGCTACCTCCAAAACGTACAGAGGCACATCACATTCTGGTATGGGACCTTCCCTTCGCCCATTGTTGTAATGGCAATACCATGACCGGCATTTGTGGGGCACCTTTTGGGGTTTTCCCACATCAACCAAAACAATGGATTTCACCATCACATACTCAAGGCCCTCCGGATGATGATACATTGGAATGTGATATCCTACCTCAATGATCTCTTCAAGTATACCAAAATGCATGGGAAGGGGTGGAGGTGCTGCCATTTATGGACTTAAAATGTTATCCCATAACGGGGTGAGACGACGTCTCAGCGAGTTCTACCCCCTAAGACTCGATTAGGAAGCTAATACGCCCTAAAGCTACCTAAGCACACTTACGAGTCAGAAGACTTACCTTGGCCTCAGTTCATTCCTACAAATCAATATTATTTATAGATACCTCAAATCACATCATCATATCAAATCATTGATCAATCGACCTAGTCAATTACATGTCATCACGACCTTCCCCTGGTCGGTACATTCAATACTATCCATAAGGTCCCATCCAACCAGGATCACTCACCCAAAGTTGAAACTATAGATAGTATAGCTCGTCCAAAGCTGATAAATTAGTTGTTCGCCCAAAGCTGATACTATGGTATACTATTTATATGCTCGCCCAAAGCTAATAAATTATGACCCCCAGGCCAATATAATATACCACTCCCACTATACAACCAATTCATCATTTTTATCATACCCGATAAAAATACTCGTGTGTGGGTACACGGTCGGCCTTAACCAAAATACCATAATTCTCTTTTGTTCCACCCACTCCTTTCAGCAGTCCAAAAAAATAGATTTTTGGCGCTATCGACGCCTGGTAATTTTCCAATTAATTACCAAAATTAATTAATTTATGAATATAATCCTAAAATCATATATAAATCAATTCAGCACAAATTAACGCTTAAATAAATAAACAAAGAGTACCATTGTGATCAGCATAAAATCTCGACCGCCGTCTATCCCAGCCTAATTTTCGAAAAATAATTATTAATTAAATAATTACGAAAAATATTAAATAAATGCCAATAAATCCAACTTAGGCCCATAATGCCTAATTGGACGCCGAAACGGACCCGGAAAATTTCTGAGGTTCATTAAATAAATACTATAACCTATTTACTTGCTAATTACAATAACTAACCATCTAACATGCATTGGTAAAGCACTAAATTAATTACTCTAATCTAATCTATCAACTTAATCACACTTAATTATATCTAATCAACCCTAAGCATCATTAGCCTACTAAGCAAGGATTAGTGAGTTAAACTCACTTGTTTGGCGAGCCGATCGGTTCAAATCGACGGGGACGCAACGGGGCTCGTCTTTCCTCAAAGCGGACCTAACTTTCGGGGCCCGGAACCACCTCAAAACGAGCCTAACAGCAGCCACGAGACCCATTGATTTGCTTCTGTTATTGGCTGCCAAAGAGAGAAACAGAGGCTAGTTCGGTGATGTAAGGGCAACGGTGGACCGGTGGCTATGAAGCACGGACACTCTCCGGGACCCTTCGTGTCGTGTCCGACACTCCGACATGTGTCCGACACGCGGTCAATTGCCTCCAACATGCTTCGACACACGAGTCGGAAATTCCGACACGTGACTCGATAAGCACGGGGTTATTTTTATAAACTTTCAAAACTTTTGGGGTCTAAATATAAATATATGAAAAAAAATAAAAAAATAAAAGCTAAAACGTCGGTCGCACTCGCACGCACGAGTTCTTCAGTCTTCTCTTAGTCTTCTTCAGTCGCAGCGAACAAGCCTGAGCAGTGAGCAGACCACTTTGGTTCTCTTCTTTCGCCGTGAGTGTCGCCGGTGTTGCTTTGCCGGCCGCGCGGCCCACCCCACCAATCGCCGACTCGCCGTAGCCCCCTGCGCCTCTGCCCCACCTGTCGCCACAGTTGCCTCCGACCCCGCCTTCGTCTCTCGCAAGCATCGAGCCGTTGCCTCTGTCTCTCACAGGCGTTGCTGCGTTGTTCTTCTTCATCTTACGATTTCATCTTTTTGCTCATCTCAGGTTAGCATCTTGCGATTTGGGATTTTTTGGCAAACCCTAGTTCGGGGAAAGGGGGATTTTTCGAACCCTCTTTCCGTTTCTCTATCTCTAGCGCTCTTGTGCCATTCTTTTGCTGGTTTTTGCTCCCTGGGTTGTTGTTGTTGTTTTTGTTCGGTGGACTGCTTGCTGACTGATGCTTCGTGTTCTCTTTTTTTTTTTTTTTTTATTTTTTATTTTTATTTTTTTTTATTTTGGTGCTCCGTCCGTTCCGTTTTTTCACTTGATTGTGAGATTTTCCGTGAATTGTCTTTTCTGTCGATTGCTGCTTGGAAACTCTCTCTCTCTCTCTACCATTGCGACCGTCGCCGTAAATCTGAGCTACCTTTCGAATCCGAAGTATCGATTCCGAGGTGGGTACTCGTCTTTTGCACTTGTGTTTCAGTTTCGGGGTTGCATTTGGAGTCTGAATCTCTCTCTCTCTCTCTCTCTCTCTCTCTCTCTCTCTCTCTCTCTCTCTCTCTCTCTCTCTCTCTCTCTCTCTCTCTATGCAAAGCAAAGAATACTTTGCAGGACTGAAAACTTCTGTGGTTGATTGGCCTGCTTTTGCTGCTAACGCATGAGGGGATAGTTTCGAATTTCGTTCTTTTGTTTCTGTAGCGTTCGAATGTGTTTCTCCCCTTTACAAAGTTCTTTTATTTTTTGGGCAATTTACTGATTTGTAATTGATATTAAAGCATTATCATTCATACAATTAGTGCAATCTATGATCTGGGTTCTGAATGTTGGTTTAGGAAAGGGGGCTACACGAGGTAGACAGTGAGAAACTACGGGTTTAGTGGTTTTTATCCTTGTCTGATTTGTATGATTAGTCGAGCTTCAAAGTGCTTTGAACTCGTCCTGTTAAGAAACTATATGGGTTGAGTCAATCTTGGGTATGTTGATTCCAGCCGAGCTCAAGCGTAGAGTCCGGCTTAGGGTTAGAGGTCTTGTCAAACTCCCAAGTCTCGAGTTCATGAGTCTTATCCTGTTGAGATTTCAACCATATTAGCTCGATTTTTAAGGCGATATGGATTGTGCTCTGTTCTGATTTCTTTCTTCTTGGGTGTTTGACTAGCGTTGATGTTGGTTCACTTGCTTCCGACTTGAAACCTTATAGCAATTGATAATAACATGTTTTTTTTTTTTTTTTTTTTTTTGCAGAATGTCTTCAAGTTCAAACATGGCTAGTAGTACTTCAAGCACTCAAGCTACCTCAAGCATTGAAGTTGTAAAACAACCATTATGGAGGTATGTTACTAAGTTAGTTAATCATATTGATGCGGGGGGAAATTTGTCTTGGAGATGCAACTTTTGTCAAAAAGATTTTAAGAGTTCATACACGAAAGTGAGGGGCCATTTGATGATGATAAGTGGAAAAGGAATTGGAAAGTGCACACAAGTAGAAAAAAAAAAGATCTTTTGGAGATGGAAAGATTAGAGGAAGAGGTCAATATTAAATTAATGAGTATTGCACCTAGAAATGTACATTTGCCTCTTGCTAGTTATTCACTTAGTGGTGGTGGTGGTGACGGAATGAAATTATCATTGAACTCCAAAAAAAGGAAAGGTGGAAGTGGGAGTGGAAAATCACTTGAAAATACATTTAATATGACTCAACGGGAACGTCTAGATTGTAAGATTGCTAGGATGTTTTATTCGGCGGGTTTGCCGTTTAACCTAGCAATGAATCTTTATTTTCAATCCGCTTTCACTTATGCCGCTAATCATAATATTGCGGATTATGTACCACCAAAATATAATTTGTTGAGGACCACTTTGTTGCAAAAGGAGAAGGTAAATATTGATAGGTTGTGTACACCTATCAAAATCATGTGGAAGGAGAAGGGTGTAAGTATTGTGAGTGATGGATGGAGCAACTCACAAAGAAGACCGCTTATTAATTTCATGGCGGTATTGGATGGAGAACTAATGTTTATAAAATCGATTGATTGCTCGGGAGAAACAAAAGATATGCATTTCATTTTTAACTTGCTGAAAGGAGTTATCAATGAAATTGGGCATGAGAATGTGGTCCAAGTAATTACGGATAATGCTTCAAATTGTAAGGGCGCGGGACAACTCATTGAGCAAGAATTTCCATCCATTATGTGGACACCTTGTGTGGTGCACACCCTTAATCTAGCTTTAAAGAACATTTGTGCCACAAAAAATATGGAAATCAATCAAATAGTTTATGAGGAATGTAGTTGGATTTCAGATATTGTTAAGGAAGTTATGCAAATCAAACATTTCATCATGAGCCATTCTATGAGATTAGCAATATACAATGAGTTTGTTAGCTTGAAGTTGCTTTCTGTAGCGGATACATGTTTTGCTTCGATGATTGTGATGCTTAAGATATTCAAGTTGATAAAAAGTGGTCTTCAAAACATGGTGATTTGTGACAAATGGAATATCTATCGAGATGTTAATCAAGAGAAAGCTAAGTTTGTCAAGGAGAATGTGTTGGATGATTTTTGGTGGGATTTGATTGATTATACAATTTCCTTCACGGCTCCTATTTATGATATGCTTAGAATTCGTGACATCGATAAGCCTTGTCTTTACTTAATTTATGATATGTGGGGTTCGATGATCGAAAAAGTGAAGAAGTTATATATGCACATGAAGTGAAGAGACTAGATGAGAAATCCACATTTTATGAGGTGGTTCACACAATTCTTGTAGATCGTTGGACAAAGAACAACACTCCACTTCATTGCTTGGCACATGCCTTAAATCATAGGTAAGTTCTAAAATTGTATGAGATTATTACTTTAGTAGTTATTCTTTTTTTAACATGATAATATAATACTCCTCTTATTTATTATTGTTTTCTAATTTTATTTCATTTTATTAAATAAAGGTACTATAGTGATCAATAGCTTGATGAAGATCCTACTTGAATTTCTCCATACAAGAATAAGGAGATCAACCAAGAAAGACTAAAATGCTTCAAGAATTACTTTTCTAACTTGGATGAACGCAACAAGGTGAATTTGGAGTACGTAGATTTTGCAAGTAAAAGTGGAGATTTTAGAGATTTTGATTCTGTTCAAAATCGATATTCTATGGATCCTAAGACTTGGTGGGTTAATCATGGTGCATGTGCACCGATACTTTAAAGCATAGCCTTAAAGCTTCTTGTACAACCTTCTTCTTCATCATGTACTGAGAGAAATTGGAGTACTTACTCATTTGTGCACTCGGCGAGAAGAAATAAGATAACCCCAAAACGTGCAGAAGATTTGGTTTTTATTCATAGCAATCTCCGTCTTCTATTAAGAAAAAGGCCACAATACACAGAAGGAGAGACTAAGATGTGGGATATTGGCAGAGATGCATTTGACTCGTTTGAAGATGTTGGGGGTGCTTGAAGTTGCAAATATTTCACTTGATGAGTTGGAGATGGAGTCTTTTTTTTTTCTTTTTCAGAAGAAGTGGATAATGTGGATGAATGACTTTTTGTTATATTACTTGATGAAATGTTGATTGTTTTTTTTTTGCTTATTGTTAAATTTTAAATTTAATCGTGGAATGTGGATTACTTATTTTTTTCCTTCAAGTTTTATGGATTATTACAATGAAATGTAGTTAAATTTGTCAAATTAAAAGAATGAATGATATTAACAAATGTAGGATTAATGTTTTTAGTATAGATTAATTCTAGACTCTTTTTATTATTATTATTTACTTATTTATGCATTTATATATAAAAATATTTATTTAATATTTAACGTGTCGGAACGTGTCGAAATTCTCTACTTTTTAAGAAATGACGTGTCACTTGTCGTGTCATGTCGTGTCGCGTGTCGCGTGGCGCGTGTCGGTGCTACATAGACCGGTGGAGGCTTCGGCGGCTTGGAGGGGCGGTGGCAGCGGCTCATGGCGGCGGTAGGGACTCCGACTAGGCTCAGCCCTAACCCGAAGGACACAGGAATGAGTGGAGGCAGCAAGCTGGGACGGCGTGAAGGCGAGACGGCCAGGCGCGGGCGAACGGCAGCGTCGCGAGCAGTCGCGGGCGATCCCGGCTCTAGTGGTGGCTACGACGGTGTGAGGGGCTACTTCGGTGGTCTCTTGGCCTGCTGGTGTGTCTGAAAATGGCAAGTGAAGGGGAGGAAGGAGCTGGTCGATCAGCTTGAGGAAGAATGAGGGGGACAAGGGCCCTACCTTGGCCAATTTTTCCCTTCAATGGTCTCCCTTGACCATCCTCAACCACCATAAATATTTATTGAGTAAGCTAGGTGTCCTTGATATATACAAACCGCCAGCTTGAGGGGGAGTGTTAAAGATAGTATCGAAGATTCTAAGATTCAGATCTGCTGGTCTCGATCCTAATTAAGGATTGATTGATTTGGAGAAAGAGTGATTTGTGGGATTTATTCAGCAAATAGGAAATTTATAATTCATTGTATATTATTTCATTTTTCTTCTTTCATCCTTATGTTATAAATGTATTCATTGTACCTATATACAAGATCAATCAATATAGAGGAAAATTTTCTCCATTTTTCCATTCAACTTCTGTCACTACCAATTTGAAAAAGAGCAATAAAGAGAAAATGAAACAGAGGAGGTTAAGCATGTGAGGCGAAAATTGAACTTGCACCAAATACCCATCGTTCCTTGAGAAAAGTTATACGAAAATGGAATTTTATTCATAAAAATCGAATCCATGATAACAAACAGTTTGGCATGGCTCGATATTATGTAATTTCATCTAAGCAGATGTGCAGTAACAATGAAAATTTCCGGGTCATTTGGCCCGGCACTGTCCTGTCACATTTCCACCGAATTGTTGAGTGCAAGTCTGGTTGCAATTCGGGAACAACGAACACGACCCTATGTCCGAAACCCAATTCGTTCCCTCCGCAACTGATGTTCCTGAGATGCACCAAAATTCAGCAAAATTTCAGTGAACAATGTGAGACACAATATAGATGATAGACATGGTGTTTCAATTTAGAATATTCAAGTTGAGGAAATTGTTTCCACATCCGTATGTCATAGCACAATGATGGGGACATAATTTGAAAAATCTAGCTAATGTGGGCATAATTTCCCTAATCGCGTAGCACCTCCACATGTTTTGCACAAAAAAAGAGGATGTCAAATAACGTTTGCATTTGAATTTTGATACTCTCTGCTTCCTGTTCATCCTTGTGTCCTTTCAATTTTCTGATGGCCAAGTCTAACTGGATTTGATTGAATTTCTCGATAAAGTCTAATGAAGCTAAATGGTATAAGGACAACAAAAGTGCTGTATATTTCGTACGGCGTTTATTTTTTATTATTATTATTTTTGGGTTTAAACTCCATCTATACATTTTAAAGCTTGCAGAAACAAAACCCACTAGCGAAGTATCAAAACGAAGCATGTCCCAAAAGGGCCTGCGGAGGGCTTGTCAACCACTTATGAGGGAGGGCATTTTCTTATAGGACTTCACAATCCAATCAGCTACATTATTAGAGGCCCTATTCCAATGAACCATCTCCAACTTAGAGAAAAGAAGCAAGAGCCCACGGAAGCGCACAGTCTCCCCATAGTGAGTGGTCTATAGACTTCAAGTTGTTCACTAAGTTAAGATAGTCTAACTTCAAAGTGAATTATTGTACGACGCTCACTTGAGTACTACAATAACTTTTTAAACGATGACTTAAGTGTCATACTTTGTCAAAAAATAAATGTTCATTGCGAATGCCAAGTGAGGGTCATACGAAAGTCATAGTACTCAAATAATCAATTGAAAAGCCATTGCTCTCAAATGAGCACCGTATGGAAGTACGAAAGTGATGGCTTTTATGTTTTTCCTTTTCTCATGCGAAAGCATACCTGCGAAGCAGAGAGATATCAGGCGAAGATTGACTACGGATGAAGAAACTCTTCCTAAAGCCATGTTTGTGACCTCTTCTCACTTTTCTTTAAGCTACGATGAGATGAGATGATATAGTGCAACTGGTTGTATGAAATTAAACAAAATCCCTACATATATATAGGCTGTGATGACCCAAACTCGAGGCTGTACGGAGGGACGGACTAAGATCGTCTCAGCAATATGCGGGCGTGGCTAAGGGCATGTCTCCTATACCACATCGCTTAGGGGGGGAGTCATGGACTAGCTTATAAGGCTTGGGTCCCTCTAACCGGACATACGCGTTTTCTTGGGGTAGTATGGGCTGCCTCGAGAAGAACAAAACCGTGAGGACTTAGTGTCCAAAGCGGACAATATGTGTACAGTGGAGACCCAGGTCCTTACAGGTGGTATCAGAGCCGACTCCCGCGGCGTGTGGGGCCATAGCGAGGGTGCTGTGCCTTAAGGGGGGGGGAAATGTGACGACCCAAACTCGGAGCAATACAAAGGGACGGACTAAGATCACCTCAATAGTATGTGGGCGAGGCTAAGGGCATGTCTTGTCACGACTCGAACCTCGAGCGCATGCACATCCCTCTATGGTCAATAAAATTTGCGACGCCCTAGGAATTGTCACCGACCCATTTGGTTTATGGCACAAGCGGAAATGTAATAACAATCTCCAAACAACATAAAAGTAGGATAGAAACGTAGGATGATATTTTCACAAACACACTTATAATACAACATCACATATATACAGAAAAGTCTAACATCACATGGATCTATTTCAAAAAGAAGAGCTGTTAGGCTATCTACGCTCTGAGCTCTTCATCCATGGGACCAGAGTCCCTTGTGATCCTGTCAGACTTCTCGATAGCAAAAGGGTGAACTGTCACCCATTGTCCAAACTAAACGGAAGACCCGTCAACATCTGGCAAAGACTAAACAAAAGCCTAACTTTTACTTCTTGCGAACCCCTGCACTTCTCTTGGAAATCCTCCATCTAGGGACCTGAAAATGGTTATACAATAACCAGTGAAATGACGTCTCAATGAGTCCATCCCTTAAATTCTGATTAGGAGAAAAGTACACCTGCATGCAGTCTAACCATATCTCCCTCAAAACTCATGTAACACTAGTGTCTACCCTGCATGTCAGTACTATTTAAATTGCATGTAATTATATTGAAATCAGGCATCATTGGAACATTTCGATATGTGTACGCCTATAAATATGTATCATCACTGATTCACAAGCCTCGATTACCAAACCAAACCATTATGGTACGTCCCATACCGCACCACACGATTCCATCTCCTAATCAGGCTCATCAATCTCAATCATTCATGCGTTCCAATTGATTATGACCCATCGATCAGGGCCGACTTAACGGTCAGCAGTCTTCCGGCTTAACCAGGCTTCGTCTCACACTATCGAGCACGACCGCGTCTATATCTATATGGCATTCCTCAAATGAGTATCGGTTCAGCCTCCACTGCGACCGGCATCTGTTGACTTGGGGCATTCCCAAAGGAGTATCGTCCGGCCCCAGGGGTTCGTGACGGCATCTCATATCATTCATGCATTCATTCAATTTCGGCCCAAGACACCGTGCATTGCACTCAAATACCTTAATTAAAATAGTGATCCTGGCCTATTTTCTTCATATTAGAAATGCATGGTAAAATAATCGTGTGTGAGAAATGGTCAAATCGAATCAAAAAATTTGTATTATCTCTTTTAAAATCCCACATTTTCATGTAGTACTTAAAAACGCTTTCAGTGTCCAAAACCTGATACCTGGTATTTTCCAATTAAATAACTAAATTATGCTATTTTGAATCAAATATTCATAATTAGCAATTATCACTCGCATAATTTAACAGTCAATAGCATAAATAGAATATATTATTGCAATTAGCATGAAATCTCGGTCACCGGCTATCCCGGTATAATTTCTAAAAAATATTAAATAATCAGTTAAATTATAATTAAATCATTTAAATTAATTAATTAATTAATCAACATTTATCCCATCAATTACCGATTAAATTGACCATAAGCTCAGTCAATTAATTAAATTCCTAACTAATTTAATCTACCAAATTAAATTCCTAAACCAACTATTTTAACTAAAGATTAATTCATTAACTAATTAAGCTAACCAAACTAGCTGTTCCGACTAAAATTAAATTCCTAACTAAATTGACTAACAAAACTAACTAACTAGTCTAACCTTCTAGTTTCTTTCTAACTAACTTAACTAACCAATTCTTACCCTAACTAGATTAACTACTAAACTTAATTAAACTTAATCTATATCCTAATAGGTGTAGTTAGCCCCTAATCAAATGTTAGGAAATTAACTCACCTAACTAGAAGCCCAAGACCACCGGTGATGGCTCAGCGGCAGCAGCTAGGCCGTGGCCTTCGGGGACGCCGGAGTGGCTCCGATCGGCCTGGGACAAGGCCGTGAAGCCCTCGGCTCACGGCTGAGAGGGAGTCCCCTCGACTAAAGGGAGCCGAGCAGCCGTTGCTTGGCAACCGTGAAGGTGTGGCCGCAACACAACGGCGCCGACTCGCCAGCTGGCGGGTCGGTTCGAAGCCACTGGTGTCTCGACGGTTGGACGGCAGCACAGGCGGGGAGGTTGGGTCTTTCGGCGGTGATGGTGAGCTAAAATAGAGGAGGGGTGAGCTGAGGTGTGGCGGTAGCACCAGTGGATGGAGCTGCTGAGTTTCCGGCATAAGGATGCAGGGACAACATCGGTTTTGGTGAGTTGTTTGCTTGCTGGTGGGGGTGATTGTTCAGCAAACAGATGCCAAGTTAAGGAGAAGTGGAACATGGAGGGCAGTTCGAATCGTGGACGGTTGCTACTCCAGCTTTGGCGACACCAGAACAGAGCTTCCTCTGTTTTTTTCTTTTTAGTGGCTGTTTTGGTCGGCCAAAGGGAAACCGAAGCAGCGGAGCCAAAACAGGGGATAGAAACCTTTAATGATGAAGAAGACAAGGGGATTTTCAGCTGTGGAAAAGAAAGGGGAAAAAAAGAAGAAAAATAAAGGAAGAGAGAGATTCAGTCGTCCGGCACAACGAGGGGGGGAGGGGGGAAGCACGCATGGATGAGGAGAGTGGAAGAGGAGAAAAGAAATCCATGAAGGGTCCCTTTCTCCATTTTCCAAGTCCTTTGGTCCTTTTTCCATGGAAATCAAACCATTTCACTTTCAAGTGGCCCACCATTCCAAAGCAAACTTATCTTCTTCAAATGAAACTCAAATGGTGGTGAAATCTCTTTTGATAGGCATACATCCGAATTTTGCATTCATTTCATTAACTTTTCCCTTTTTCAATTTATCAATTCATAACCTTAGCTAACAAGGATAAAGCCCCAATTAACTCCTCATAATTCCCATCTCCAATCATTCCATGCTAACGACTAAAATCCACTTCGAATTATGGCTTTCGCCACATTCATTTAATTCTCTGCATTTTGCATTTTTCACCACAATTCCCGTTTGTCAATAAATCTTGAAAAGACGCAACGACATTCCTAGTTGCTCGTGACATGATAGAATTCTCAATTTCTGAAATCGGATTAAATTTCGCGATTAATTTCAATCTGACGTGATTTTAGCGTGACCTAAACTACTGGGTAGTTTTTAGGAATTTCCAATGCAATTGACTCATGGTCGATTATTTTCGAGCCACAATGTACATCTTCGATTCAATGGCGACTCTCGGTTGTCGTGAAAATCTCGATGTTTCAATTATGGGCACAGGGTATCAAAACGACAGAAAAATCGGTTTAGTGCCAGTCGACGAGAATTATGCAATTAGGTGGAATCACCCCTGCCTAATTACATATTTCAGTCGAGTCGACTATTTCCGGTCTCTAATAGATTTTCGACTGTGTCGCAATAACCCTTGCAGACTAACACGGTCAAACAATCGTTTCTTTATCGAATTCTCAAGCCTATTGCATTAAAATTCCTTAATGACTTCCCCAACTAATCTAGTTATCACCTAAGTGATCGACTCAGAGAATAGCACTATAAGCACGTCGATGAAAAACTCAATTTATTCAATTGAAAACTAAAGCAGAAATTTGGACTGTCACATGTCTCCTATCCCACATCGCTTAGGGGGGGAGTCCTGGGCTAGCTTATAAGGCTTGGGTCCCTCTAACTATGCATACGCGTTTTCTTGGGGTAGTATGGGCTGCCCCGAGAAAAACAAAACCATGAAGACTTAGTGTCCAAAGCAGACAATATGTGTACAGTGGAGACCCGAGTCCTTACACCATCTATTTGAGTCATGGTTTGCATGGGTTGGTGAGGAAGTCTTTGAGCCCCTCCGTGATTTCGACAGTCCACTTAGTGGCCCCAACGGTTCAATGGCAAACCCTCCTGATGGCACTGTGGATGACCTCAATTCCGACCCCGACTACAACCCCAAGCCCAAGCCATGAGGAGCCAGCTTCCTGATGGGAACCCTTTTTTTTTTTCTTTTGTAGTCACTCTCATAGAGGAGCTAGACTAATCTTCCCCCTTATCCTTTTTGGTGGTAATCGGAAAGGCCCAACTAAGTGGACTTGTAAATGAAACTTTCCAATGCTAATAAAGCAATATATAAGTTGTGTATTTGTGTACATGTTTTCCTCACTATCCGTTTATTGTTTGTTGATTGGGTGTTATAGTTGCACACTTCTGCATGTGCTTAATTGGAAGATAAAAGTAATGGAACAGCAACTCCTTCTCGAACATCTCAAATTAATTCCCGTGGATGTCAAGTTCCCACGACAGAGAAAAGGTCCAGGGCGTGACAATCGCCACCCAACTCTCCCTCCTCCTCTCTTCTCCTCTGTCAAGTGGCGGAGAAGGTGCGTCAAATGGGGCGGTGGGCGGCTGTGTGGCACCACACGGCCCACCCCCTCCATGCACCAAGGGGATAAGACCTCTTCTCTCTCCCTTCCTTCCTCATTTCCTCCGCCTTCTCTCCTCCTTCCCCCTCTCTTCATTTTCTTCTTTACCTTCTTCTTCGGTCCCTCTTCCTCAATGCCTCTCCCCCTCCTTGTTTCTTTCCCCCGCGAGCACCGCCTCCATCATCCCTCACTCCGGCAACATTTTCTCCATCCACGAGCTCAAGAAGCACAGTGAGGAGCTTCGGAAAGCTAGCCGCACCTCCACCTTCCCTTTTTCTCGACCTGCGTCACGCAGTTTTCCGCCGTTGCGGCAAGTTGAAGTTCTATTGACCCGATGATCCTCTTGCATAGAATGAAAGATAACAAGAACATACTCTTGAAGTTCCTCTATCACACTTTGAAGGGTGAAAGAGGAGGATGGTGCAAATCTTGACGGAAAACTTCAATATCATTTGACTGAAAAGAGACACGGGGGGAGATGTAGGAAGTTAGGATTTCCCAGTATACTTTCCTTTCATGTTCCAATGTTCTTGTCATTTTTTTTATCTCTATATGACCCATTTATCTTTCTTGGTGGATGAACAACAAAAATCATTCTAAGATAAGTTGACTAATTTTACATTTTATTTGCATTGAATTGCTGGTAATAATTGTGAAATCATCTTCCCTTGCAGTATATAAATGAGGATCATAGCCTAATTATCTACCAAATATTGTTTTAGGTGTAAATTGCGTGTTGCATGCTGGCTCTTTGGCCTTTTGTGTGAGCTTGAAATTAGTCAATCTTCTCCCCTTGTTGCGCCTTCAAAATATAAAGTGTCTTAACACGGAAAAGAAAATATAAAAAAAATAGAAATTTAATACGAAAGCCTATATACATCAGACAAAATTCAAAGGCGATTTGATCAGTGTGGTTTAGCATGATACAGACTTTCTTTTCATACAGGTTTCATTGTATGAGCAGGAGGCTCATGCTAGAGGATTGATTATCTAATACTATTGATTTTTAATTTTTTTTAAACGCGATCATATCTACTCACGTCGAATAAAAGCTTAACGATATGAAGAGTGGGACTTTAGTTGAGAAGTCAGGAAACAAGTCATCGTTTCCTGATTGCCAAGAAATACGTTAATCCTTTTCTTCCCCATCCACTGCCGGCAAGAAGATTCTTTCACCAACTAAAGGAGACATATAGCCAAATATACAATATATTAGTTGAGTGTTGGGTTTACACCCACAGGGCATGGACTCAAAATAATTAAGTACAATAAATAAAAATGGTGCTTCCACGTGGTCCTGTGCAAGGCCTATGGTTTTTTCGCATATTCATGTCATTTTTGTGGTCATGTTATTCATTGGATTTTGGTGTCTTATTTGATTTACGGGGACGGGTGATATTTCATATTTAAATCACATCATTACCAGATTTAAGTATTCTCACTCGCCACTTTTATGGATAACCATATCATTTCCTTGCAAAATGCATATGGGCAAAGTGATTTGTATGCATTTCTAGAGATTAGTCTAACCGAAAGTTTCACAGCCATGAAGGATTGTTAAGAAAATTTTTCAAGTATGTTAGAACGGTATTTCAAGCCATTTTACAAAGATTGAAAGTTCGAATGTGCCAAATACCTAACTCTCTAGTAATTCCAAGCCCCATGTGGTAGCTTAGAGTATATTGAAATTACGTCAGAATTCTATGGAATTGATAGAATAATTAAATATTAAATTGTGCCTTTATCCAACATCTTAAATCTTTAAAACAGTTGGCAGTGATCCCATACAAAATCATGCAATGATAGAATAATTAAAGAATAAATCGTGTCTTCATCTAACAACATTTGTTAAATGAAGACGCGATTTAATGTTTAATTATTTTATTAGAAACACTTAAAGCTGAGAAGAGATTCAGTGTAATATTGATCCTATAGCAGCTTTTATAGCATAAGAGATATCATCTAATCCTGCATCGGCTCAAAGATGGATCTGCTGGGAGTAAGGGACAATTTGGTAGGTTGGGGCTGAAATAAATTTTTTGAAAAATGAGATGCATTTATTTCCCTTTTTTTGAAGGGGGAGGACAAACGAAATTCCCTTACAAAGAGCGAATTACGATCATATATAAAAGCATAACTCCTCAGTACGTAAATCTGCATCTGACACAATTTCTATGACTTGCTGATGTTCCCGCAAAGCTCCATCCTGCACAAGAGAAAGCAAAGTAATACTAGTTATAGGACAATGATAAGAGAAGTTCGTAGCAATCATTGGTCGCGTGTTATGCTGAAAGGAACTCACAGTAGTTACTTGATCTACTTGCTAAGAATTGAGCGAGAATTATTGCCAGTATAATGAGCAAAACAACGACCTGCAATTTAGACTCTGATAAGCAAGTGTTCTTTTTCTTTTGTTTGGGTTACTGCCCAGCATATTGTTTTTAGACCAGCCAAATAAATGCAAGATAAATGGCAGTAAACGCACCGGCACGAAGCCATATCTGGGTTCACTTGGAAGGATGTAAGATTTCCTGTCAAAATTCATTAAAAAAAAAAAAATTCCTGTCAAAATTCATGAAAAGAAGTAATGTTATAGTGGAAAAAACAAATTCAGTATCTATATCACCGAGAGAGAGAGAGAGGAACCTTTTGTCTCGGAGGCCAGCATCTCTGCAAGCCTTCTGCGTAATCTCGATTCTGCTTAATGTTTTTGTAGCATTAGGGTCATTCTTATCAACCTACATGAGCCAAAGGTGTAACATAGTGAGCAATGTCTAAGGCCATATTTAACGAACCATAGTGTGAAAGGCATGGAGATAACTGTGAAGAAAAATTTAAGATAAGGGGGCGCCGTCCTGCTCACTACAGATTCGAGATAGATTTTACAATCTGGTTTGCTGTGTTCATTACCCTTTCTCTGCCCCAATTTAATCACCAAAGATTTTGCAGAGTAATGTTTGTTACAGATATTGCCACAAGAGACAATGTGGTCTCATTGCACAGTAATGTTTGTTATGGATATCACCACAAGAGAACATGCGGTCTCATTTTTTTCTTGTTCAGACCCGCTAATACCCTCTCTCTCTCTCTCTCTCTCTCTCTCTGCATGGTCCAATGGCTTCCAGAGCAATACCTAAACAAACCTCCCATTTTTTCGTAACAGCTGTGCTACCCCCAAGGTAGAAAAGGAAGAAAGGAAACATAAGAAAACCATAATTTTATTGGTTTCTGTTTGGCTGCATGGATGATCCAAAAAATCTCCTCGCCTTCTCGACTTACAAGCGTTTTTAATCCTAAGTACATAATTAGAGCCACCAATGGTAGTTTTCAGAAGTTCTTCCTCATAATCCCTCAACAGAGAAAATTTATCAATCAGATTTCCTTCTAGTTGCTTAAAGACAAGCATTTTTGCCTCCTTCACTGGCTAAGAGTAACATCCCCAGCATATTCCTGCTTCAAAGTTTCCTTCTTGTCCCTCTGTTTCCACCTAGGAGAGCTTATTATCCTAGCTGCATATCTTTTGGCAATCCGTGAAAAAGTAACCCAAGTAATTCTAATTGTTTGATAGCATTTATGATAATCTGCAAACGTCTTTAAATGGAAATGATTTTTGTATTTATCATGTGAACAATAAATGAACCAAGGACAACCATCCCCATTGCACACAACCTTGACTATTGTTCTGTCATTCTTTATAAAGTTGATTGATATCTCTATGCTGATCAATTGAGTAGTTAGTAACGGCCTCCCGAACTGTTTGAGGCCCAAAAAGGTCATACTAATACCGAGCACAACGCAAGGTGATTGTGCACGAGTGTCGAAAGCAGGGTACCCACTTCTCCTGCTTTTTGCATGATCTCCTTCATCCCCATTACTTCCATGTATAAAGCTCCCACAGTCGCTTGAGTCAAAATACACTGATTCATTGCCACCATTTGCTATTTCTTCCACTAATCTAGATCTTTCCATAAATGTATCTCCTGTAGGTGGAACCAACAAGCAGATGTTTCACTTTGTTCTCTGCCACTCTCACTTCGCTCGACGTTCTTCTTCTGGAATCTCTGAAATATTTTCTAACAGCTGAAAACTCTTCATCTTCATCATCTAAAAGCCACTTTACTTGAAAGAATTTTACTCCTTCCTCACTATCTGAACCGTCATTAAAATTATTTCTTTTAGCCTCTAAACAGTTTTGACTTACTTCCCCTTCATGCTTCACATGTATATCGGTACTGCTATCTCTAATGAGAACTCCTAACGTGTCCCTCACACTGCAGTCATTCCCCACCAGTCTAAGTCCAGCATTGAGGGCCAACTTGGATATTAGCCCTTGCCTAGAGCTACATAGGGGAATTAGCCCTCTGAGAAAGAAGTATCTAGAGATACAGGGGTTGGTCCAATGACAACCCTAAGACATTGGAAGATTCGCCCTTTTAATTGCTGGCCATGTCCTGAGCAGGCCTTCAGCAGTTTGCTTCCAACAAATCAAGTCTAATACAGGTTATAAGGTCTAGTGCATTTTCAAGAAGAAATAACTAAAAATTAAATATGATAAGTGCACGAGAATAGATTACAAGATGTGCATGCTACTTCTTGACTTTCATACCTTAGACTTCAGCATACAAGAAAAATCATAGAATGCACCATAAACATCAGTCATTGTTCTTGTACGATCGATAACTTTAGCAGTAAGACCTGAAAAGTATAGGTAGAGAAATG
This sequence comes from Eucalyptus curtisii, assembly GCA_017140595.1. Taxonomy (NCBI): domain Eukaryota; kingdom Viridiplantae; phylum Streptophyta; class Magnoliopsida; order Myrtales; family Myrtaceae; genus Eucalyptus; species Eucalyptus curtisii. The sequence continues at coordinate 12,820,207 of CM029495.1, read as the reverse complement.
GAATCACTAAGGGACCATTATCTTGGAGCAGACACAAAAGTAGAGAGTCATGGATAGACACTGCCATGACAAATGACGAATTATGAGAACAGGAAGCAAGGCCCTATGAATGGTCTCGAACTAATGAATGGTGAGCCTCAGAAGCCATTTCCGTCTTGCCTTGATCTAGTTCTTCAGTAAACCTCATTATTTCCTCGTGTCTAATGGCCCAGTAAAACTATTTTACGAATGCCTAGTGCCATTGAAGTTCTTCAGCATGCCTAATCATTTCATCTAGTCTAGGATAGCTATAGTTTCAATGATGAAAGAAAATATCAGCAAATCATTTTCTTACCTCGCCTCATCTTCACTACGCCTTTGAAAACTTCAATATTGTTGTAGCATAAAGCTAATGTTCCAATTGCCATTATCTAGAAACAGTACAAAATGTTGGCAAAGTAGCTTCTCCCAGATAATAAAAAGATTAATGGCATAGACAAGAAAATAGCAATCTTAAATACCATGAAAGCAAAACAACCATGTAAGAAAGTCTTAATGAAGAGCAAATTCAGCAAAAATTCATTATGGTAGGAAAAATTTTCAGAACCAATGTGCGAAACCAATAGTAGAAGCAACCTTTGTCTTTAATGCAAACTAGTGTAGGATGCACAAACATGTGTGAAAGGAGAGAGAAGAAGACAATTTGTGTGTCTGAGCGCACGCTGTGCGCGCAAATGTGCATGAGAGAGTGGGTGGGGAGTAGTGCACACAGTGAGCTCGTAGTATGTTCGTGAGAAAAACTTTCAACGGAGATCTTATTATAGAGCCGAAATTTGAATATCAATAGCTACCATATAGTTTAAAAAATACAGGAGAGATGTAAGGCAACAACTTTTGGTCGAAGAGAAGCACAATGTTGCCTTGAAGAATTGACCATGTACCTGAGGAATGGCACAAAACCGGAATATAGAAGGATCCCCTAAAGCAGACATGTAGGTCAAACAGTCTTCAACATGTGTCAAAGCATTTGTGATCATATCATTCAAACATCGCACTGCCTTCTCTGAGTTCTCCTCATACTTCAAGTCCTATATAGACGGGGCCAATCACAGAATAGAGAAAATAAGGATGTGCATGCAACATGTTATTCAGTACTATAGGTGAATAATATCTCAATTCACCTACAAACTGGGTGATGGAAAATCGACTTCATATAGCAAAAGGCTTGAACAATCTACTTAAGCACTTAATAGTCATTAATCATGTTGAAGAGGCACACCTCAAGTTTGTTTACATATTTGCTCCAAATTTGACGAGGCCAAAACATGCGTGACTTTGGAATCTCATTGATATCCTCCAAATAATCTCGAATAATGTTTGTTTTCTGATTTTCGCGTTCAAAAACAATGTCAGAAATCCAAAAAATAAAAAGGTGGCAATACACATGAAACGTAGTCGTCTTTTTAACCACCTGTAGAAACAAACCCATCGAATTAGATAGAGAATCTGGTGCCAGATCTTCAGCTCCCGAAGCATGGAAAAGCTTTGACAAACCTAAACCAACAAGTCCTGCCACATAGTGGCAATATTCATCGTAATCATCAATTGTTTCCACCTGCGATGAGGAAGAAATTAGTGAACTTTTTGTAGGATAGGTAATTGAATGACATATAAACAGATTAGTCTCCACTCAAGCAGCTCTTCCGGAAGGTGCAAGACTACAACTAGCATTGAAATGCTTTGTGCAAAAGAACATTGCCAGCTCTTTTGATCAAACTTGTTTCAATCCAACCTGATCAGTTACCATAAAGCAGGCGAATAGTAGAGTCAATAGTGAGTTCATAAGCCAGTGGACCTTGGAAGATGGAAGAATGGTCATTTAGGCCAAATGATAAACTTCTAGATGCCCAAATTTTTTTATTTTATTTTATAAGTAAGTGAACCCCGCAAGGAGTTGTACCAAAGAGCTAAGATCAAACCCTTACTCCAGCACGGTCATAGTAAAAGGCAGGATGGGCTACCCATTGGAGGCAAGGATTCTCCTCATGTGAAGTATATGCACTCGCTCAATATCGAACTAGTCCAAGCGCAACCAAGTACTGTAGTCTTTGTAAGAGGCTTGGCTACTTGTTAAAGTAAGGTCTTGGAAAATATCACAAGTGTCACATAGCATAGATCACCAACCTCTTTGCAAATAAAGTTTGCCATTCCTACTCCCATCCTTTTAGTAATATCCTCAATAGCCTCTTGGTACCTGCAAGTATAATCAAAAGCCACGGTTTATAAAGCAAAAGCAGTCGATTATCAACCAGCAGAAACAGTTTGCCAAGGTTGTTTTAATTGCTGGAAAATTCTAATTTCAAGTTTGCATTCCCATTGACAGAAAAAAACTGGTTAGAGAAACATCTGGTAGACAATGATATTATCAAGTATCAGTTGTGACATTATGATGTTTAGATATGTTGGTGAAGGAAACACATATGGTTAAGTGAGTGGCTAAAGATCAGCTAGAAGAAGAGAATATTCTGATGTCATAAAAGGCGTTCACATCAAGATTACAAAGAAAAATCGTTAGTTAGTAACCTTTTCCCCAGCTCCAGGAAAGCCATGGAAACATGATGAAATTGGTCCATTAGAACCTTGTATTCCTTTGTACCACCTTAATACGACATTAGAAAATTCAAGTCAGTCAACTCACTAAAGTTCTGGGCCACTGAATAGTCCAGCTCCAACTTCTTCTCAAATGAGGTAACACAGAGAAGTAAATAAGCACCATCTACAGATTGTCATATACTAAAACAGCAAAAGACTATAACTTACAATAATAAGAATTTCAAGGTAACAACAGTCGCAGCTTAAGACAGCTTTGTTAACCAAGTTCTGCATGTCCCAAAATTTGCCAGTTGAGGGAATTAGTGTCATGATGGAATCTAAATAGCTTAGAAACAACTTATTTCCCAACTTGACATTAGATATAATTTAGCAATATTTAACCCAACACGGGGTTGTCCAATATCCCCATATGCTAGAAATATTACAAGAACTTGTGACAGCAAGAGAGCGCCTATCATACTTTAGTATTGGTTCGTAAAAAGTTAGTAAAAGAATGCACAAAAAAAGAAAAGTAGATGATACTATTTGTAGAGCTCCTCATGTAGAATCATAACAGAGGCAAAATGTTGTTGATATATCTTGTTCTACGAGCGGCGGTGTTAAGAAAATGATTTCAGTCAATTTGAAGTCAATTCAAATAAAGTCACAGACACAACTACTCCTCTATGGAAAACATTGTGGCAAAGATGTACAATTGCTACAGTATATTGTTAAAGATAGAATCTCCAGGTAGCGCCGAAGACCATTCTTAATGCAAAATGTGGAGCACACCAATTATTTACGCATAGAGACACACATACTTGTACAAGGAAACTGCTAAGAGATATGAGTCCAACAAAATTTTTGTCAATATACATACAATTCACATTTTCTGAAATATTTGCAAAAGTTAGCAGAGGGCAACAATACTGAAGCAAGCATTTACATACATGAAGACCAGTCTTTAGATTACCAAAAACTTCAACTGGCAAGAAAGAGGTAACTGAATAGCATGTTTACTCACATGAAAAATGCCACTCCTTATCATACAAGTGCTGATGAAAGGCTTTCAGGATAGGCACTTTGACATCAGTAGGTATGCTTGTGTCATCCTCTGGAAAGGTTACATTAGAAGAAATAAGATTCCAGCACCAAAACACATCCTACTGTCATTATGGAGCTGGAAGCGATTATTCAACACGATTTTAAAGAGAATTAGACAGGGGAACTAAGGACTAATCCTCAAAACTGATTTTTTATGGATTATTCAACAGATTAAAACTATAAGTCAATGTTTATCATCCAATAAATCAGCAGGGTCCCTAACAACTAGAGCATTAGCATGCTTCACTTCCATTTATGATGGTCAGTAGTGATAAATAAAATGAAATCTAGATATGAAATACTCGCTCTTACCAACATAATAATATTTGCATGAACGTTATCAGCATAAAAAGGAAACTCCAAATGCATTCACGCTATGGCTAGTCATTGACAGAAAAAGGACAGCTCGCGCAAAGTAGCCAACCAAAGGTGCTAAAGATAAGTGTTGCAACTTCCCATAGCTAAAAAATTACGGAATTATCGAGATTCACAGAGGAATAGGTTTTTGCCTTTGAAAACACACAGACAAGAAAATGTAGCCTCAAAACCTCCACTTCCTTTTCCTGTTATGTAGAAGTTTGATGGGAAAAGTAGAGCTGCCAACTGGATAGATACATTTGAAATCAATTTGATAAACGACTGCTAAGGTTTACTGTCCCCAAAATGAAATGACAGTAATATAGGACAGATGCACTATATTTGATAGACAGCATAATATCTTGCAAATGCAAGACAAAGAGAATAAATACAGAGTTATGGGACGAACCAACTGTATCAAGTGCTCGCAGGACCAAATAGAATATGCACACCTGCAAAAATGTGAAAGAAATTTAAACAGATAAAACACATTGCAAGAAACTAATATAATAATTCACTGGAATCTGCAATGGCTACTAGTAGCATTTGCATCAACTAATATAACAGTTCACAGTTTTGCATTTGGAGTAGCAGACAACAGAAATTAGTAGGAGAAAGTATAAAAAGAAAAAAAGAAGTAACCACATGAATCTACGGATGATGACAGCATTGGCATCAAAACTAATATCACGACATTCCAGCCAACATCATACTTAGATGTGTTTCATGTCATAAGCGCCTATATTACTTCCTATGACTTTTGAATTTCAACAGTTGTCTAGGATAAAGTAACTAGCTTCCAATGACCATGTAAAATCGGTTAGATAATAATATGTACTTCCACAGCTGATATTCTGATTTCTAGGAATAGACAAATATCAGGTCCTGGAGCTGGTTCACTAATACTTGTGTCATCTTCTATTACTAAATTGTTATTATATCCAGTTCATCAGAACTGTTAGATCTCCAGTTGCCACGTGTGCCACACGCATGCTATCAAACAGTATGAGTAAAGCCAGGGCAGCCAAGAAACATTCCAAACATTGACACGTGACATATCCTCCCTGCAGAATCTCTCTTGAGAAAGAAGGAGAGAGAAAAACCTATAATTTATTTCGCTAGGAATGCAGAAACAATAATACTAAAACAGCAAAACCCTTGGAGGAGGAGGAGGAGGATGGACTCAAGGAACCTCCTCCCATCAAATAAATGCCAAAATCATGGAAACCTTATGCTTAAGCTGATGAGAGAGAAAAGCGTAAGCTTGGAATACTCCTTCTAACGTCACGGTCTTGCATCGAGATCATGCATTGACCCTCTACTAGAATGCCTCATTAAACTGTTTCGGGGCCTTTCGGTAAGTAAGGGCACGCCACTCAAGCCACAACATACAGAGAAATGTACCCGAATTCATCTTTGCAGAATATTTATGGATCACTGACTTTATCTAAGCCGTTGTGCCGGCTGTCTTCGGCAGGTAGTCTAGAATTAGCAATTTTTTCCCTGATTCTCTCATATAGCTCCTCCCTTCATGATATGGCAAATTTGCTTACATTTCCTGATCGCCGATGCACTGCTCACTGAGCCATAAAAAAATTTCTCTTGGCCCCAACAATAAAAAAAAGAAAAGAAACAGAAACAGAAAACAACTTCGTTCCCATTTAGCAGCAAAAGGCGGAGTCAATGCATCCAAAATTCATCACGGCATTGCTGAAACACCACAAACGGACATATTCAGCGATCATGCATCCACAAAAGCTCAAAAATGTTCATCCACCCTGATCCGCAATCCAATTCACGTATCATCACCACGTCTCGATCGTCCAAATTTCTCGGAAACGAAAGAAACAAAGAAAGAAAGAAAAGAACGGACACGGACCCATCACGAGAACGTGGAGATCGAGAACCGGCGCTCACCGCATCGCGGAGCTCGGTGCCGAGCTGTTGGATGACAAGGCCGAAGCTGCGGGAGACCTTGTGGAGCATGGAGTAGCAGAATGCCCAGTGGGGCTGCGGGGGGATCTGCTTTTTGGCATTGCTCGCCGCCATCTTCAGCTTCATCAGCGGGTAGAAATCTCCCGGGTGCCTCAGAATCGCTCCCCAGCTCCCCATTTTCTGTCTCTGTTTCTCTCTGTCTCCGTTTCTGTCCCTCTGTTTTTCTCTCGCTGAACTTGGAATGGGAGAAAACAGAGGTTGATGAATTCCGGTCGAAATGAAAATGCGGGCAGGTTATTGTACGGCCATTGGAAGCTGAACGGTCTGGGGAATTGGAACGAGCATTACCGAATGCCCCCGAAAACGTGGATGGGGGAAGGGGTCAAATCGGAATGGCGACAGTTTGATTTGGGGACAAACCAGATGGTTCCCCCGACAATGACTCGCGCCGAAACATGCTTTTTTTTTATTTCCTTGTTCCCAAAAGCCTTAAATATGTACATGGGATCATTGGCGTAAAACTTTTTTGTGCCATCAAAATCATTAAATTATATCTTTCGCAACACCAATTCTACGTCAGCTCCATTTGCCCGTTTTGTCCACACAAGCCATTCCATCGAACTGGACAGAACTATGACGAAAGTTCTTTTTCTCTCACGGCTTGTTCGTATAAGTTTTGAGGTATTTATGACACGAAAAAAAATATTGGAGCATTGGGTCACGTTAAAGAAAGTTTAGGGTTTTCGTGATAGAGAGAGAGGATATATTTGTACCCATGAATAAATTTGAGGATCTTTGAATGGTAGACGAATTGTATTCTTGTCGCAAGGTACAAAGATGGAAATTTTGTTTTGGAGATATGTTTTTATTCTAATTGTTCTAATTGTGGACTAATTGATTCAATCAATTCATAAGATCAGATTTACAAATTATAGAATAGGAAAATGCTATCTTGTATATTCTTTCCTACTTTTTGTTTCTTGTATATTCTTTCCTACTTTTTGTTTTTTCTTCCATTATGAATGGACTTGTAATATATGTACAAGAAGATACGGGTGGCTACAATTACATTCTTCCTCCAATATTAACAATTCATGTCATGGTATCAAGAAGTTGCTCGTGCAATAAAATATCAAGCTTCCATTCCTGAAATTTTTCGGGGATTGTGTGGTTACGGTAGATTATCTAATCAATCGCATGCCAAATCATGTTCTTGAACAACGAACCCCATTTGACATGCTCTTCAAGAAATAGCTAGAAATTCATCATCAATTTTTCGGGATTGTGTGGTCACAGTAGATTATCTAATCAATCGCATGCCAAATCATGTTCTTGAACAACGAACCCCATTTGACATGCTCTTCGAGAAATAGTTAGAAATTCATCATCTAAGAGTTTGGCTACTTATGCTATGTAGCAACTATGGTCCTCGAAATAAGATGGATCCTCAGGCAATTCCATGCATTTTTATGGGATACCTTTCTTTACATAAATGTTATCAAGTTATTGCGATATCCACAGGGCGTTTCTTTGTCAACCAAGATGTTGTCTTCATGAAGATGTATTTCCATTCTAGGAGTTGGACTCTTCATCTCAATCTTTTGTCACAACATCTTACTACCGTTTGTTCTTATTAGAAGAAGATTTTTTGACGAATCCCCAATATATCTTTATTGCACTAGAGTCTCCACTATTTGTGCCAGCTATTTCTCCATGTTTGGATCGAGAGATTGGATCACCAATATTATCAACTAAGGAGAATGATTCACCTATTTCATTAGACCCCCACAACCATCTATTAATGATGCTTGTTTACCGATTCCTAAACAGACTCCTATAGAACCACCTTGACATTCTAGACACCATGTTCGTCCCCCTACATGGACCAAGGTTTACACATGTCCCACTTTGAATTCCCCAAGTACTTATTACCATGCATCATCTTATGTCTCATTTACTAGACTATCTCCAGAACAAGTGTTGTATTAGTCACCCATCAGAGGAACAAGAACCATCTTCCTATAATGAAGTGGCAAATGACCCACGATGGCAAGAGACCATAGAAGCTGAGTTGCAAGCACTCATTGAGAATCATACTTGGGATCTTGTACCTCTACTTCCGCAGCGAAAATCAATTAATTGCAAATGAGTATGTAAAATCATACAAGGTAGATGGTTCTGTAGAACGTTACAAGGCTCACTTAGTTGCCAAGGGATTTACACAAATGGAAGGTTTCAATTATCATGAAGCTTTGTCCCCAATCATTGATGAAGTAATTGTTTGTTCTTTCTTATCCATTGCCGTATCTTGTAACTGGCAATTGCATCAAATGGACGTTCATAATATTTTTCTTCATGCCGACCTTGACGAGGAAATTTATATAGAACTCCCACAGGGTTTATGAAGACTAAGGGAGTCTCGAGTGTGTTGTCTCCGTAAATCCCTATACGGACTGAAGTTGACTTCTCAAGAATGATATGTAAAATTTACCATTGCACTCACAAATGCAGGTTTTCAACATTCCAAACATGATTTATCTATTGATATATGTCGATGGCATATTTATCATGGGAAATGATGGCTTGGCTATTGGAAATTTAAAAAAAAAAAAAATACATGCATTTTACTTTCCACATTAAAGATTTGGGACCGCAAAAATATTTTCTTGGCATTGAGATAACTCGATCCAACAAAGAAATTTGTCTCAGACGGTGGAAGTTTGTTTCGGAAATTGTTTCAGAAGCAGGACTATTGGGATGCAAGCCATTTGTCATGTCAATTGAGCAAAATGCCAAACTAACAACACATGAATATAATGCGGTTTCATAATCATCCAATGAAGATGCATTGCTTAAAGATCCATCAAGATATTAGTGACTTGTCGTAAGTTGATTTACCTTACCATGACCAAGCCTGACATTTTTTGTGCAGTATATATATTTGGTCAATCCATGCATAAACCCAAAACAGTCTCATATGAATGCGGCATTGAAGATTGTAAAATATTTGAAAAGATGTCCAAGACTTGGTATACTTCTATCTCGTGATTGCAACATGATAATGACAGCTTATTGTGATACAGACTACCCCACTTGTCTAATGACCCGGAGATCCATCACTAGTTTTTGCATAAAATTGGGAAAATCCTTGATAGCATGGAAGACAAAGAAACAAGTTACTGCCTCATTATCCTTAGCCAAGTTGGAATATTGAGCCATGGCAAAAAAATTTTATGAAATAGCTTGGATATGGGGTCTACCATTAGATCTTGGCGTGCAAGCAGATGGATCAAGTGAATTGTTTTGTGACAATGATGCTGCACTCAAATAGATGGCAAATCAAGTATTTTATGAAAGAACAAAATATACAGAGGTTGATTGTAACTCTAGATAAAATCCAAGAAGGGATAGTAATAACAAAGGGATTGAAACGATGGAATTTTCAATAAGTCAGTATATCAAAGACAACAAATGTATCTACTAAGCAAGTTATGTGTTTTCGATATCTCTAAGCCGCCAGCCTAAGAGAGATTGGTGGAGATACTATTGATAATATGTTTTTATTGAGATTGTTCTAATTACGAACTAATTGATTCAATCAATCCTCAAGATTAGATTTACAAATTTTAGAATAGGAAAATGCTATATTGTATATTCTTTCCTAATTTTTTTTTCTTCCACTTTAAATGGACCTCTGATACATGTACAAGAAGATACAGTGAATAAAATTGCATTCGTCCGCCCATATGATCAATTTGTGTCATTTTGGTTTTGCGGCAGATATAGTTTAGGTTTTTAGTGATACTTTTTGCTATATTTTCCATTTTCTCATTGTCTCATTTTTTGTCACTTCCCTTATGAGGCCCCTATTTTCACGAATCTTTATTTTTGCATGACCCCTTTTCATTTCACTACAAACTGGTTTATCAAATGAAAAGAGGGATTTTTCTGGCCATGAAAAAGAATGGGAGACTAAACTTTGGGTTGATATTGAAGTTGCTTTAGCTCTTTGTTCAAATTTCGAGGATTACATGTTACGCAATACTTACTCCAATCTTCAACTCCATGTGGATCATTATATATCCAGATTCTCAAAATCTTTCCTAAAATTGAAGTATTTCCTTTTATTTTTGCAGAAAAGAAATGGGAATTAGGAAGTTTAATGTAAAAGATCTTGTTTGAGATAACCCTCACTTTAACTTCTTTTATTTTATTTTTCATATTTTATGTTTTTACAATTTGGTATTTATTAACGTGGAGCACTTGAAAGAATCAATAATATATGACTATACGTAGAAACACACACCATCTTCAGGACAAAAATTTCAAATTTAATTTCTTTTTTATGGTGTGAAATTATGTTGATATGATATGGCCAGAGCATGACTTCATTTCCACTTTCGTGAAAAAAATAATTTTTATTTTTATTTTTGGGTGTAATTCTCAATATTGCGTCCCATCAAACCTGCCAGCAGTCAATTGGTCAGCTTATTCAAATGGCAAATTGTTCAACCCGTGACAGTATGGTGTTGACTTCATTCAAGTAACCACCTTGCTTGTTCTAGCTAACAAAATAAGTCAAAGTTGACCAGAGGAAGTAGTTCACTTTCAATATGGAGTTAGGACCATATTCACATTGGAATTATATGCTCTTTTGTAGTGCGGTTGGTCAAAGCCAGTGCATGGCTCATAGCTTGATGCGAATTAAATGAGGGTCTTAAAAAAAGATGCTTTGTATTAGAAAACATAGATTCACTAAATGAGTCAGATATTAACAATTTTAGATGGTCAAAAGCCAATAATAATAAAAAATCATCTGCTCGTATCCGGCCAACATCGAAATCCTGGAAAACATTTCAAGTCCGATTAACCTCGAATCTTGGGGTCTAGGGAGTTATCAAAGGTTGATACTTGAAAGCCGCCTGAAGCCTAAGAACAAATTTACGGAATTTCTTCTAAAGAATATCAAAGTTTGGAAGCTTGAATATTATTGAGACAAAACTAGAATGACAGGAGAGCAACTTATTTCTTACTACAAATGAGAGTTAAATTATATATAGTCTCTAAATATGTTTTTGTGCCACGTGGCAAGCCAAAAGCGGTGGCTCGGAGATTGACTACTGTGAATAGAAAGATGAGAGCACAAATTGGGGAAATCTATTATAACTCTCTCATATTTTCCAAATATGGAATTATTTCCGCCTAAATATTCTCTTCTTCAAATCGCTACCCACTAAATCATTTGGGGACCCGACTAAGGAAAATCCCAAGAAGCATTCTCATTTTTGGTGTGTAGAGCACATCTTGAACAAGATTGAGCTCATTTGAAGGCCATTGTTGATATGCGCATCATCGAGAAGTAAATCAGTGTGAAAAAGAATACCTAGCGAAAGAAGAAAACTCAACATGCAAAAGGATGGAAAATCAGTAAACCTCTATCAAATGGCTTGTTTTTATATTTTATATTTTTATTTTTTGGGTAGTAGACTAAATAAATGGTGATGAAAAAATGACAAGGGCGAAGTAGCTGAGGACAAAACAGATGTGATAGGGGAAGAGAGTTGTCCAGGGAAACAAGGATGGTTAATCGGAGGTTATTAGGACGATGGCTTGCTATGCTTGTTCAAACCCTATGATATAGTGGGAATGAGTAGTTTCGGATTTTGTCCAAGATGGAACTTAGGACTTACCAATCTAAATTAGTTTATTACTTTTTAATATAGAACCTACCCTACATAAAATGGAACGAATAAATTTGGATAAGGATTTTATGTGAAAAACTCATTCCGAGTATCTATCACTCGACCCCGACTCCTTTTGTGATGAAGTTCAGGTTCATCGCGTGCCTGGCCTTACTCAAGTTTACTCTATCGTCGCCTCTATTTAGTATGCAACAATTACTTAATTACAACAATTTTGTGGATGCAATTGAATTGACATTCAACGTTAGGAATGGCACTTGAATAATTTCTCTGTGGGGGCACGAAGCAAAGATACAAATGATTACATGCATCAAAATTGCAACAAGCTTGCAAAAGTCCTAATTGTTTAAAAATTAAGAAGAAAACATAATAACTTTTCTCATGATCCCCTCCCAATTATAAACCGTTTAATGAGTAATTAGGCCATTGTTTCATTGGAAATAAATTATGCGTGAGGATGACGTGACACACAATTATGCCAATTTTCGAATATCATACTGCTTTGAAGAGAATTGAACCATTTTCTTAACTACGGAGATCATTTAACCTTAAAAAAACCTTCCATGACGTCTTCTGAAAATCTTAGAAATACAAAAGGAAAAAGTGAAAATTTTCCAAAAGACACGTTACTAATTTATTTACTTTAATGATCTTATTAACAAGCACCCCCGATAAATCAATTAGACAAATTTTACTGTTTTTAATGTTTTAATTATTCGTACAATGCACAATTAATAACTTTTAATTAAATTATCGCAAATAATATTCATTTAACGAGCGTCGTAATTTACTGTTATATAATGTTGACACCTAAATTTTGGGTAACCCATTTAGTCATTTATTGCATAAAAATTAGGGATTAATTTTTAACCCCTAAGAAAAATATTATAATTCAATTGCATAGCATATAATTTTAGGTGCATTTGCATTTTTTATTTTTTAGACCGGTGGTGGATGGGTTCGAATTAGTGTTCTGAGCTTTAGTTTAGCAGACCGGGCTTGGCCCACGAGAGGAGCAAATTAACCCAAGCCCGTTGTTATCTTTAATTAATTTGTGAAAAATTAAGATTTGATGCGACGTTATGATGATTTTTGGAAATTAAGAAAATCGTATTGTAATCTTATCTTTATCAATAGATGATGAAATTGGCGCAGAATATTTATGAGATAAGGATTTTTTGTGATTTGGAGGTTATAGGCAATTTTCGAAATATTTTATTAGGATTTCATAAATGTTTTGCCTATAAAAGGAGTGTACGAAGTTCACAAGAGGGGGGGGTTTTGGCTTTTAGAGGGTTTTGAAAATCAAAAAAAAAGGAAGAAGCGAAAGGAATTGCCGTCCGTGGTCTTCGTTTGGTGGCCAAAAGAAAGAAAAAAGCAAAAGGTGAAAAGTGAAAAAGTGAGCAGGAGAGAGGAGGTGAGAGTGACGTGAGGGAGAGGAGAGAGAAGACACAGTAAAAAGTCAATTTACTGTGCTTCTTCTTCGGTGAACTTTCACCGCCTGGACCAGCCGCTCGCCAGCTGCCGTCGCCCTGCCATCACCGCCCAGCAGCACCGGCGCCGCCCCTCGCAGCGCCCTTCTCCCCCACGGCGACCCAGGCGCCGGTCGCTTAACCCGACGACCCGCGAAGCTCCGCCGCGCCTCAGCTTGTCCCCGAAACCCTGCATCAACGATCACAGTAGATCACCTCCCCACCGGACACCGCAACGCGCCATCACCGCCCTCTGCTCAGTCCCCGCGCCCGCTCGGAGCCTGATCTACCGCACCGGAGCGCCGATCTCGCCCCCCTGACTTGTTGCTGACCCGCGACACCAGGCTCAGATCCGAGTTCCCACACGCCCGAGTGACGACAAAACGCGCTCGCATCTCCACCCGACTCCCCTGTCCGCCGATTCACCTCCCCAGCCGCGACGAAGCTTCTGTTTCTGCACGTCCCCCCCCTGACCCAACGCTTGCTGAAGCCGCACCCCTGCCTTGTCCGCGTGCTCGTGCTTCTCCGAGCCACCAAAGACGCCGGCAGTTCTTTGCTCCTCCGACGATTGCTGTTGCCGTGCCCGATCTCGCGCCTCCACCGTTCGACGCCCCTCCTCCGAACGACACCAACCGCTCGAGATCCCTGACCCGCGGCGCCACCCGAGAACCGCTTGTTGCCCGGCCCGCTCGCCACCGACCCCCTCGCCGGACCTTCGCCGGAGCTCCGATCGCGACGCCCTCCGACGATCGGAACTCCGCGCCTTAGGAGACCCGCGTGAGCACAAGCTGTGCTTGGGAAGAAAAGAAAAAAAAATAAAAGAAAAATAATTTAGGTAGTTTTATTTTCTTTTTCTATTTACTTCATTTTATTTATTTCTTTTAAGTTTAGTTGCTATTGTGTAAATTTGAAGTGATCTTCATTTCATGAATTTTGTAGGCATTATCCGTAGGGTCTCCCCCAAAATTATTGTAATTACTAATTTGATCCGTAAGATGTCGGGTCATTTTTTTAATTATATTAATTCTTGGGGTTTGTTGATAGCATATTAATTGTTGAATCAATATAATTATTAATTTGATCCGTAAGATTTCGGATCAGATTTTTAATTATTTTGATTTCTTGTCGTGATGTTCAGGGTTAAAAGTAATCGTTAATTTGACATGTGAGACAACAGATTATTTTTTCGTTTACTTTAATCCTTTATTCTGTTGAATATCTTGTTCGTTTAAATTTAAGATTTAGTTGATAATTGCTTGTTTTAGAAAATCATTAAGAAAAATCAAAAAAATATTTGAATTAGGATTCAGTTTGTTTTAGAATATTTATTGTTATCTTGCATATCTAGAATAGGGATTTTATTTCGAATTTAGAAAAAATTAAAAAAATGCATTCATTTTGGTTGTTAGTTTTTTTTTTTATTATTTGAATTGCATGTTTAATTATGTGTTAATTTTAATTTCGAATTTAATAAAGAATGAAAAAAAAAACAAAAAAAAACAAAAAAAAAACAAAAAAAATCATTGTGCATATTAGGTTAGAATTGCATGTCTCATTTTAAATTTAGATAATCTTTTAGATAAATTGCATCTTAGATTAAGATAATGTCTTAGTTTAAATTAGGATTTAATATGACTTGATCCTTAGTTTAAATTAGATAGAATCTTAATCTAGCTATATCATTTTGCATTTTTCTTAAATTTCGAATTTCATAAAAAAAATACAAAATTTGTCTTTGCATAAATTAGTTTCAATCTTAGGATAGATTGCATTTGTAAAAAAAAATAGAAATGTCAAATGCACGTCATCTAGTTTTTATTAGGTTCATTTAATTAGAATTTCCTTGCCATTAGACTAAGTCATTTAATAAATGTCGCGTGACGTATAGCTCGCATATTAAATTGCATGCTGCATGTCATTTTAGTTGAAATAATTTTGTGTGACATTGCATCACATTGCATGTTATTAGAATTAGGTCATTTAAACTGCATTTAATTATTGCATTTCTTCATGTCATATAGTTTAGGTCATGTCACCATGTGATATTAGATTATTAGCGTGCATCGCATGATATTCATTAAAAAAAAGTGAAAATCAAAATTGAGTTTACATGTTAGGTTTATTTAATTAGAATTTGCTTGTTAGATCATGAAGTTAAAATGCACGTTTCGATTTCAAGATAAAAGAAAACCCAAAAAATGCTTTGTGTGTTTATTTCTTTTAATGGAAGTCTTTTGATTGTTTAATAATGGTTGAGCACCCGTGTGGTCACTCATTTGCATGATAGGAATTTAGGTTAAAATCAATCCAAACTGCCTACAAAAATATTTTTGAAAATTAAAAAAAGAAATGGTACCGAAAGGGCACTAGGATAGTCTAGTGTAACCAAGTCCCCGTATCCTTAGTCTCTGGTTCGTAGGAGTAAAATAATTCTCCCATTATTTTACTTAGGTGTCTAATCGACCTACCATAAACCGATTAGTGGCGACTCCTAGATAATAATCTTTTGCATGTTAAAACTTTAAGTCATGATTTGGTATGGGCTTGGGAGAGCCTGAGCTAAGCTTAAAGACTTAGTAGTCCATTAACCTAGTTTTAGGTGGTGCACCCAAAAATTAGGTCGCGACATATAAGATTTCTTTTTTCCCCCCCTAATAAATGAGATTTGCCTCCTACTCTTGGTGGATTCCCATTTTCCAGCATAAATCCCTCCCTCCCATTCGTAGCACAGACAACACCTCATAAGTAGCAGCTGCCGCTTCGATCGCCGCCGCCGCCACCGCCGCCGGAGAGCCGCCGCCGCCGTTGCTTGGTAGGGGGTGAAAGTTGTACCAAGTTATTTTGTTTAACTTTGTTTTTTTTTTGTGATAAATTTGCGCGATACCTCAAGTAGATCATTTACTCAGAATGGTTACAAGATTGTAGAAGCAATTGGCTCAAATAACAAAACTTCAGATTGCCCCTAAAAGATCCAAGCAACTTCTGCCAAGCACTAGATTTTAGAAACTTGTTGAATTAACTTGCAAGTGACACGGTATGTGATTCTTCTGTACCCATGAATCCTTGAGAGTGAAGCTTGGGGTTATCGAGTGAAGAGCGATGATGCAAAGAGGATGAACACAACTGGTCCATGGGAGTGCCGTCAGGTTGATTGGTGCTATGAGTTCTAGGATAGAAGGATAATATTACTTAGAAGCTTTGAATGCGGGGTCAGCCTCCCGTGCACAAACTGGTAAGGAGCTGATGCCGCTCTTCTGATGAGGCCATGGCAGGTCGAAACCAGTTGTTGAGTCGAAAGAGGGCTGCTGTCTTGTTCGATGGACTAGACGCTTGAGCAAAGCTGGACGTGGTACGATCTCGCATGAAAAGAGCTATTCGCCGTATTATTCATTGGAACAACTATAAAAGGAAGGCTAGCCTGGTGAATTCCGTTCGCCAGGCGCTGCACGGGTTAATCCGCGGCCAAGGAAATTATCGACTCGTGACAAATGGTATCAAAGCGGGGATCCCTCCAGTAGGTGGGTGATTCGGGGAAAAGCCTATGGTCTTCCCGGTCCTAAAAGGGCGGAGAATGATCGCCGGGGCCAAAGGGGCTCGGAAAACATGCAGCTCTCGTCTAGCTTCTGGGATGGCAATGGGGGCATAGGAAGGAACCAAATTACTCGCTGAATGGGGATAATATTCCTGGATCAATGGACGAATCTTAAGAAGAGGTCTGTGATCACGTTTCCACCAAGGTGGACCCTCTGTTGGCTTGCAGAGATCAGGAGGAGCTCAGTAGGCAAAAGAAGGTGCTTCCATAGGGGTGCAGTTGGCTAGGGGTGCCACACTTGTCAAGGAGTACAAGTGACTAAAGATTCACGAACAGCTTTGATCGGGGGGAAGCAAGCAATGGAGTGGTGTGACTTGTTCTGTTGGGCGAGCGTTGCCATCTATATAAGTCCCAGGAAGTGGCACTGATGGTTAGGGAAACGCAAGGAAGCTTCAGAACAGCCCGCAACGAGGGTGTTGCGGAATTGGGTGGGGGAGTTTGACACGGTCCGTGATTCTCCCCGTAAACTCTTGGTAGTGAAGTTTGGGGTTTTCGAGTGAAGAGCAAGGGCGCAAAGAGGATGAACACAATTGGTCCGTGGGAGTGGCGTTAAGACGGTCGGTGCTAGGAGTTCTAGGATAGAAGGATAATATTACTTAAGAGCTCTAAAGGCGGAGTTGACCTCCCGTGCACAAACTGGTTGGAAGTTGATGCCGCTCTCTTGATGAGGCCATGGTAGGCCGAAACCAGTTGTTGAGCCTAAAGAGGGTTGTTGTTTCACTCGATGGACTAGACGTCGAGCCAGGCTGGACGTGATACGATCTCGCATGAAAAGAGCTATTCACCATATAGTTGGAACAACTATAAAAGGAAGACTGGCTTGGTGAATTCCGTTCGCCAAGCGCCGCATGGGTTAGTCCGCGGCTGAGGAAACTATCGACCCATGACACACTTTTCAACTCTATAATTTTGTGGCTGAAATGCAGAAGGTGAGTACTCTATGTATTGCCACCCTATCCAGTCTCAGGCTCCGGTCATCATTTGCATTTCCTTTTCTCTTCTTTTTGAATGTTTTCTTTGTGTTTGAGTGATTTATGTGATGACTTAAAAGGCAGGAACAGCAAGAAAACACTAATAGAAGGAGAATTGTGGATCAAAAGGGAAAATCGCTGCATCCCCGAGCTGATCTTTCATATGAGAAGTATTTAATCCGACTTAGCAAGGTCACTAAAGCGAATTTACTGAGGCATGCTAAGCACAGCACTTCCCGGGATTTTAAAATTATAGAGGCCACCAGTATAGTTGGGGAAGAAGACAATCCTGACCACGAACCTGGCTGTTCTCGTTCTGCATCACACGAAAACGAATCATGCGATGCTTCTGATGAAGACGGAGGAGAGGAAAATGTCATGTCTCCGGAGTCGGGCTCTCATTTATCTGCGGATGAATCTGTTTCTGACGAGAAAGGTAATTCTCTTTCCCTAGTCAAGAGGATGAGGAAAAATGATGAAGATTAGCTATGCTCTGTCAGAAATATACTGGGATAGAATGGCACAAATTTGGCAGATCATTTTGTATGAAGTAGAGGATAGAGAGAGAAACAGAAGGTAAATTTATCAACTTCGCTCAAATACTATGTCAATAATTTCTTAGCACTTCAACAAGTCAATCTCGAGCTATGTTGGAGATCAAATTTTGCTTAGTATCAATATGGAGTCTAGCTTTTCTACCATTCTCAACTTTAGGTTTTTATCCATTCATTCATAGATATAGATACAGAAGATGCATACGACGTCAATATGACCGCATAAGCCTCTATTGCAATAATTACACTTTACCACAACTGATTCAGTTCATACACAATAGAGAACATTACCATTTACTGCATTTTAGACATCATATAATACCTAACGGAGTAACCTGTGCTTGCACGGGTGGAATCTTTCTTTACTTGTTAAATGAGATCAAACATTAATTTTTTTTAATTTGTTTGGAAATGGTTGGGTATATACACTTTTTGGCACCTTTTCCTTCAACTATTGATTCTTTCCATTATGTAACTATACCATCACATGAAGGAGTGAAATTGAGTCAAGCTACTCAGTAGTGACTGGGGCTCAATTTTGCGATTACCTGAGGTCGACTAATATGATTTCCGGTCAAGTGAGCTTCTTTGAACGTCTTGTTGAGTCAAGCTCAAGCTCACTATACTTAGGTCAATAGGTTCATGAACCTAATCAAATTTCTAGTATTCTTTTTAAAATATATGTTATTAGCAAAAGAAATAGACACATATATCTTCAAAATTACATAACATAATAGGATGATTGGGCTTGAGTTATTTATTGCTTGATATAATAGCGCCAGGCTGAGTGCAACTATTTTTATTAGTTTATGTTTTTTATCTCAATATCTTTTGCCTACTTTTTTAGGTAATACTGCTTTTTTTTTTTAAATTTTAGTTTTACTTCTGGTAGATTTTTTGTTTAACATTTAAATTGTTCATAATAATATAGTTAATTTATTAATTTCACACGAAATTTTTTTATGTGGTAGTGCTAAATTTTAGGTTTTCTTTTGAATAACTTTCTGCTCGATATCTACTTTTTCCTAATTATGTGATTAATTTATTTAAATTTCTAAAATTTAATTTCGTAAAGGACTTTTGATTTGATATTTTTAAAATGAAGTGTTGTTCATTTTTCTATTTTCCCATTTGATATTATTTTGCTCTTTTCCTCAATCGGGCGGGGGGTTTGGGGTTTTTTATTGGCCACATTATGTAGTTGCACCCTAGACATATTGCCAAGTGGCAAAATTGAGTGAAAAACTCACGAACCTTCAAAATACTATTTTCTTATAGATAGACAGATAATGTCTCATGTTTCATGGTGTACGATGCAGTTTGTTATTCTTTTCTTACAAAATAAACTAAAATTTGTAACCTAAGAATTCAAAGAAACCATCGATGAGTTCGTATCTTTGCATTAAATATTACACCTGGACAAAAACAAAATTATTCCTACCAAAATCTAATGTTCGGTAATCGTTAATATGTACTCAGAAATTGAAAGATCTTCACTTAGTAATATTAACTCTAAATATTTTATTGATCATAAAAATAGCCGGTATTGCATAATCAATCTGGTCCATTCAAGTGTAGTATTCCGACAGGAGAACTTATTTCGACCTAGGATAATAATCTCATGAGTTGGTCTTAGTCAGATATTGAAGAATAGAATGTGATATGATGACATAAAATGCTATATCAACAATTTGATTTTGGAAGCTTTTATATTCTTGTGTTGTCGGTGCTCAATAATTGAAATTGGTAACCTTAAATTTCAAAATGGTTGTCTTGGGCGCTTTTGTCAGCATTGTGCTTGTTAAATTGATTAAATATTTGTAGCCGAAAAGATAATTTATGACTTTTGTTATAATTTGTGTTTATCAATATCCATATAAAAAAATGTAATTTATAAACCGAAAGAAATTTTGCCCCAATGAGGAATGTTGTTACAATTAGGTTCAGTATTCAGTTTACTAATAAAAGGAAAGTTACATTAGTAACAATTACCATTCACTCAGTTTACTAATATTTACATAGATTATTAACCTATAAAGTGAAAATTAACTGCAAATTAAATTATTTACGCTAGGGTAAATTACTTCCTCTTAGGTTATCTCTTATATGATATAGACAACTACCTGTAATTGTCGCAATCTCAATTACACCTATGGTTAGTAATTTACGTTTAGGGTTAATACCTTGAAAAATCCCAAACTGGTACACTTGTGACAAATTTACCCTAAACTATTTTTTTGACCATAAAAAACCTTAAACTGGTATACCTGTGACAAATTTACCCCGACTGACTATAAAAAAAACCTTAAACTGGTACATTTATGACAAATTTACCCCAAACTAATTTATTCGACCACAAAAAACCCAAAACTGGTAAATTTGTGATTAATATATCCTCCGCTAAATTAGATTAATACCACAAAAAAATCACAAAAATTGTAAAATGAGACAAACAAAGTGTAAAATTCCAAATTGGTATACCGGTCAATTGTCACGTGTCATTTAACTTAATAATTTGACAAGAAAATTTAACAAAAACTAACAGAGGGTAAATTTATCACAAATGTATCAGTTTATGGTAAATTTGTCAAAGGTATACCAGTTTGAGGTTTTTGGTGGTAAAAAAAATAGTTTGGGGTAGATTTGTCACAGGTGTACCAGTTTGGGGTTTTTCAGAGTATTAACCTTTACGTTTATGAATAAAGAATTCACCAAGGAGTTTGTAACAGGAAATTCTAGCTTGGTAATTAACCGATAGTAAATTACCTTAAAGGTTCTCTTCCAACCAACCGACATTATTTACAATCTCCCTCCCATGAAGAATTACTACATCTACCAACATGTGAAGATATTTAGAAGACTCTTGAAGCTTCAAGAAGGTTAAGGAACGTACCTCAAGCTAAGTTGGTCCACGTAAGATACCAACTCATTGAGATAGTGGCCTACGTGTTTGTGTCCAAGTGGTGATGATGTGTCATGAATGGAACCTCTTCATGATTGTCCACGGATTACCCGCGATTCGGTCAAATGTGCTCATCTATGAGATATGCTATTGACATTACCATCTAAAGCATCTAGGAACAAATAATAATATTTGGTTATTATCTAGTAGAACAATATTGAACTCTATATTCATCGCAAAAACATTTCCTACTCTTACCATTCCACTTAGTAAGTATACATGAAAAAATTATTATGCATAACTGATTAACCTTACCGATAAGTGTGAATTTAGACATGTCACAAGTTTTCTCAAACTCTAATACGGGGTTAACTATAGTTCATATACATAGTTAAATTTAGAAAATCTATGGTTTTTACAGAATCTAATAACACCAGCCATGTATCACATCATCACATGGAACATAAATAAGAATAATAATGACGAATATGTAGTCCAAAATCCTCAAAATTCATCTCGCAACTATAAGCTGATATCAAGTAAAAAGTTCAAACTTAACGGTGACTTTGGTTTCGCAAACAAATCACAAGAAAGAGCGGTTGTTACTTTCCCATCGTCTTTCTCTAGGGATGGAGATAAAGAGAATTCACGTTCTTTTTTCTTTCCCATTTGCCAGGTTGCTCTTCCTTTTCTTCTTTTTGGATTTCTTGCGATTCTCTCCGCTCGGAACTTGCTCAACTTCAACAGCAGAACTCCTGGTCATCACAGAGAAGGAAATCCCAAATTTAGAGAAGGTGCATCGAGTACATTTTTTCCTCGTCATAAGGATTGTTTAACCACCTTCATGAGTGTCGACCCAACCAACCGGTGCTTGACAAGAGAATTAATACAAATCCGTTCATAAAAGCAAGCAGAAAGGTCATTGCTCAACAATTATTCTTTGGGTATGCACGCTTAACTATCTGCATTGAGAAGCCATAACAATTACAGTTCCAAGATCCTTTCTATTTCTTTTCCAAAAAACCTAGAAGAGGCCAAGGGTAAATATGTCTGAGCAATGGCCATTTTAAAATGTATCAATTGTGTTCGAAACGGTGTTTATAAAGAATCAAGGGGTCTTTTCAGACATATTACTCAAAAAGAAAAATTATGAACTTTTCTTGAGGGCTTTAAAAGCAAAATCATATTATGAGAATGCTAGTAGAGTCTTTCAAAATATAAATATGTGCGGAGTCATTGACGGGAATAAAGATAGTAAGGGGCCTCCTACAAACGGACGTTTTTCATTATTTCAAGTGGGGTCCAAACTCTGGTTGCTACATCACGTCTGAGATTACACCTAGGACACCCAGCTACATGATCAACGCATTCAACCAAATACCATTATATACGTGAGTTTGGATTATGAAAAGCCAATAAGAACACGAAAACATAAAGCTACTCACTTCTGAGTTGGATCATCGGCTTTCGGTTCTTTATCTTCCTGCCATGCTTGATTTTGCATCTCTTCCTCCATGAACTGCAATTTCCTCTTTATTTTATTTGCAGAGCTGATTCCAATGTAACAAAATGTTAGATCAAATCATATGCTTCCTTGTCTATAGAAGGCCTTTTACTTTTGTTGAATAACTAAAACAAAAGTTTCATGTCTCACTATAGTCAAGAGTCCAGTCCTTAACTACTTATCTTTGGTTTTTTGAGACGGTACATGACCTTTTAAACTGAAGTGGGTGTCAAGCTGAAGCATTTCCAGCATATAAATGACTTCTCTTATTGTGAAAAAAGTAAAATAGGTAACATATTGGTAAGTCTCAAATTCAGTCAATTACCTTCCAGGATTGCCGTCAACAGCAGACGGAGACAAACTTTCAGAACATTTCACGGCAGTGTTTCCATCTTGCTTTTTCTTCTTCCTGGCAACATCTAGCGGTGTCTCCATGACTACATCTGGGATCTTAGTCTCCGAGTCCTTCGCCGAAGACATTTTCTTAAGTAGAGAAGATACAAATAAATCTTCACCATCAGGTTCTGACGACCGGGCTCCAGGATTCTGATGGGGCAAGCAATTGTCCTTCCTTCTCTTTGTTTTAGACTTCTTGCAATTCTCTCTACTTAGAGCTTGCTTAATTTCAACAGCAGATCTCCTATTCATCACAGTTAAGAAAATCCCTGGTAAAGTTCAATTTTTCCTTGTTTCGAGGACTGTTTAATCACTTTCATTACTGTCTAGGCAACCGACCAGTGCTTGCCATGAGACCTAATACAAATTGTTCACAAATGCAAGTAGAAAGGTCATCGGTCCACATTTACTATTGAAGTATTCATGCTTAGCTATCTGCACTAACAAGTCATAACAATAAAGTTTTGCTCGTAGGCATCAAGCACGATCATTTTGAAAAATTTCTAGTACTTCAATCTTTCATCATATACATATGTGTGGGGTCACTGAAATTAATAAAAGGTAGGAAGGGGGGACCTACAAATGGAGGTCTTTCATTATTTCAAGATGGGTCAAACTCTTGTTGCTACATCATGTCAAAGATTACATGTGGAATGAACCCTAGGACACCCAGCTATAGGATCAATGCTTTCAACCAAGCATCGTTTTATATGTGAGTGTGGATAATGAGAGGTCAACAAGAACGTGACGACATAAAGGTACTCACTTCTTACTCGGATCCTCGGCTTTTGGTTCCTTATCTTCCTGCCATGCTTGATTCTGCATCTCTCCCTCCACAATAAGCAATTTACTCTTCATTTTCATTGCAGTGCTGGTTCCAATGTATCAACGTGTTAGATGAAATCATGTGCATCCGTGTGTATCTGGTTTTATAATATTTATAGGCAGGCCTTCTGCTTTAGATGAGTAACTAAAACATAAGTTCCTGTCTCACAATAGTCAAGAGTCCATTCCTTAACCACTTATCTTCAGTTGGACATTCACAAGCTATTCAAATTGAGACAAGTGCGAAGATGAAGCATTTCCAGCAAATCAATGAATTCTCTTCTCGTGGAAAAAGTAAATAAGTAACATATTGTTAAGTCTCTAATTTAATAAATTACCTTCCAGGTTCAATGCCAACAACAGTAGGAGAGAAAGGTTCAGATGATTTCACGGTGGTGCTTCCATCTTGCTTTCCCTTCTTCTTGACAACATCTAATGGAGATTCAATGACTACAACTGGGACATTTATTTCTGAGTCCTTCGCATAAGACTTTTTCTTAAGTAGAGAGGATACAAAGAAATCTTCCTCATCGGATTCTAACAACAGGGCCTCAGAATTCTGTTGTGGCAAGCTATTGACCTTATCAGATTCACTTTTTTCATGTTTTTTCCTAAGTCGTCGACGATGGTCTTTTCCCTCTCTTCCTTTCTTGTGGTTTGGTTTCTCCTCCTCTGATGTTAAAAATTCACATTGCAAACACGTCACATAAACTTTCTCCTAAATTGAAGATGCAAAACTGAGCATAATGAGAGCAACCAACATATCTGTACTTGTCCATGTAATGCCATCATACGAATATAAGAAGGAAAATCAACTTAAAATTTCAAAATCAAGAATGCTAACAACTATAAAATAAAATCTGGCATGGTGCGAGATCCTACAACATTAATGAATCCATAAGAAACAGAATAATAATACAATATGACAACTCTATCACGGTGAAGGCCAAAGGAAAAAAAAACCAATGACATCACATGAATATAAGAAGGAGAAGCAATTTCACATTTTAAAGTGAAGAATAATATTAGTTATATAAGATTATCTGGCAACCACAAAAATAAAAGCAGAATCCTGCCACGTCATATTCTTTCTCTATGGTCACAAATCATACAAATTGCTCAAACATCATAATCTTTCTCTCTGGCACCACAGTTAAGTATATTTTGTTTGTGATAGTTGATCCCATATTATTGATAAATAAATAAAAATGCTGACAGCAATTTTTTGAAGAAGGTCAATTTCTTCATACTACATCATTAATAATCTTTCTTTCTAAAATATAAAAGCAACAATTTATAGGATATTGCCTTTGCCTCCAGAAACAAGAGTTACTAGAGGGTTTTCACTGGTCCTACTTTGATGCAGGATGCAAGCAACTCTGATGCAACAATCTTGAGCAGTTAAGATAGAAAAGAATGAGCTCCAAATTTCATTTTACAAAGGCATGGCTGGACAACTGGTACTTAGTTACACAAACTGGAAATTATTTAATGATTTATATTTCATTGAATCTGAAAAATGTGAAAGATTGGTTGCATATGTTGTTGTAATTGGTTCTCAGTGTCACTAATTTCAAGCAAAAAGAATTCAAGCAATGTTGAGAATTGAACAAAGCAACCAACTCCAAGGACTTTAGATGCGTAACTCAACAAAGCAAAATGGTCTATTGCGTTGTTATGATATCGACATCTAATCACGATAGATTCCAAATTGTTCTTTATATAAAATCCAATTGATTTCTCAAAATTGAGCTTTTTTTGCTTCCCCTTTAGATATAAAGATTGAAGAGCTGTGCATACATAATTTTCAAAGTAGAAGCTCATCAACAAATGCCTTATGAGAAATAAGAAAAGAACATTGTTAAACTACGAGCACCTGATTTATTCGGCATAGGAGAAGGTGGAAGGAATTCAACATCACCGTCATTGATAAAGCTATCTTCATACTCGTCGTCGTCCTTAGAAATATCTGTCTCAGTGTCTGCAATATCTTCTCCGTAGGACTCTCTAATAATCATTATAAAGGAACGGAACTCTAGAATGAAGCTTCTATATTTAGTGTATGAAACAGTTTAGAAAGTGAAGTCCGTACGGACACTGATTAGTATCTCTTGACCTTTTTCGCTCACCCCAACGTGTACCATGTCTGCATGGTTAAAATGATGTAATGGTACCAATCGATCATCTTATACAATTAGAAAACAAAAATATATGAGAAATGAGATAACAGTAAGAGGGAATAATACAACATAACTCAGCCAAGGATACGAGTCATCATCAAATTCTCGACCCTTTCGCAAGTAGTAACCTGTGAGGTGAACACTGCGAACACCAAGAACAGAAAAAATGACTTGCTGGGCTTCCTCGAATTCTAAATTTATCTGAGCAGATTCTTCTTTTCCTGGAAGCAAGGAGCATATAAATACAGGAGTTGCATTGCCCACATTGCATTGCACCGTGCTCTTGGTGGTGGCAACACCAGTCCCGAGTGTCGCCTGCCCAAAATTATGCACATCCAATTTAAGGTAAAACCAATAAAAAAAACCTGATGAAATCTGGACTTTTCAATGTTGCAATGAACCAAAATCAAAGAACAGAGAAGCGTTTTACCTGGGAGATGCGAACCCTCGACCCATTTGGCTTCTGAGTATAAGGCTTGCCGGGTTTCACTTCAATCCCTACTCACTCAGTGGAAAAACAGAGCAAACGATATCATCACTCTCGTGAAATAAAATCACAAACAAGAACAACCGATCGAAACATAAAAGGGTCGTATCAAATTCACAGGCAAAAGAATGTGCAAAGGAGAATCAGAACCGACCCCAAAAAACCATTTTCTTGTTACGAAAAAGAAGAGGAACAAGCTAGACAAACTGAATCAGAACGGACTGAATGGATTTTAAGAGAGGAAGAGAGAGGGGGGACACAATGATGCTGCGTCCACAAGTTCCAACCTGTGCGTGCTAAGCGAGGACCATCAACCATTTGAGAAGGGAAAGCATGATTCTTGAAAATTGCAGAGCATTTAATCTCCTCCGCAGCATCCCGATTCTCTTCGCGCTTCTTCTCTTGAACGAGAAAGAGCGCCATTTGAAGTCGTGACTCTTCGTAGGACGGACTATTTTAGAAAATGAAAATCCATATTGCCCGCCCTGTATTTCTCACAAATCCCCCAAAGTCCCCGCTATAATGTTTTTTGATCGCAAATAGCCTCCCCCAATGAGCATAATTTTGAGAAGAGGCACGTACCCGCCCAGAAGACCCGAAACCAATCTTACCCGATCCGAATGGACTATCAACAAATTCCAAAGAAATTAAAATTTTTGGTTAGTCAAATTCGACTCAACTAATCCGAAGAGAATCAAATGTGTTTTTTTGCTATTCATCTACGGGACCATGTATGAATCAATGCACAAATAATCACATTTTGGTAATGATTTTATAGCGAACTTAACCATGCTTGCGTGCTCGTGAGTGGAAAATTTTTAATGGGAACTTCCCAAAATATAAACATCAATTACAGAATGTGGTAAATTTGGAAGACCTTATCTAATATGTTGCCCTATTAGTGGCTTGTCAAATAGATATAAGATAGGATTAGACAAAAAAAAAATGAGGACCTAACCTTGTAATTGATATGTTAATCTCAAAAAATTAATATATTTCGATTTTAAAATAGAAAATGAAAGCATATTGAAGACTTGTCATGCATTAAATTAAATTTTAAGCTACAATGTACAATTTAAATTTAAAATTCTTGAGTATTCTCTTAGTTGCTTGACTCACACTTTGTGTGGGCTACTCGTCATATCTACTGATTGAATATTTTAACGTACATAACTAAAACGGTACCCAAAAAAATAAATTTAAAAATCGAGACAGTCAAAAGAGAGTAAATAATTATGCTTATTGGATCCTTGTATTTTATGGTACCAATTTTTTTGTATTATTGTGCTTTGCTTTTATAGTGATAACTTTCTAACTTTCACTTCTTGGACATTAGAAAGTTTCTAAGAAATTACACTTTTCACTAAAATGATATCTGCATACTTTCAAGAAATAATTATGGTTAAATCTTCAATTAAAAGCAAAACTAGTTTTCTTACCCCGGCTTTGCATGGCCTACATTTTTAATTTTTTTTTCATATATAGAAGAGGTTACGTTTGAAGAAACAAATCTACAGACTCCACTTATTATAATAGTCATAAAATGCAATTAAAATTTCCTACTATTACATCATCATATATTTATTACCTTGCTGGTTTACCAATCTTGTTTCTCTACCTTTCCTTCACTTAGATCAAAAGAAAAAAACTTGGCAAACATTTCAAATATGGTGCAAACAGAGAGCGCCATATGGTTAAGAGAGAGCTCTATACATTAATTGTGAAGACCCACTTTTTATAATTTGAGTAAGAAATAATTGTTAAAAGAATCTGACTAAAAATTCAGATCTATGTGTTTATAAAAGAAGCTTAAATAAACAGATATAAAGAAAGAATAATTAATAACTAACAGATCGAAGCTCATGCTTTTTTCACCTCTTGTATAGTTTTAGACACACTCTAAAATTTAATTTGTCTAGAATAGTCGTCATCAAGACTAAGATTGATGAAAGAGAAAAGATATATCTTTAACACAGATCAATCAATCTAATAATTTGTATCAATCTTTCCTAATTTTTTGTTGCTTCTTATTTTGTGTTCAAAATGAAGAAGCTTGTGTTCGTTGTTTTTTTTTTTTTTTTTTTTTTTCATAAGAATCTTCTAAGATTAGAGTACATTGATAAATTTAATGATTGAGATTCAAACTTAAAAGTATATTAACAGAGTACATTTCTTTGCATGAAAAAGGGCTAAAGGCGAATAAAAAAAAGAAGTTAATATTGAGATCTTACTATCCCTAATTTATCCCATAAAATAACTCTCAGGTAAGTAGTACAAAGATTAAGGACACAAACGCTTGATGATCTCAAGATTAGCATATTTACAATGTCTCTCTAAAGTTCAATATGAAAAAATCCTTATAATAAACAATGCTTTATTTAATTGTTTTTCAAGAGAATTCTTTAATTAAAGTTGTGAACTCTTTAGGATTATAATTTATATTTATTCATATGCTAATTAAAAAAGATCACCAACAAGGCGTAAACTCATTACAAAAGATCTTCATAGAAAGCAACACGAGGACATAGTAGAAGAAAAATATGAAGTCTATATAGACATGAATGGAAATAAAATGGGGTTAATACCCTGAAAAACCCCAAACCGGTACACTTGTAATAAATTTACCCCAAACTATTTTTTTGACCATGAAAAATCCCAAACTGGTACATTTATGACAAATTTACCCCAAACTAATTTATTTTATGGCAAAAAACTCCAAACTAGTAAATTTGTGACAAATATACCCTCTGTTAAATTAGATTAATACAAAAAAAAATCACAAAAATTATAAACTATGACAAACGGAGCGTAAAATCCCAAATTAGTATATCAATTAACTGTCACGTGTCATTTAACTTAATAATTTGTCAATAAAATTTAATAAAAACTAACATATGGTAAATTTGTCACAAGTGTACCAGTTTGGGGTAAATTTATCAAAAGTATACCAGTTTGAGGTTTTTGGTGGTCAAAAAAATAGTTTAGGGTAAATTTGTCACAGGTATACCAGTTTGAGGTTTTTCAGGGTATTAACCCAATAACATAAGATGGTGGAATAAAACATCCTTTTTATTTAAGTACGCTCTTATATTTTTATGACAATATCTGCCTTTTGAATTTGTAATAACTAGCAACTTTGACCCTCCCACTTGTGATTTTGATTAATTAGTTCTCTTAATGTTATCTTCATCAATTCAATAAACCAAGGAGTATTATATCCATTTAAAGGGTGTTAATAGCGTAAGCCCAATTTAAAAGAATTTTTTTTTTTAAAATATAAGTGTTAGTTGCAAATTAAAATAAGATCAATGGTTTTTTTCCTATATATTTGCTCTAAGTTTACTAAAAATATTAATTTGTATGCTACAAGACTGTGACTGAATGATTAATACGTGTATATAATGCAATTCCTTATTTAGATCAATTAGACATCGTTTCCAAACCGGAGGAATCTTATGATAAAACTTCGTTTGAAACGATGCGGTAGAAAGTAAGATGCAACTTAAAAGACATGATAAGTTGTCGATTCTTACACCCATCATTTTTATGTTATTATATTATAATAAAATAAAGGTACTCTTGACTCGATATCCTTCGTTTTGTTCCATTTGAACCCTCAATTTTTTCTTGGGTTGTAGTGTAAATAGTATGTGATGTAGCTCAAGTAAAAAGTATTGATTCATTTCTCAAGGCAAAGATCTAGGGCTAGTGCCAATTAATAAGTTGGAACAACTTCATAAGTATATTTTATTCATGATTTTTAAATCGATAGGATCCAGCTCAAGGAAGTTTCAAATCCAAAAAAAGGAAAATTTGTTATAATTAGTGGAAACTCTTTTGATCAAAAGTGTATCATGCAGGAATCAACCATTAGAAAAAGGAGCATGTTGCTACCACTTTGAAATTAGTAAAAATTACTGAAGTAATGTCTAAATCCAATAATTCAAGGCAAATATAAAATATCTTGGTACAATGAAATATTTCATATGTGGATAACCCTTGTAGTCTTAAAAAAGTAGGTCTTTTAGCTATGAGCCTAGCAAAAGAAAATTTAGGATAAGATTCTATAGGATCTTCCCTCTTCAAAAGTTGACGGGAAAGCCTCCTATCATTCGGCTAAGTAGTTACATGAAATAAGGTGTATGCGATCTACAATAATAGGAAAGAAGTTATGATATTTCGATTTAAGGAATTGGGGAAAAAAAAAAACAGAAGGAAAGTGATAAAGATTATATAGAAGTGGAAGATGAAAATGGTCTAGCTTACAATGATGAGAATATACATGAAAATTTGAGGGTGTGGACACCGAAAGTGTCAAAACTTGGCATAAGGGATACTTGCCAAAAGTTCTAAAAGGTAAACTTAAATATCAAAATTGGAGAAGAACGGAACACTTAAGTGCCAACGCTGAGAAATTCCAACTAAGGTGCTAACTTGACATTTTCCAACAACTTTATTTACCTAGGTGGCAATTCTTTAAAAGAAATTATCCACGTGGCTTTTTTTTTTTTTAAATGTCCATGTCGCACTATAAGCCCCTAGAATTAATTTTAAATATAAAGATTAAATTATCCACATAGGCACTAAGACTACGTACTTAAGTGTTCACTTTTTACAAAATTTGACACTTAAGTGTTCACTTTTAACCACGAGTAGCACCTAAGGGATCACTTACACCATAACTTAACACTTAAGTGATCATTTTTTAACAATGACTGACACTTAAGTGAATATGGAAGACGACATCGTTTTACACAAGGATTGCTGAGTTGACTTTCCGATGAGTCATATAGACCACTTATATTATTAAAAATATGCCACGTCAAATTCCTGGATACTCTATCGGACTTGACACTTAATTGTCCAAATTTTTCAAAAAAGTGATACTTAAATGTATATTTTTGGAACTTTTGACACTAAAGTGTCCATCTATGTCAAGTTTTGATACTCTCGATGTATTTTCTTCTGAAAATTTGCATCAATTTTCCTATTGAATTAGCGACATTTGCCACGTACCTTTTCTCGAAACCTAGCATCAAAAATGAAAGGCGCCACAAATCATTAATGTGATTTATAATATGAGCAAGGGCACTAGGGATGGAACTAGACTAAAAAAATTAATTACGGTAATGGATCCTCATAACCCATTTTTATATGCATATGAGATATTCATTAATTTATTTGACATCATTAATGCACATTTTTTTCATAATTAGCCAAGACTATTTAACTAGACTAAAAAATTAATTACGGTAATGGATCCTCATAACCCATTTTTATATGCATATGAGATATTCATTAATTAATTTGACATCATTAATGCACATTTTTTTCATAATTACAACAGTGGTGTTATGATAATTATGATAATATGTAGAAGAAAATGCTAATCAATAATAGATATAGCAAATTCCTTTTTGATAGCAATAATAAACATTAGATATACGTTGTCTTTATAATAAAAATACCAATAATAATGATTACAGATTCTAACAACAACAACAACAACAACAATAATAAATATAAGAACATACTTAATTGATAAACACTAATCACCAAAAAATCTCATTATTAATGGACAAAAACCCATAACATATATGATTAACCAAATAAAAATAACAATCAATTAGCTAAAGTACAATCAATTAACATCAATGGATCATCAATGCAGTGTAATTAATACATTATACAAGTTTATAATTTTATATCGATATATATTAAAGACGTCACAGAAAGAAAGCATAATATGACATGAATTTCCTTGGTGCTATGAGTTGCACATTCTTTATGAATATACCTAACTATATACGGACAAAGTCATCATTTACGATAATGAAGATGATAGGCAGGTAATCAATTAATGCCTTACTTTAATATATTTGAATACAAAATAATTGCCTAGTATTTAGTATATCGATCATCTTTTCTTACAACAATTTAAATTTTGATGAAAGAGGCTAAACTTTCTAGTCGCATGTATGAAAGAAAATGACATTGGAAAGTTTTTAAAAATAAAGATATTTTTGCATGTAGTAAACATGACATGTAGCAAAAATTCGATTTTGCTATGCTTCTTGCCTTTTTTCATTGTACTTTATCTTTTAATTTGTAATTTTTTAGCGTTCAACATTAAATGCTACAAACCTTTAGCAAATTATACAATGTTCTAATAATTTAAAATAATTCGAAATGCTTTTACATGCTTAATTCGTTAGAGATATTAATAATAGGACAAGCCCAACGAAAGATTTATATGTAGTCAATTTTACTATAAACATTATATGCAACATGAAACAATTTGTTCAACATTTTAAATCTACTTAGCTGACCATTTCGGCAAGCCGCTCACCAATGTTCTTCCATAGTTCCACGATTGTCTGATGCAAGCCAAGGGTAGGCTTTCTCAAATAACAGGATCGGGAGAGTGACTCGCACACGGGAAAACGGACGAACAGAAATTTCAGCACTGCGTAAGCTCAGGAGAACAGTCGTATCTTTGTCGATACAGATCGGATCGACCTGATTCCAAAACCAAATGAACAAAGACTTCTGGATCTACAATTTCTCTGTTTTGGGTTTTCTGAAATAAGCACTGTAAGATGGTCGAATTTGGGTTGGAAGTGGGTGAAAAAATAACGAACAAAACAGGAAAATATAGAAACTTCGTTGGTTGCTCTTCTAGGCCTCCAAGGAAGTTGAGAGGGCACCGATTCTTCTAGATCGATGATTACAACTCTTCAAGGATGCAGATTTCGAAAGCTCTGACTCTTCAAGGAAGGAGTGAAAACTCTTCTAGGTTTTCAAGGATATGAACTCTACAAGGTTCACGATACTTGCTTCAAAGCAAAGTTTTTCATTTATCAAAAGCCGTTCGTCTTCTACAAGAAATTGGATGGCTTATATTGTTAACGAAATAAAAACAGAGCGTTGAAACTAGGAAAATAGTAAATAGCATAGTAACTAGAAACTAATAAAAGCGTCTTCATGGTTCCCAAGGTGTCTTTCAAACTTCCGGGATGGACTCAAGATATCGATACGGCTTCTCGGTTTCGTCGAGCTTGAATGCAGGCCGATCTTCTTGGTCGAGAGAGCTGGTCTTCAATGCGGGCTACATCATCCTCCCCATCTTTAAAAGAATTCGTCCTCGAATTCTCTCCATCATCATCAGAAGAATCTCCCACCCTACTAGGTGCCAACGTAATCTTCTTGCCTCCAAATTCAAAAGAATATGTATTTCGATAACCATCATGCATAGTCCTCCTATCGAATTGCCATGGTCAATCAAGAATAATGTGACTAGCATCCATCGGCAGAATCACACCATATCTTGTCACTATAAACAGAACCAATGGACAGATTAAAAAGACATCATTTTGAAACAGTTACCTCAGCGCCTATCTTCAACCACAACATTTTATAAGGCGTAGGGTGCATTTTTAATTCCAACTTCAGCTTGTTTGCCGCTACTTCAGAAATTATATTCTCACAACAACCAGAGTCAATAATTAATTGACACACCTTTCCCATGATTGTGCAAGCAGAATGAAAAATATTGGTACGCAGCCACCTATCTCTGGTGTCATCTCTAGGAGTAAGAAAAATTTTCCTCACCATAAGAAGTTCGCCAGTGTCAGCATGCACTATTTGTTCATCATCTGCAGCTTCTTCTTCATTGTTCAACTCCTCTTCAAGTGGATCCTCAGCATTCTCATCAGAATCATTATCCACCAAGAAGGCTTTACCGGCTGGTCGATTCTTATTGATTCGACAATTGCTAGCACGATGACCCAACTCCCCGCAAGAATAGCAACATAGTTCGGACGTAGCAGGTTGCTTCGAAACATGGGGTTGAGTAGAAGGCTTACTAGCAGATTGCTCTCTCCGAGAACGAGAGCGCTCCATTTTGAGTGCCCGTTGGTGTGCATCTCCTAAGTCCCAAATGTCGAGGACTTCCAAAGCGTCTTGAATGTAAAATTAAAGACCGTTCAAGTATTTGTTCACAAGCACCTCCTCCGGATCCTGGATATTGTTACGAATCACCAATTCATTGAATTCATTGGTGTATTGGTCCACCGTTCGCGTACCTTGTTTTAGATTTTGGTACCGTTGGTAGAGCTCTCTCTTATATCCTTTGGGAAGAAAATATTTTTGAATCTTGCCCTTCATCTTTCTCCACAAAGTGATTGGTGCTTTGCCAACGGCTTGGCGAGTTTGTTTTTCACGTCTCCACCAAGCAATCGCCTTGCCTCGGAATCGCATAGCAATGATCCCAACTCGACGATTCTCCGGAACATTTTGATGCTCAAACACCTCATTCACAAGTGTTAGCCAATCAATAATTTTATCAGGAGACGCAGTACCTGTAAATTCTGGAACATCTTTCTTGACTTCCTTTTCCCAATCCGGCTCACGAATATGTTGTAAACAATGTCGAACATGCCTCCGACCGTGAATAGCTTGAACACTCTTTGAAGAGGAAGAGTCACCATGGGAATCTTCAGTCCTGGAACGGGGTGGAGAATTATTTGCTTCAGCCCTCAAACATTGAACTTCTTGCGTCAATTTGTCAATTTGTTGTTGCATATTCTCAGCAAGTGTGTGCAATTCATTGAGGGGAATGGTTCTGCCGCCACGACGTCTAGCTTGTCTTGGAGGCATTGTCTTTTCCTCCAAAGCTCTGATACCAAATGATGCAAGCCAAGGGTAGGCTTTCTCAAATAGCAAGATCGGGAGAGTGACTCGCACACGGGAAAACGGACGAACAGAAATTTCAGCACTGCGCAAGCTCAGGAGAACAGTCGTATCTTTGTCGATACAGATCGGATCGACCTGATTCCAAAACCAAATGAACAAAGACTTCTGGATCTACAATTTCTCTGTTTTGGGTTTTCTGAAATAAGCACTGTAGGATGGTCGAATTTGGGTTGGAAGTGGGTGAAAAGATAACGAACAAAACAGGAAAATATAGAAACTTCGTTGGTTGCTCTTCTAGGCCTCCAAGGAAGTTGAGAGGGCACCGATTCTTCTAGATTGATGATTACAACTCTTCAAGGATGCAGATTTCGAAAGCTCGACTCTTCAAGGAAGGAGTGAAAATTCTTCTAGGTTTTCAAGGATATGAACTCTACAAGGTTCACGATACTTGCTTCAAAGCAAAGTTTTTCATTTATCAAAAGTTGTTCGTCTTCTACAAGAAATTGGATGGCTTATATTGTTAACGAAATAAAAACAGAGCATTAAAACTAGGAAAATAGTAAATAGCATAGTAACTAGAAACTAATAAAAGCGTCTTCATGGTTCCCAAGGTGTCTTTCAAACTTCCGGGATGGACTCAAGATATCGATACGGCTTTTCGGTTTCGTCGAGCTTGAATGCGGGCCGATCTTCTTGATCGAGAGAGCTGGTCTTCAATGCGGGCTGCATCATTGTCACATTAGGTATAGTTTAAGAAAACTTCATCAATTGTGCTTATGTATCATGGTCGCAAGAACGATGCAATCCTGCAAGCGCATTTCACCTATTTGTCCTTAAAATAAACAATCAAATTGTCATAACATCTGAAATTTACTGCTTTTCGTCAAGTTGATTTTTTCTACGAATTACTAATTCTCCTCATGGATTATCAAATTAATCTTAGATAAGCTTCAGAGAAATTGTTGAATCTGACCAACCAATGCATTCATATATATTCATAATTATAGCATAATATCTAGAATTATTTAGTGAGTATCTAGCAGGGGTTATTATGAATCTTCGTTCTCGCTTTAATATAACTCTTCAATGCTGTTCTCCCTTTTTCTTGTTTGTCAATAGGAAATATTCTGTGTAGACTCCTAGAAAAGCGCCTCGTCTGTCCGCATTTAATTTTAATTCTCTCTCGCTTTCAATGGAGGTAAACGAGGAGTCACCCATGAGCACGGGAGGAATTGACCTGTCGAATTTATTTTTATTTGCATCAGTCGAGGGTGTGAGGATTCCCCATGCATTGGAAAGCCGTGTAGTCTTTGCATTTTAACGAAGCGTTAAGGATCTTCCTCATTTTGGGGTTTCTTTTTCCTTCTGTTGATGTCGGACATGGAAGATTGCTGCAATCTCCAGTTGCGCATAGACAAATCTTTTCCACGTTCAATCTAGAGATGGCGGTGTGCAACCATGGATTCTTCATGATGGCTCCGAACCGTTGGATTCCTTCCACCAATACGTTGCGGCGGCCTCTCCGTCTTGCGGATCTGTCCTCTTCCGTTAAGGTGTCCATCTTGCAGCCTCCCGGTCCCAACAGTACATTGTTGCTCGTCCGAGTTCATCGCGCTCGACGCCTGTCCTCCCAGGAGACAGCAAGCGATTTTGTTACTCTCTCTCTCTCTCACTCTG
The DNA here is from genome assembly GCA_017140595.1 of Eucalyptus curtisii. Classification (NCBI taxonomy): domain Eukaryota; kingdom Viridiplantae; phylum Streptophyta; class Magnoliopsida; order Myrtales; family Myrtaceae; genus Eucalyptus; species Eucalyptus curtisii. The sequence goes on along the minus strand of CM029495.1, from coordinate 12,783,284 downwards.
TCTGTGCGCACGAAGTACATACAAACTAGTGACGCAAAAGGATGGATATATATTATTGCAGGAGCAAGTGATTCGGATGTTAAGGTAGTCCGAAAGAGACGAGCAGAACGTGAAGTTCTTCCATGAAGTGCATCCAGAAGCGAAGGATAGAGGATTCGGTCGAGTTTTTCGTTCTCCTAAGCTCTTCAAAGATGTGGTCAAATCTATTGTCCTTTGCAACTGCCGGTTAAGTACTGAAGTCAAGTTCCCTTCATGTGCAAAATAAGTAGGACAAAGAAGATGATGACCTGAATAAGAAACCCCATAACTGTAATTAAGTAAATATCCTACTTTTATGAGAAATATATAAGAAGAAAATTTAGGTAAGAAAAGCAAGACAAAGCGGGGTACCTCGGCGTGGATATGCGAAGAAGACGAAAGAGGGGTTGCAAGAGAGAGGGTGGTCCCTCTTGCACCGCTGGATTTTCCTTGCTTTTACTCTATGATGGACATGTTATGGACTGTCTATTCAACTGTCCATACATCCACACAAATATGTCAATGCCAGAAAAAGTCATTTATAATTATAAAGTGGTATATTTTTCACAACCCTATTTAGATGAATTTTTCCCTTTAAATTGATGGGTTCTAACCATAAACACCTCATATTTATATTTAGTTCATTTTGCCCTGAGCAGTCTCCGCGATTCGCAATTCGCCAATCGAAAAAGTGATTGGAAGCCAACATGGTCATTTTCAAAAATCGCAAGCTATTGCAATGTGCGCCTATTATCCCACAGGCTTCTATCATATTCTGAGGACCAATTTTTCCGGTTGTAGAATAAGTGCATGGTTAATAAAACAGCGGTAACATTTTTCTTCTTATTATACATATGCTAAATATAAAGACGGAATTCAAATCTTGTGTCATATGCACAATGAACACATAAAATGAAAGAAAGCTCTACTTTACAATATTTAATTCTTTCATTGAGAGAACTCATATAACATTGAAAGCTACAATATTCAATTCTTTCACTGTGAGAACTCATATAACGTTGAAAGCATCAAGCCGTTGCAATCTTAATCAATTTGGACCAGTCCGTGTTCTGTTGTTATAGCTTCAAGACTTACCAAGACATGCTCTATATGTACTCTCGGTGGCAATTGTACCGCTACTGCCACGTCTAAGGCACCATCGACTTCATTACAACGCGGCCATCGTCTTCCAAAATTGCAACATCTTCGTCAGGAGGCCGATAGCCTACTGGGCCAACATGGCGAGGCTCGGGGTCGAGAAAGGAGGAGGATGACACAGGGATTTCGATCCAGATGTCGTGGAACGCCCCCGTCCCTGACTTTGCGTCAGTCAAGGGCTCGTTCAAGAGCTACCTAGGATGGCCTTGGAAGGAGTACTTGAGGATGGTGATCATGAAAATTGATATCGACGAGTTCATAGACCTGAAGGGATGGAATGAGTGAGCCAACGATTTCCTTGAGACCCTATTTTATGGGGAGTACCCAAACTTGGGCCCTGAAGCGGCGATGGCGAGGAGGGTCAATTTGACAGGTTTCCACGTCCTTAAGAGTTCTCAGGAGACCGAGCTATTTTTGATGAGAAGATTTACACAATGAGATTTATAGACAATTAAGATCGGATTACCATTTTCACTTAATATATTAAAAATGGTGAAATTCATGAATTTCAATGTAATAAACTTTATTATGAAAAAATAAGGATTGAGCTTTGGATGATGTAATTGCTGTATCAATGCGAAACATCACTGTCGAAAGAATCAAACACAGGACTGCCACGAAATTCCGGGGAATGACCGAAGAGACGGCGCATTTCGCAAGTAAATTAGGCGTGTAAAAAAAAAGGGAAAAAGGAAAAGTGAACAAACTCCCACGTACCAGCTATAGTCAAACGATGGCTCAGGAGCCTGGTCCTTCACACGTGATCTTCCGTTCTCATTTCACACGGGAGAAACTCAATGAAATGGGCAAAAAAAAAGCCATTTGAGACAATGCAAATAAAACTTCGATCATCTAAGCGTAGTGAATTTCGATTTCTTTGCGACTTTAGAGGGCTTTCAACAATTTTCCAACTGCATTTCGGGCACAAAGAGCTAGGGTTGATGCGCCTCTCCATCTGTGGCCGAGGGCCCGTAGCCCTCACCTCGCATAGTAGCGAGTGAACTATTATTGTGTTTAGGGATGAGGATCGGCGGTGCTTGATAATGGGCAAGATGTGTCGAGGGTCCATCTAGTCATGATCAACATCTCGATGAAATTTGATTATCTCTCTCTACCTCCCTTCCACCCTCCTTTTGAACATTTTGCTTGAGCTAATGTGACGCCCACACGACGCCACGTGAGTACCATCTGTCACTATGCTAGCTGAAATTGCCACATGAATGGCCACTTTTAGCTCTTTTTGTTCTTTTTATTCTTTTTTGCTGGAAATTTGATTGCAAAATAGTCAAAATGCATAGTTGAGAAGAAATGAAAGGTTCAACCTAGAAAGTAACTGAAATCAAAGTGCAGCAATCCAAATATATAATGCAACCAAAGTTTTGTGAGCAGCCATAACATATATCCTTTTTCCTGCATGTTGCAGACTTATCTCGCCCATAATTTATGTAGCATCATCAATCCTCCTAAACGAATTTTAGGGCTCCATCACTGTGCCCATGATGATCGAGAAAGCGCGTGATATGACTTGTCTTGTGCCATACATTTTTACAAAATTGCATAATGTAATATATACACTTGCAGTTCCATTGGGAACTACTAGAAATGGAGGTAATATAAGCAAACAAGTCCAAGTCATCTATGGATGTCAAACCTAGATGCATATCGCAAACCGTGACAAATAGAATGAAAGATCTCGATATGTGCTCATCACTAAATCTGATACTCGACTGCCGAACATTCCTGTAATTAAATTTGTTCTTGAGAGATGAGAGTATGATTCTAGTTGCTAGGCTTGAAAGCATTTTATGTACCTCTCAAGTATTATTTTGATTAATGAATGTAACTTTCTTTTGACAAAACAAAATTGCTAATAATATGGTATTACTAATTCATATAATTTAGATAACCAAGATATTTAGAACATAATATTCTTAGATTCTCTTTATTTTTTAATATCTAGAAAATAGCAAGAAATTCTTATATTTTCAAATGAAAAATTGAGTGTAGAGTGTAGCTTCAATTTGGAACCTATCTTGGATCGCACCTGAGACAACAACAGCAAGAGCCTCGACGGCGAGATTGAGACCAAATTGAGATAGAGAGGGTGAGACCACGAGGTTTTAATTTTGTAATAATAAGTTTCGATTTGATTAGAAATAGTGGACCTATTACTATTTGAAGTTGTTGGCGTTTTACAATACTTCCAGAAAAAATCAATAATAGGCTACGGACCAATTTAATTTTGGAATCAACCAAGTTAATTCTCACATAGAACAGGTTAGTTCCTTAAGGCTCAACCTCGGAAACCAAACCAAACCTAATTGGTTCCCAAATTTTCAACCTATGAACTTTTTTCAAGGAATCAACATTGAACCAAACTTGCAAAGCCCGTTCGGGCTAAATCTTTAGGTCGTTTCCCAAATTCTTCATTCCTATTTGTAATCATTTTGATTTTTGTGTCATTGGAAAGATATCACGTAACATTACTGTTCATAATACGGATAGACCCTAACGCCAATACAAATGGATCTTATATTCCGAAGGTGATTATATGTTGACTAGCTTGACTAGTTAGCTTTCGGAACTCCAAGACTCCTAACTTTCAAATGGCTCGTCTAAATCAAGCATCATTTGTCAGTGATGTGAAGTATTTGCTCATGTCATAGGAGCTGCCAGAGTTTCACCGGAGCATCACTGGCAAAGGCACGATGAAGGGTTGATAGGAAATAGTGTTTTAAATTTAGAAACTTGAAATTTTTTGCAAGTTTGAGAACAAAAGAAAATCTACCACGATTTGAACATTTAATGAAGAAAAAACCTCTCGAGCGAGCCTCAAACCTCCGCATTGACAGCCCCCTTCCTTTTTTCCTTGGTTTAGGTGGAAAGGCCAATAGTAATCCTTGATAAAATGAGATTGGAACTACTATGAGCACGACGAAGTTTCCTCGTCATTTCCTCTATCCCTATATGTTGAGAATGTCTTACTCAAATTTAATTGTTCCGTTCTCTCCAATATAGAAAGCTGTTACAGCCTAATGGGCATGACTGAAATTCTTAACGAGTAATGAAGTGTTGTCCGTAAAAGAAAAATGAAACGTCGGGAGGAAACAAAATCTATATAAAACTCTATATTAGAATGTGACAGAAGTTGAAATGGAAAATTGAGAAAATTTATTCCATATATTGATCGATTGTATACGAGTATATTGATCCATTTATAATGTAAGAATGAAAGAAGAAAAGGAAATAATATACAATGAATCATAAATTTCCTATTTACTAAATCAATCACACGAATCACTCATTCTCCAAATCAATCAATCTGCAATTAGGATCGATACCAATAGATCAGAATCTCAGAATCTTCAATACTATCTCCAATACTCCCCCTCAAGCTAACGGCTTGTATATATCAAGGACACATAGCTTGCTCAATAAGTATTTATGCTATCTTTGACATAGCAGTTTAGTGAAAATATATGCAGGTTGATCCATAGTTCCAATTCCTTTAGTTACAAGGACTCCTTCTCTGATATTATCTCGAGTAAAATGGCAATCAACTTCTATATGTTTTGTTCTTTCATGGAAAAGCTAGATTTGTTGCCAATTTGAGTGCAACATCATTATCACAAAACAAATCAGTTGGTCCACTGACTTGTAATCCAAGATCTTAGAGTAATCCTCATATCCAAACCACTTTGCAGGTAGTCTTTGCCATGGCTCGATACTCTGATTCGGCTAATGACAATGATACGGTTGATTACTTCTTCGTTTTCCACAAGATTAATGACTTTCCCAATTTAATGCTGAGTCCAGTAATAGATCTTCTTATCATTAGGCAAGTAGCATAATCTATATCATAAAAAGCTGTCATCTTCATGTTGCAATCACAAGATAAGAATATTCCAAGCCTTGGACATCCCTGCAAATATTTCACAACCTTTAAAGCTGCATTCATATGTGACTGTTTTGGGCTATGCATGAATTGACTGAGTATCTTCACTGCATAACATACATTAAGCCTTGTCATGGTAAGTATATTAATTTTTCAACAAGTCGCTGATATCTAGATGGATCCTTGAGCAATGGATCTTCAACAGACGAAGAAAAATCCAAGTCATACTCATGAGTAGTCAACTTGGTATTCTATTCAATCGGTATGACAGCTAGTTTGCATCCAGATAATCCTACTTCAGAAATGATTTCTAGGATAAACTTCATTTGACTGAGGTTGATACCTTTCTCGGATCACGCAATCTCAATACCAAGAAAATATTTGGGAGGGTCCCAAATCCTTGATATGGAAAGTAGAGTGCAAGTATTCCTTGAACTTTGCAACATGAGAGTCATTGTTTCGCATAACAGGTATATCATCAACATATATCAACAAATAAATAGATGAATTACCTGAATTCCATGTAAACAAGGCATAGTTGTGCTTAGAATGCTGAAATCCCGCATTAGTTAGCGCAGCAGTGAACTTGGCATACCATTTCCCAAATGTCTATTTCAATCCATACAGGGATTTGCGTAGACGACATACTCGAGACTCCCCTTGTCTGCATAATCCCTATGGAAGTTCCATATAAATCTCTTCATCAAGATCACCGTGAAGGAAGGCGTTGTGAATATTCATTTGATGTAGTGACTAGTTTCGAATAGCTACAATGGAGAAGAAGGAACGAACAGTGACCTCTTAAGTAACAGGAGAAAATGTCTCATGATAATTAAAACATTCTCGTTAGGTGAATCCTTTAGCCACTAGTCGAGCTTTATAGCATTCAACTGAACCATCTCCCTTAAACTTGATTTCATATACCCATTTACATTAAGTTCTGATTCCATTGCGTGTTGCCACTGGGGATCACGTGATGCTTCATGGAATGATGATGGTTCATTCTCTTTTGAAAGGCAATTGATGCAACTCGGATATTATGGTGATAGCTGATTAAAGGAGACGTATGAAGAGATAGGATACTTGGTATCTAGAAAGCACAATGTAGAACAAATGTAGTCTTTGGTCCACGTAGGTGGGCGAGTTTGCCGTCCAGAACATCGAGGCTACTCATCTACTATTTGTTTAGGTACTGGAGAAGACTTAGATGTAGTTACGGATGGGGCCATAGCTGGAAAATCTTCATATAATTCGGGAGATAATTCTGGTAATTCGCCTTCAGAAATTGTTGTTTCCTATGGAATAGAGATGGATGTTTCTGGGGCAACAAATAAGTATTGCGAAGTCATAGATAATTATTCTTCACATAGAAAAGGTCGATGGCTTTCTGATGATGAAGTTGATGAAGATATCTTATCTTTGAATGGAAATACATCTTCATGAAGGGTGACATCCCTGCTTATAAAGAAATGCCCTGTAGAAATTTTCATAACTCGGTATCCTTTCTGAGTCGTAGGGTATCCCATGAAGACACATTGAGTGGCACAAGGACCCATTTTATCCAAAGGACTCACATTTGTTCATAACATAAACAACCAAACACTCATAGGTGATTATTTTCTGGTCATTTCTTGTAAAGCATTTCAAAAGGAGTTTTTCCATTTATTATTAGACTAGGCATTCGGTTAATCAAATAGGCTGCTGTGACAACACAATCTCCCAAAAAGACTTCAGGAATGAAAGCTTGGTATTTTAATGCACAAGGTACTTCCAAGAGATGTCTATGCTTGCGCTCAACAATTCTATGTTGTTGTGGAGTGTAGGTGCAAGAGCTTTCATGAATTATCCCATGGGAAGATAGGAATTTTGTACAATTAGAAGTGAAAAATTCCCACCCATTATCTGTATGAATTCGTTGCACAAATTTTTCAAATTGATTCACAATCAAGGAAATGAAGTTCGAAAGATGAGTAAATGTTTGACTTTTGGATTGCATAAGATATACCCAAGTTGCCTGCATATAATCATCAACAACTGTGAAAAAGAAATGGGACCCATCACAATGAGGAGTGTGATAAGGACCCTAAATATCCATATGAAGTAAGGAAAATGCTCTATGTGCCCGAGATGTACTTATTGGAAAAGATGCTCGAGACTGTTTAGCCAGATGACATATTGGCATTTAGGATGAGGAAAACATGTACTATGACCCAATCTTTGATGAAAAGGAAGATTTTTATTTCGACTAATAACATTATAAGAAACGCTTTTATTTAATAATTCTAAATCTCCTGGGGAATCAATCTAGAAATATAGTCCTTGCGCAACACTATCCAAGCCCATCAGTTTCCCAGTCAAATGGTCCTGAAAGAAACAATTGTCAAAATTGAATATGGCACGACATGAATTATGCATGCAGATTTTTGAGATAGAGTGTAGGTTGAATTCAAGATTAGGAATGCATAGGACATTTCTGAGAACAAAATTTGGGCCAAGATGAACAGTTCCAATCTTGGTAACATGGGTGACATTTCCATTTGGAAGTCGTATTGATATGGGAGATTGTGACCCTTTGTCAACATGAGAAAATAGATTCTCATTGCATATTATATTATCACTAGCCTCTGAGTCGATAATCCACGTATCTATTGGAAAAGAATTCCCCTTGTAAAGAAAAGTACTTGAGAATCCTGCACTTTTGTTCTCGATTTTCAGTTGATTCAGAATTTCCACGATATTCTGGTACTAATCCTAAGTAATTGTCTGTTGCGCTCCATCAATCCTTTGCGTGGAGACCTGATAATCTAAGGATTCTTTTTGTTCTTTTCTTTTTATCAATGGACTTCCCATGCAATTTCCAACAAGTATCAACAGTATGACGTAGGCGTTTGCAAAAATCACAATATTTATTGTTGAATTTACCGTTTTGCCCACTACCTTTCCGTGATGATGTGGCACCTTGTGAGCCATTGGATCCTCTATAAATAGGAGTAGATGTGGCCTGATACAGGCCGTCCGATCCAGCTAAGATGATGGGTGCTCGAGGGTCGTCCGAAGCGCCGCGAGGATCCTAAACGTTCAATCCCACCTGCAAATTCCGGCCATCCCATCCACTGCGATGATCCAGGCCGTCCATTAGTTTGCATTGATCCCAGCCGTTCACGCTAAAAGAGCTAGGGTTTCCATCATTTTTCCTTACTGCAGCAGCTACACGACCCGAGTTAGGGTATCCAGGGGTCTTGAAGGTTCCACCAGCTCCGACCAAAGCTCCACCACCTCCGACCACTGTCTTCCCCGTGCTGCTACTTGTTGAAAAGCAATGAGGCTTAAGCTTTCTCCCACTCGAGCATGTCTAGCAGCGACAAGTCATTGATTTTCTTCCTAGATGGCCAATTGGTATATTCGGCTGAGCGACGGCAAATGCTCCATTGCAAGGATCTGAGAGTGAAATGCCGAGTAAGATTCGTTGAGGATGAGTAAGAACCTCGTAGCCTTTTCTCTGTCCCTAATTTCCTTGTATTGTCTTAGTATGTTTTCGGGTCCCTCTAGGCATTCCTCAACCAATTCGAGTTCGTTCCAAAGGGCGAAGAAACGGTTGAAGCAAGCGATAACCGAGAAGTTCCTTGCTTCAGCTCCGTCAATGCTTGAGTAATGTTGAAGAGTCTTGCTCGGTCGAGAAGTCCTCACGGATGTTATCCTAGATCCATTTTGAATCTTTGGTCGGCGGAAGCCCAGCCGCGACATCGAGGGCAAGAGTGTTGTCGATCCAAGTGCAAACCAACTGATTGCACTTCCGCCAATGCCGCTAAAGGCATTCGTCGGCCAGAAAGGGGACGGCTCCATCGAGGAAGCCGTCCTTATCTTTGGTGACAAGAGCATGCCGAAGGTCCCAAGCCCAGGAGGAATAATTGTCTAGTCCGGTGAGTTGAAGATTGATGAAGCGTAATTTGAGTCCGTCAACTGGCGATGTGTACAAGGGATCGCCAAGCTTGGGACGGCTGTTGCCGCCGATCGAAAGGACCATCGGCATGAAATTGGGTTTAAAGGCCAGGTAGGGATTCATCCCTTAACCCGGTATGGATCCGAGTCTCTAACCTAGATTCGTCTCAGGTAATTCGGTCGGGTCGGGTTCATGCGGAGTGTGCCTACTGTTGTTGGGCTGAGCACTAGGGCCTGAGGAGTTTTCTCCTACAGGTGGATATTGGGCCCACGCCTATCCCGGCCCAGCAGCCCACTGATACCAATGGATTGGTGGAAATGAGGGAGCCCACTGAACTAGACTAGGGATCTGGATCGAAGCAAGAGGAAGCCTGGTTGGGTTGTCACTCCCTTTTAGATGTTGAACAGTCGACCTCTCCTCTCTAGATAGAACAATCGAATCCGACGGTGAAGGGTTTTGATTCTGAGGTGACGTGGGCGTCTTTGGTGTCTCCTCTGTTGAGGAACTCTCTGTGTACTTATTTTTTTCCATGGTATCAAAAAAGAAATTGAATTCCAAATCGATCTGCTGGATTGTTTTGCAGGATGAGGACTTGCAATAACTACCCAGAAAGGAGAACGAAGGCCATTATGGAAAATGCGAAAGTTAGGTCAGAAAGAACTTCTCTGATACCATGACAAAAGTTGAAATGAAAAATGGAGAAAATTTCTTCTGTACATTGATTGATTGTATACAAGTACGTTGATCCATTTATAATGTAAGAATAAAAGAAGAAAATGAAATAATATATAAAGAATTATAAATTTCCTATTTACTAAATCAATCACACAAATTACTCATTCTCCAAATCAATCAATCCACAACAAGGATCAATACCGGTAGATCAAAATCTCAGAATCTTCTAAACTCTCACCATCAGAATGTAAACAAATGAAAAATAAAAAGCCACAAAATATGAATTAATTAAATCATAAGTTTATGTCTCTTTCGATTAATGTTCCATTGACAAGATAATTTACCTCATAAAGGGTAAGAAGGAAACTCGATTCATGAAATAATTGTGCTGTAATCATGGACCAATGTTTTATGAGGATGATCCTCGATTTTTCCGCTCTCGTAAGATCAGGGATTAGAAACTTTTCTATTTGAATCAGAAAGCAATGAGATATACATTATCCGTTTACAAACATATCAGAAATTATTTTTAAAAAAATTATAAGAAATTCATAAAAAAAAAATTCGTTTAAACATGTCAGAAATTTCCCTTAAGCCAGTGAGCACACAATTCCCACGGGACTGGTGCTTGGGTCGAGGTCGATGATGTCTTCTTAATCGATGATCCAGCAGCAGCCCCTTGCTGTGGAGCAGAACGCCCCAGCCAGCCAGGATTCCCTCCTGACCGCCATCTGGGTGCTGAAGTCATCCCATTATTTACCCATGTGCCCCTCCGTAGACAAGCATGTATCAGATAGTTCCCATAAACAAGTGACCGGAATCCATTTTTTCCTGTCTATATATTTGGCTGGTGGACATAATTATTTTACGTCCTTATAGTCGTTATGATGACAAAAATTTTCGTGCAAAAATCTTAATATTGAGAATCCAGTGGTATGAAATTCGAAATTTGTTTTTGACCAACGTGGAAATGATGGATACACGATCAAGCATAGGCAAATCAATAGGAATTCGACAAAACCAAATTACATTACACAAAAAGGGATCAAAGAGTGCTGATCTGCATAGAATTGAATAATCCTCGTTGTTTTAATGATGAGTTCTTTTTTTGGTTGAAGATAACTTTTCAATTACTAACTCAAAGATGGATTACAATCAGTACCAAATTCAAGTTATAAAATTAATCAAAGGGAATGAATGGGGCAAGCAACCCTATTGGATGGAAGGGTTCCAATTCAGTGGGACTTAACTACTCAATTCATGGCTCGATTTGTTTTTCAGGGCTCATATTTCATTTCAATTCCTCCTAGCTAGGCCAATAATACATCACAATCCTATATGGTAGATTGAGAAGTCTAAGGAGTTTCCACTAGGCCCATGATGCAATTAACAATTGCTAAGTTATCCAGAACTAGCTCCATGTGCAAAACACTTCGCAAATCAGTTGGTGTACTTCTGGAGATCTCAACTCATGGCTTTGCTTTATTCACAACAAAGCTTCTCTTATCGCCAAAGTTTCGACCACGAAAGCAGGGAAGCGCAGATGTTCTTTGCAAACCCATCTATGAGAGTTTCATCTTCATTTCTACAGATCTCCATGACAGAGCCTTCCATCATTGAGCTACACCATGAGCCATCAACCTTCGGTTTCAGAGATCTCGGAGACGGCGGGTTCGAACTCTTCATTAGAGGATAGATTTCTGCAGTTGAGCGAGCCGTGCTACAGTTCCATCTTTCTGGGTCATGAAACTAGCTTTTTCAACAAATCATGAAACTAGCTTTTTCAAGGCGTTCTACGACAATTTGTTGATAATTATAACAATTGGGTGCACCAATAGTTTGTTATATTGACCACCGCCTACGGTGACCCAGTTAGATAAGTGCTCCCATAATCCTTTGCGAGAGGAGAGGAGTTCGAATCCCACTGGCTGCACAAGATCTTAAGTGCGACGTCAGGGTGGTGGGTCCTCCGCTAACATCGCCCCAAGGTTTACCTCCCGTTACCCCGGGCTTGTCGGGCTGTCCGTGTTGGTACGGTGCGCGGGGTTTCTGGGTCATCAAAAAAAAAAATAGCTCGTTATATTGAGAAAGAAAATCAAAGATGGTCAGCCCAAAAGCAATTATCTTCAATTCATTTAATTAAACATTAAGAACAGCTACGACAAATTTGTCATGGAACTCGAACCGCGAATCTGCTAACAAACAAAAAGCAAAACCCCGGTGTATATGCAAAAGGCAAACAAAAAGCAGAAAAATCCGGGCGTAAATGGAAAAGGCAGACAAAAACCCCGCGGGGGGAGGGGAGGTCGTGGATGGACGGTTGACCCTTTATTCAATGGAGAGGGCTGCTCTGGCTAGGGGATGGATGAATCTCCAAGAACGGTTACTACAACGATGATTCTTTTTCTTTCCCCTGCTACAATCCCTCTTTTGTCCTCTTCGCATAACCCCAATGTCGGCTGGAATAATAGTCACATGGATTACGAATGACACATGGCCAGTAGGGTGAAGGTTTCAAAATCATCTGCGCAATGCGTAAAGAGAGATAAAACTCTTTTAGCTAAAATTGGCCAAAAAAGCCAAAAGCAGAGGGAGACATAAAGGTCATTTTATTTATATGCCCACAAACAAAAAGCAAATCTTTAATCTGACGGAAGGCGTTGGGATGTGTAGAGAAGCATTGAATTCCACTCCAATTTCCAACATCTGTCTTCTCAAGTCTCTGTTTATACCTACACGTACTTCTTTTGGTTTTTTTTACCTTTTTTTTTTTTAATGTTTGAAGAGTGTACTGACATTCAATGCTGCTCACTTAAAAAGCTCGGTGATGAAATATGCAGTGTACAACCAAAAAATTAATAATATAAGCAATGCCTTAAGTCGCGTTCGATTGATCATATTCTGAAAATAGAAGAGGCAAAATATAGCATCAAAAGCTAATCTACTTTTGATCGCCCACACACCAATCATTGCAAAAAACCCAAAGCAAGCATTGTCTTTCGCATTTTCCCATAAAAACATTTAACAATCTGCGCAAGATTACGAAAGCATTTTTCTAAGCAGACCGATCCAATTCCTACTGCCTCTCTTGGAAGAAAAGGAATATTCAGACATATAAGAAAAACTCTCTACCATGTTGAAGGTATCAATGGATGAGGGATCAACCAAAGAAAAGCAGGAGTCTCGTGAAATTTGTCTATGATACAAGTCAAGAAAAATGAAAAGAAAAATTGTGGCAAGTATGTTATCCCACACGCACGGCCTTTCCTCGGCCTCAAAATAGGGACTGCTTGTTAGCCACTAAATTATTCTTTATTTTTTGGCTCGTATCATAGAAAATTTTAAAGTAACAGAATCCTATTACACAGGTTTGCAGAGCATATTTCTAATTTTAAATAATCATATCAGACAGAAAGAAAGGAGGAGGAGAGATTTTAGGGATTCATAACAAATCACACAGTTTTATTTTTAGAGAGAGTGCGCTCTTTTGCCTCTCGACGCTTACAAACCTTGCCTTATATAGGCATAAACAACATGCTAGAATATTACAAACTTTGCTTGGCTGACAAAGGCCAATTATTTGTACTTGACAAGCTTTCTACCAACAGACTGACTTCTGCACATACTAACATGCTTTATTTGCTTCTGCTACAATACTACAGTACTATGCTACAATGTCAAATAGTACATAAACAATATCAAACAGTATATGAACAGTGCGCTACAGCACTCTAGGTCAAACTTTATGTCTCCTTCACGTGGGTCTTCTGCCTTTCTTGTTTTGTCTTAGATAATCTTCTGGCAAAGTCTTGTTTTATTTGTTATGTCTATGAATAGGCTCTTTAATACTATTGTCCGAGTCATCCGAGTCTTCTCCAAACTTCTGCCTTCAATATTCCTTGAGTATTCTCTCAACTTCCAAAACTTCGAGGTTTTCGATGTCTGAATTATCTAGAGGCTAGTATGAACTAGGCGGGATGTTAGGAGGATTGTGATTGCCTTATATATATATAGTTGCCTAAGCGTTTTGAGAAGCTATTCTACTTCTTCAATTACTTCAATCAGCCTTTGTCTTTTGAATGATTGGTGAGAACTTGTAAAAGAATCTATAGGAGCATTGACAGAACTTGCTTGAATACCTGGTTAGGGTAGATACCCAAGCCGGAATGATGGATTTTTCTTGTCAAGACCTAAATTGAGTGCAAGCTCTAACTCACCATTTAGTAATGTAAAGTAGCAGCAATAGAATCTGGAGTTTGAGGTGCTCCAATAATCTATAGCTGAACTTTAAAGGCTGGAGAAGTTGTGGATCCCAAAGAACTATATTAAAATTTAAAAATAATGTAACAAATATTGTTCCTGGTCGAGGGTGGTTTGGATGATACTAATATAAGCATGTTAGTAATCCAAGAAACATGTATCTAAAAGGCCCATTCAACTAATTCTAATGGCATCAAAGTGAATGTACGTATAGCCTTATTGTATCCACTAGAGTTGAAAGTTAGAAGTGATTTAGAGAGTAACAAAGTATTCCTACTGAGTAGTTAGAATAGGATGCTTCTCAAATTTCAAGGACTGAATATACTCTTTAATTTATTTAAGGATATGCTTAATAAACTGCTTAATAGAATGGACAAGAGAGAAAAAAAAATACGGTTTAGCAAAAGTAGAATATGAATTTATTAGTGAAAGATGAGTTTAAGAGATTTTATTATGTTCATTGAGGTAAGAAACCTCATAAAGATAGTTAATCTTGGAGATATTGAAAGTGCAGAGTTTAAGAGGAGGACTAAGAGAAACATGAGCATTTATGGTGAAGGGTGTAGAAATTTCTAAAGATTTAGTCATGGCGTGAAAATTCTCTCCCTTTCTTCAAACTAGAATCTTTTTTTGTACCATATTTAATATTTTCTTTGAGTTTCATTTTGAAATCGTAGTATATTAGTCGATTTGACTCCACAATTACTCCATACTATATCAATATGTGAGATAGAGATAAAAGCAGCAAAGGCAATTTCAAAAGAGTTTTCCTGTGCCCATCCATTTTCGACTAGTGAGCTGGATTCGCCTCGTGATAATATTAACCGGGCGTGAAATTGGAAACTGAGTGGTTCATAGCGGAATAAGAAGAAAACATTTTTAGCCTCATAACACTGAAAAAACACAAGAACGAAGAAAAGAAAACATGATCGCAAGGTAGCAGAGACAAGACGGACAGACATCCCACCGTGTCGTGTTGTATAATTTATAACCATTTAGCTATGGTGAAAAGAGTAGTACGGTCGCTCGTCTCTTTCCTCTCATCCATCACTTTCCAGAAGAACACTTTCGTTCATCTTGTAAACTCAAATCTTTCTTTCAAGTTTCGAGGACTTCAGGACAGGTCACTGAGAAAGGAAGTGAGCTGACAAGGCAACTCTCGATTTGTGTCTTCGTTTGGTCTTGTTCTGCAGAAAATATTTTGGTACAAAAAATAGGTTGATTCCCTGAAAAGTTTGATTCTTTTAATAAATGTCCTGCATCTGTCTTCCATTTTTAATAATGCCCCGCGAGTGAATTCACGGATCCTCAATTAATTCTCTTGAAAATACTATTGGTTAATGCTTTATTAAAAGGATTATTCTTTGAAAAATCTCTAATTAATATATGTATAATAAATTTATTTTAAATTAATTTTTAGATCATCAAAATTTTTAAACTGGTACATCTACCCAAATTAATACACTCATAACAAGTTTACTAGTAACATGTGACAAGTAGACTAATATACTAGTTTGGGATTTGTTGTGTTTTGTGATTTTTTATATTATTAATTCAATTTAATAGATGGTATATATGTACGAGTTTGAGGTTTGTGATAGTTGAACAAATTAATTTTGGATAAATTTGTCATAAGTGTATCGGTTTAAGAATTTTTTTTGTCATTTAAGGTAAATTTATTATAAGTGTACCGATTTAAGATTTTTCATTATCAAAAAATTAGTTTAGAATAAATTTATCACAAGTATATCAATTTGGGGTTTTTCAGGCATTAACTCTTATTAAAATCAAATAATATTTTTATGTTTTTTTTTAAATTTACCATAATTATTGATGGACTTCATCTCAGCTGTTGCAAAAAATTTTTGTTAAGCTCATTTCATGAGCCTTTTAAATAACACTTGAAAAAAGTCTTTAAATTAATTTATTTATGGCAAATTGAATACGGGAAAAATCAATTAGTTACAAAAGATTATCAATGATTATTAATATAATTTCCTCTCGACTTGTTTTATTTCCTTAGAATTGTAAATTAGGTTAGGATTCATAATGAGTAAACATCAATTAGGTTAGGCTTCTCTTCTTACTTAACACATCTTCTTCACCATGGTAATTACTTAGCTCCATTTTGTCGATCCTTGGTTTCATCAGAAGTAAATGCTAAAGAGCCCTTCAATTTTCCGGAGCAATTAAATGAAAACGTCTGGCAATCAATTAATTCGTTTTTATTTCAAGAAATTGGAAAAAAAAAACTGTCCTTTATTTTTTGGACATTTCGTTATAAAAATATTTACATTATAAAGTTTTAGGGAAAAAGCCGATCTGGAGGATGAGACTTTGGTACGACTTGACCCCTTTCCTTCGCTACTGCTACTATTACTGAGAAAGTGACTTTTTTGCCTGCTTTGCTTGCTTCACCTTCCAATTGATCTTTGCATTAGGATTCCGTACAATTTCGACACTCGGTTGTCAGAATTCAGATCTCTATGCCAAAAAAAATGGCGGAAAGAAATAAATCTTCAGTTTCTAAGGGCCTGTTTGTTTATGTTCTTTATTTCTGTTTTTGAACAGATTTTCTGTTTTTTGTTCCCGGGAACAAAAAAAGAAGTAAACGCGTTTGTTTGCATTTTTGTTCCAAATGTTTTTTTTTGTTAAAGGGAACACAAAAAGAACAGAAACAAGAAACAAAAAAAAGTTGTTTCTTGTTTCGGAACAATTTTTAAGAACAATTTTTCTCTCTCCTCTCTTTTCTTTTCTTTTTCTTCTTCTTCTTTTCTTCTTCTTTTTTCTTTGGCCGGTCGCCGGCCTCCTCGGCCATGGCCGGCGACCGGCCGTCGCGGGCCGGCGACGCCGTCGAGGGTCGGCGACCTCGCCCGGCCACGGCGAGGCTCGCCGGCCCCGGCGAGGCCGAGCGTCGCCGTGGTTGGGCGAGGCTCGGTCTCGCCGGCCAGGCCAGTCGGCGTCGCTGGCGGTGGCCTTGGGCGAGGCCGAGCCTCGCCGTGGCCGGGCGAGCTCGGCCTCGCCGGATCTGGCGAGCCCGAGCTCGCGAGCCTCGCCCGCGCCGGCCGAGCCTCGCCGGGCCGGGCGAGCTCGGCCTCGCCGGGCCACCGCCGAGGGCGACGCCGACTGGCCCGGCCGGCGAGGCCGAGCCTCGCCGGTGGGCCGGACGAGCTCGGCCTCGCCGGATCCGGGCGAACCCGAGCTCGCCCGGCCAAGGTGAGGCCGAGCCTCGCCCAACCACGGCGAGGCTCGGCCTCGCCGGGGTCGGCGAGCCTCGCCGTGGGCGGGCGAGGCCGCCGGCCCTCGTCGGCCGGTCGCCGGCCATGGCCGAGGCCGGCGACCGGCCAAAAGAAGAAAAAAAGAAAAAATAAGACAATTATTAAAAAATTAAAAGAAATAAAAAAAGAACACAAATTTACCAAACATGTTTCTGTTTTTTTTTATTCTTTGAACAAGTTTACCAAACGTGTTTTTCTGGTCAAAAATTGTTCCCGGAACAGAAATAATTTTTTCTATTTCTGTCCCCCGTAACAAAAAAAAACGAAACACAAACAAACGCACCCTAAGACTAGCGATTAAAAAGCTCCCAAATTTTAAACCTCCCCCCTCTCCATCATTAGACTAACTAAAATTTATTTATTTATTTATTATTTGACATAGTAATATTAGTGGTTGATGTGCAACTCGGAGCATTGTTCCAGATCGTTATTTCCCTATCAATCGCAACGCATGGGATTTTAAGTAATTTGATTTGAAGATGATGTTGTCAATTTATTATCATGAAATGGCGAAAAATCCCGACAATGGAGGTGTGACCGATATCCTATCCAATCTATTTTGTTGTACTTTTCATTCTCGATCATGACTTGGGTTTTTAATTTTCGTGTTGTAATAAACACCCGACATTAAATTGAGTTTTTATTTGGAATTACTCATTTCAATATTTATATTTTTGCATTATTTCCGCCTCAAAAATGTTGGCCTGTGTCTTCGCAGTGATTGTTGGTATAATCATGGTGAACATTAATTGTTCGAAGAATAAGAAATGATTTCTTTTCCGAATAAAATAAGAAATGATGCCTTCTAGATTATATTTCACTTCCATACATTTCAATGTACTTTTTTTTTGTGCTTTAATCCGTCGGATCTATCTAGGTGACAGATGGGATATTGGGAAGAAGCCTTATAAGCATGTCCATAAACACTTTTACAACGAAAGCTTTATTTCGCTTTTTATTTTCATAAAGGTCAGAAAGGTTGGCCTGAATAGTTCAGAGGTACCCATCACGCATGGTATTTCCCATTCGATGATTTTATTTTATTTTATTTTATTTTATTTTATGGGAAGTTGGACGGCTAGAAGTACTAGAGTTTGTGTTGATTATCACACAGTGATTCTGCAGACCGGCATCACATCAATGATTCGGACAAAGATAAGTTTCTTCTTCCATTTGTCTTCGAAAAATATAAAGAAGCATCCTTTACTCGTGTTAAAGGTCATATACCATTCTTGTGAAATTCAATCATTCAACTCGCCTTCGTCATTCTAAATCTTCACAAATTCAGACTTATTCGACTCCTTCCCATTATTCACATCACTGCTATCCGTTTCAATTTCCTTCAAAGAAGTGTGGACAACATTGTCTTCGACCTTTTCAAGATCAGCCAGTCCTCCAAACCAATAAGCTCAAAAAATTTAAGAGCTTAATTCATTCAGTTGGAGGATCAAACTAGAAAATCACAAGATGTTCAGAGAATAAAATAGCACTTAGACCAGAAAACATAAGCCAATTGGCGTTATCCTATCGGAGCCAAATTTGGACAATGTTTGCAAATGGGATCGGCGATGAAACTTTTGCTGCAAGTCTCTTCACAATCATCAACATATGAATTATTTGTTTCTGAAATTAATGATTTGCCAGTAGCTCTATCAGCACTCGTTCGTTCATCAGAGCGATTACCAGCATATTCGGATAGGTAAAGCATGTCGTTGGCAATTGGATGTCCTGTATGCTGCAAGTGAACTCTTTCCTACACCACGGCAGATTGAACAGAGCAGAGAGGAAGAGGATTAAATATCAAAGATTGAAAACCAAATGATAAGGAAAGAAAATAGACCTAAAAGCCCGTTATATCTATTATTTCAATGAAGACCTAAAACTGTTTGGCAGAAATAAGAAAAGATGGATGACACGTGCGCCTCTTATTATGAACATAGCTCAAAATAGAAAATGTTAACGCAAGAGATCAGAAAAATGAAAAAAAATAAAAATCATACTCTGCTATTTTGTTTTGCACGGAAATGAAGGCTTATGTTGTATTATTTTTTTTTTTTTCTTTTTTAAATTTTCCTATTCAATTTCTCTCTTTTAAGTAAAATCATTACACTTTTTTTGAAATTCTTCACATGGGACAAGGTTCATCCGTGCCAGCAGCGATAAAAATGCTGCGGTTTTACGTTAATAAAAACTTAGAACATGGAATTAATTATTTTGTTAAAAACTTAGCTTTTATCTTGGAATCATTCGTTTTGATATTCATTTGTTATTTCCTCCATGAGCACGTCTTTCGCCCTTTTTCTCTGTTCTTTTCTTGTTAATCGTGCAGTTCCCACCACAGCTTTTATGACCTGCGATTGATTGAAGTATCACTGCTAACTCGATCAAATCGATGCACAGTTTCAACAAGGTCTGAGAGAACTTCATTGAATGATATTGCTGTCCGGTGACTGAAATTTAATGAAGCCGAATACACTAGGACCAAGCACAGAAAAGTGCTGCTAAAAAATTAAGAGAAGTTTTTTTTCTAAGTAAATCAGTCTTATTTCCACCACCTCACTTAAAAGAAAATGAATGGTGTGGATCCCTCAAAAATACTAAAATATTTTATTCTCGAGTCAAGGAATTATTGAACCGGAATTACATGAATACTCAGTTGACCAACAAAATAAGAGTTCTAAAAAAAAAGTTGAAAAAAAAAGGTTGCAGATGGTAAGGTATTTTCCCATTCAAATGACATTTTTTTTTAAACTCTCCATAAAATAATGGGGGATTACAAAAAATGTCAATGTTATTGAAGAAATTGGTGAGACTGTCAGCAAGAAGAAGATTCCTAGTGCCAACAATTTTGTTGCTTCCCTCGCGTCGAAGCTGGAGGCTTCTACGTCAAATGATGTACGGGACAATATTGATGACAATTTGCACACTGACTTGAGCGAGGAATATTTGGAGAGAGCTAAGGTAGTTGGTGGAGTCGAGGAGAGCTGAGCTGAAAGAAAATTGGAGTGAATTTCACCTATTGAGATGCGAATAGTGGCACGGAGACGCCAATTGATTGAATATGAGATCAATCTCATAAAGGAATTCTATTCTCAATTTGCTTAGAAAAAGGTTATGGACTTTCGAACTGTCTACAAGCCCGCCTTTGTCCTAGTGAGTTGTCTGCTACTTACAACTGATGTTTTGTCCCTGCTAAATGCTAATAAGGATGCTAGTCTCCATGCTCCTCCGTTCCTCTGTCACGTTGGAATATTGCGAGGCCGCATCCTTATTTGATGAGCATCCTTATTTGATGAGTACGTCCGGTAACTGGTTCACACAAGACAATACCGTGAGTCCCATTGCTGCTAATCCTTGTAAATTTGATAGAAGCTGTCGGTCCTTTTGAAGCTGTATCTCAACAAGAGTCACCCGCCTGCAGCCAAATTCAACATTGGGACTGACTTTTCCTGCTTAATGAAGCAATGAGATACTAACCTATGTCAATCTTAAGTTCTTTGGCAACACACACTGACAATTGACTAAAACTCGCCCCAATTGTGCTTTTTTCCTTCTCGAGGATCATAATATATGCTAACATCACTAGCAGCTGAAGGAAACAAATGATCATAGGTTACAGTATCAGTGAAGTATTGTATATGCTTTCACTTGTGACTCAAGCTGTAATGTACTGTATCGAAGAATAGTGAGCTAAATTTCAAGGGGATTAAAACAAAAATTTCTTAAAATTAATGTAGTGGGTGAACTTTTCAGATTTATGAGTGTCTTTCTCTGGCATTGCAAAACGATGTATTAATGATTCGAAGTGGATACTTGTCAATGTGAAATTTCTAACCCTGCTCTGATTGGCACGTGTTAGTGAAACTAGATCTTAACAGGAACTAAAGGCCCATATATATGTGTGTGCGTGTGTTTAGATAGCTCCTTTTCTTGTTTGCACTATACTATTCCTTGACAACTTAAGAAAGCATACCTCTTTCTTTGGAAAAATTCCCACCACCTTTGCAATTTTCTCTTTTTGCACCATCCCACCTTCAATATGCAATAATTAAGTTCTCAAATAATGACACCATTTTGTCTATTTATAATTATGATATTTGCAATCCCTATTGAATCCCAGTTTTGCAAATAGTTATGGCAGGAAGCATTTCAGATTGCGGCAAAGCCATAAGCATCAACTAGTAATAGTGTATTGTTACTATTTGCAGATATAACAATTGACAATACAAAGAAAAACCACAAAACACAATATTCTAAAGACCTCAAGCCTTGGGTATCTATTTTTCTAGTAAAACAAGCTTTAGATACGTAAGGATGCCTATATGCATTATCCACACATGAAGAAATTCTCTCCACCATGACTTGGGAATCTATTTTCTAGTGAAATAAGCTTTAGATTCACAACGAAGACGATACACATTATCCATATATAAAGAAGTTCTCTCCCATATTTTTACAAATGCAACACTTACATGCCACGAAGATAAAGGGTCACCGCTCAAATTAAATGTAGACAAAACATTAGTAAATAGCAGGTGACTCACCGGGATGGAGACCATAACTTACTTATGAGCGAGACTAACTTTATGAGATTGATCTTATGTTTAATTAATCGACATCTCCATACCACTACCCACATCTCAATAAGGTGTAGCTCACTCTAACTTTCTTTCAATGAGGCCTTCCTTACTCATCAAGCAATCCCAACTCTCTCCAAATGCTCTCCACTCAAGTCAATTTCCAAGATATCATTAATATGGTTCCCTACATCATTTCTGATCTGGTTTTTCTCTTATGACAACCGAACATGATTCTGTAGGAGCCTTTTCTTTCCCCTTTTCCTTTTGGACTCGGCTCAACTACTTAATGCGATTTCATACCTTTGCCATATCTGGTTTTTTCTGAAAGAATCTTCTGGAATGGCGGCAAAAATGGATGGCTGGGGTGGTGGAGGTAAATACCCAGTTCTTACTGGAGGTGCGAATGGATTAAAAGGTCTGAACCTTCCTTCTTCAAGGAGTTGAATTTGTCTCTTGAGTTTTTCTATCTCCGGTTGCGAGCTTTCTAGGTGATGATACCCTAGCCGTTGTCCTGATTCCAAGGCATTTAGCCTCTTCTGGAACTCAGAAACCATTTTCTTGATGGTCTCATTGTGCTTTCGGAGATCTTGTTGCACATTTCCAATCTTGGAATCAATTGCTTTAGAGGCATTGTTTTGTGCTAACAGGGTCTCTGATTGCCAATTTAGAATAGCTTCGGCAGCAGTAGTTTTCTTCTGTCTCCCATGTTCATCCACATCAGTGGGGGTAGAAATTTTAGGGGTATGGCGGTATCTACCTTGTGGATCAATGAATTCTTCTAAAGCAGGAAATTTGAGTTTAGAACTTTCTCTGACAAGAGGGGGAAAGTCAGTATCATGGAACATGGCAATGGAGGAAATGAGTGGTGTTTCTACTGGAGCTTCTAGTGGGTAAGAATTCTTATTGGCCCACTTTAGGATTGGCTTGTAGAATGGGGAGAGAGTCTGTTTCTTCTGAGGAGGAGATGGTGGAGGTGATCCTGGTGGATCTGATGAATCTTGGGGTGTAGAATTGCATATTGGTGATGGAGGTGGTGCATAAGAGACCATGAATTGGTATTTATCACACTCACCAAGAGTATCAACGGAGGAATCTCCGTTTAAATATCTCTGGTACAACTAATCCTTTGGCTTCTTTCGTTGAGGCGGAGGTCTATCATATGGATTTACCTCGTTAGGGGAATTTGTGCAATAAGAACATTGGCAAAAAGGATCCCAAAAACAATGATCATACTTGTCTTTATAGTAATGGACATGATGTCCATCCTTTGTTAAAGTGTCTAACAAGCTTTTTTGGATCCGGCTCGGAAATTGATTCGGGAACACATGGTTCAATCATAAAAAGGGTGCGGAAGATAGAAGGACTTTCTTCCTTTTCCTTGCCAAACTTGATGGAAACAGTTCCATATTTTTTCCGGACGAATTCAGAGTCCGTAGACTGGAAAGGCTTGTTATGCTGGTGTAGTTTTTCGTAGTTGGTAATCCAAGTTTCTAGAAGGAGCTTGGCCAGCGTGTCCTTCGGGATATGTCTGGGAACATGGATGCGTGATGCCTGATCATTCTGCATGGAGATAAACAAGGCATCCTCATTACCGTTAGTGAAGTTCAGATCGAGAGCATTGTTCTGCACTCGATACACCATCTGGTAATGCAGGGTTGCAGCTACAGAGTCAGCAGTTTGAGGGGCTCCAGTGAGCTAAACTTTGACCTTTAAGAAAGAGAGTAGCTAGGGATCTGAAAGAGCGATATTGAAGTTTGGATACAGAGTCACAAAAACTGTTCCAGCATTCAAAGTAGTTTGAACAGTACCAATGCAAGCATGCTGGTATTGTAAAAATCTAGTATCCAACAATGCAATTCTTGCCACTACGGGCAAACCTTTACGACCATGAAAGGTGAGAGCAAGGCAAACAACACCATAATGAACATGTGTGTATCCCTATTGAGCCCATTGTCTAGGAAACTCTTGAGGGATCTGAAGAGTAACAAAGTACTCCTTTTCAGTAGCAGGAATGGGATGCTGGTCGAATTTAGAGGACTGGACGTACTCTTTTACTTGCTTTGGGGTTTGGTGAATAAGTTGACGGATGGAGCGAATAAGGGAGAATGAAGAGCTCGGTTTAGCAAAAGCGAAATAAGGGTTCATGAGAGGAAGGTGGGTTTCAGAAATCTTGGTTTCATCACTAAGAGAGACTTCATAGAGATAATCTATCTTAGAAGCATTTGAAACACGAAATTCTGAGGGGGTTGAGGATGATGGAGAGGGAGCAAGAGAAACATGTGCTTCGAGAATCTCTGGTTCTGTAGACATGATGTGAGGAGATCTTCTCAGTACTGGATTCACCTACTGAGCGCATGGAATGGATAATATTACAAACGAAACCATGGCTCTAATACCATTAAATGGACCTAGACTTAGAACCGGGGAAGGAAGAGTCGATTTCCTGCAGGTATGCCTTCCCACAATGGGCGAACTCCAGTTCAAGCCCTTCAGGGATAGCCTTTTAGCAGAAAACCACTCTACCCTTTAGTTCAGAGCCTAGAGACACCCAAAGATGCCAGGATGGAAACATTTATAACCTACCCAAGCTGCATTTCTCAGAGGATCCTACCAGACTAGAGAAGAAGAAGAGTTTAGAAAGCCATATAGGTTTTTCACAAAACACTTACTTTACTTCAGAGGACTCTGCCCCAACACATTACATCCTCCTCGCCTTATATAGGCAAAAAGAGGTCACACTACAAACAAGGACCAAGCTCACGGGTCCAGATACAAACAGAGGCTCTGAAAATCTCGGAAATTTTCGGTGGGAAATTATTCGCACGGCTATGAACAATGGTAGTGAACAGTGACTTCCTTAGCCTACCGCTACAGTGAAATTGTACGGACATCGGCCTTTCAACGGTCTCTTCCATCACGAGCATTGTAGTCATAGTCCGAGTCGTCTGAGCTATGTGTTGTTGCTAGAAGATGTGCCTCATATTTTTGTTCGAGAGCTTCAAGGTCTTCTGGTGTGAGGATTTGGTTTAGCTGATGTGATGAGGATGCTTCTTCTTGAGCCCAGTTGGTATTGTCATCTCCTATAGTGTCAGCAGGAATGCTAGGCTGATACCAATTGGATGGTTGTGCATAGTAGGAAGTGTCCATGTGAGCTAAGGACGAGAGTCCTTGATCATAGGGATCCTGAGAAAGAGGGCCTCCCCAATGTGCATAGGGATCCTGTGTGGATTGGACAATATCATCTTCTCCTGTCATTTCATTATCTTGAGATGACGTAGCACTCGTTGGAATTGCACGAGTGCTTCCTTAGCTTCGGGGCTAGGTCATAATGATCCCATGCGGTGGGTGCATTATAATTCCATATTTCTTCGGGAATGGTTGTTCTCTTGGCACAAAATTCTCTGGAGTTCTCGGTACTGGTGTCCACAAGATCTGACAGGTCTTGGTTAAGATTTATGGATTCGAGCTTCTCTGCTATCCAAATGGGGTTTATAGGATGTGGTTCCTATTTCTTGTGGGAGCATTATGATGTTGCCATTATTTCTGAGAAAATGCCATGGACGTCGGAAAAACAGAATTGTATGGACTTCAGGATTTGGTGTCAAGGGTCTTAGTTCTTTCTCCAAAAGATGTTTCCAGTGAGTAGGAGGATAGAACCAATTGAGAAAGTCTAAAAGATTTCGATCACTTTCTCTTTCAATATTTTTTCCGAGTAGAAATATCCTGGTGAGGTTGGTGATGAATCTTCGGTTGGAATTTCAATAGCTATCAAGTACTTATTGGTTAAGTACCATAATAGTGTCTTGAGCTGTTCAGGGAAATCATCTTCTTTCCAGATAAGAGGATGTATAAATGGATAATTTGGATTTAATCCATACGGATAAAGAATCGAACCTGCATTGAGTCTGAACAGATCTGTGTGGCATTGCCACATGAGGTTTTTCAGATTTTCAGATTTTTAGTGAGATTGTTATTTTGGATTTGTTCAATAATTTCCTGAGGATATTTCCAGCTTGGTAAATCTTTGATCTTCTCAATCTTGTATTTCACGCCATGGTTGAGCATATGGAAAGCAGGTCTTTTGATGTACATGTTGATTTCGGCTGACGCCTTTGGTCTTGACAAGAAATCAACAAGAACATTCTTTTTTCCAGGAATGTGTTTGGTTTCAAAGGAATACTTCGAAAACCATTCGGCCCATCTAAAGCGTTGAGAATTCGGAATCTGCTTCTGTTTAAACTTGGTCATCTGAGGAAAAGATGCCATGTCTAATTTTACCAGGAAGTGATGGCCGATGAGGTGGAATTCAAACTTCTTAATTCCATTTTTGACTGGTAAAATTTCTTTGAAAGTGGAATGGTAATGCATTTCAGCTTGGGAAAACTTTCCACTTTTGTGAGCACAAAGATGTCTCTTACCATCAATTTCTTCAAGCAGGATGGCTGCACAGTATTCATCACTGGCGTCAGTTTGGAGAATTCTTTTCCCCGTTGATGGTATTTGTAGTGGTGGGAGATTCTGCATTATCTCCTTGAGCTCGAGATCGCTTTAGTCGAATCTTTCCCCAAGGTGGGGATTCTTCTTCAAAGCATAGATTGCAAAGGAATCAAGAGTTTTGCAATATTTGGGACAAAATCCCGAGATAATTGATTATCCCAAGAAATTGCTGAACTTGTTTTGTGGTGAAGTTATCTTCGGAAACTTCAATAATTCTTGAGCAATGTGTGGCCCTGGGTAGTATGTACCTTTGTTGAGGTGCATACCAAGAAATTCAATTTCTGTCTGAGCAATGTTCATCTTTCTTTGAGAAAGCATGATGCCATGCCTTTTCACAATTTCTGCAAATTGCTCGAGAGGTAAGCAATGCGATTACTCGTCAAGCAATGCGATTGCTCGTCAGGGCTATAGAGCAAGATATCATCTATATATATTGCAGCACTTGAGAGAATTGGTTGGAAGATACGACACATGGCCTTTTAGAAAAGGGATGGTGCTACTTTTAGGCCAAAAGGGAGTACTTTCCATTGGAAGTGCTGGTTTGGAATACAGAATCCTGTTTTGGATCTGTCTTCAGGATGGATGCCCAATTGCCAAAATCCGGCTTTGAGGTCGAATTTGTAATAGATGTGAGCCTTGGTTAGACTAGTAAAGAGAGAAACTCTGGAGGGTAAAGGGAATTTATCATCTTGGAGAAAAAGGTTGAGAGGTTGATAATTGATTACCAATCTCATTTTTCCTCTATTTTGCTCAGCACGCTTATTGACATAGAAGGCTTCACAAGCCCATTGAGAGTTGGAGGTTTCAATAAGGCCTTGTTGCAACAATTCTGAGCATTCCCTTTGAGCCAAAGCCAAGTGTTCTGGCTTCATTCCCATGTGACTCGCCTTGGTTGGATTTATATCTTTATTCTTCTTGAAGGGAAGGCGAACAAAGAATTCTGGGTTCTTCCATAAAGGATAAGAACACTTTTGAGCGAATTCCGAATGGGATTCTGAACAAGATTCTAACAGGCTTTGCATGATTGGGTCTAATAGACTCATTTGAATGGAAAATAGTCTCTTTATACCTAAGACCTTTTCCAGGAATGATGCGAAGTTATGAGATCTGAGTCATAATATCCCATCCAATGATTAGGTATTTGTTGGAAAGATTGGACCCAAAGAATTTTGTGATTATAGAACACTGAGGGAAGAACTGAACAGTCAAGGGAGTGGTTCTCACATTTGTGGAGAAAGTGTCTCCTGATGCAGAGTTGAAATATCGGGCGTAAGGAGTCCAATATTCCTCAGGAAGTATTTTGGTATCCAAAATTGAACAACTTGCTCCGGTATCAATGAGGGCAATGACATTGATAGTTTTGGCAAATTTTGAAGTGATGATTTTCACAGGGAAATGGGGATAGTGAGTTTGACTCGAAAATATGTCAAGACTTGGTTTTGCAGATGTGGGTGATATATGAAAAATGTCTTCAGATTCTGAATCTGAATTGGTATCACTAGAAATGTGATAACATGGAATGACACAAAGGGTTTGTTCGATGGTTCTTCATCGCAGAGAACAATGATTCGATATCATCATTTTCAAGAGAAATACTGTTTCATTCTCAATTTGATGTATCAAATGATACTTGACCCTTTCGGCTTGGGGACAATTTTTGGCAAAATGTCCTTTCTGATTGCAGATGAAGCAACGATTTGACTTTTTATGGCTTGTGTTGTCTTTCCTTTTGCGTAGATATCGCCATTTTTTCTTTCTTCGGAAGTTCTTGTGGCCATGTTTAGACTTTGTCATCCATAGTTTTCTGAAATGCTTATTCTTTCGAAAAAACTTCCCACAAGTTCCATCACAGTTTTGCTTGGAACATTTGATTTTTAACTTCTGGCGAGAGCAGGCTGTCTCGAGACTTTTGTCATCTGTGATGTAGTTGCGGACCATCTGGCGCTTTAGGCAAATTTCTTCAAGGCATAGATGGATTTCTTGTTGTATTTCTCCCAATGGAATATCCTGTACTCTCTTTTGTCTTCCAAAAAAGGATCTTTCAACCATCTCGGAAAGTTCCTTAGGGATGGAAGTCAGGAAAACATGCTTCAGATTTGAATCGGCTCCGATTTGGTAAAAAAGCTGAAGCATTATTCGATAATGCTTATCAAGATGTTTCTTTTGGAGGGAGCAACATTTCCTTTCAAAGAATTCTCTTCTTTTCATTTCTATGAGGTCAGTGAGTTTTCCTACAAAGAAATGATATAAGATGGTGATGGCCTGGCTAAAATCTAGGGACATCAGAAAATGAATTTGGTCTTGTTCTGACATTGATTTCCACCAAAGTTTGAGGCTTCCTGTGAACCTTGTGACAAAATTGTAAAGGACATCATTCATATCATGATTGGTTATGGATTGAGTATTTAACCATGTATGAAATTCCTCAAGTCTTTCTGGCCATTTATGATAGGGGATATCATCGATGGTGAAAAACTGTTTTGATGCCATGGTCACATGGTGTTTTTGATTGTCTCGGACAATCTCTGGATCAGAGTAATTTGATTCCATTTCCTGATTTGGAGGATCAGCCATGAATATAGATGAGGTTATGGGTGGATTAGGAAGGGAATCAACTTTAGGAATTGAGAAGGGTGAAGAAGATCTTGAATATGATTCAAAAGATCGAAGTGGTAATATCGGCTTGTTCGGCAGGAAATAAAATCTGATTATTTGAAGGAGTAGAATCAGGGTTCTGGATTGGATCAGAATGTTCTTGAACACAGCCTTTAGCTTCGACTTTGGGGAAGTAACAAAATTGCTGGCACCCGAGTCTTGACTTTTTTTTGGCAAAAAAAAAATTACTCTCACAAACAATTCTTGATTAATGCAATCCATCATATCGTATAACTCCTTTTATGTATTGTGGTCCTTCGTTTCATTTTGAGAAACAATATTTCTTAATTTTTATACTTCATCTAATTATAGATCGCCTTGACTAGTCATCTGTTGAAAAATTTCACCCGATAACAATATATAAAGAAGTCAACTTTAGGATGATACCATAATTAGAATAATGTCACATTATGAGATAGTTATAGTATCAAATTGAGCGCATAAAAGTTGGAATCTTCACCATAATTTATTCTTATTTATTTATATGAGTTTACACAAATGCAAAAAAAAAAAGGAAAAAAATGGGGGAGAAGCGGTGAAAAGCGATGGAAACCCACTACCGGGGAGTTGCAGTGACGTACAATAAATATTTCCTTTAATTGATTTGAAAAGAGAGAGAGACAGAGAGAAGACGAAAGATCTCTCCTTTTGAGCGGGCAACTCCAGAGGGCGGGAACTTTTCTCCTTCCTCCTTCCCCTCCCTACGGCCAGCTCCGCACTCTCCGCCGTCCGTACGACGAGTGGCCGCCTCCGCCGCGTCCCCGCCCCCCTCCTTCGCCTCTCGGGGCGCCCTCCGCCCCCTCTTTCGCCTCTCCGGCCGCCCTCCGCCTCCGCAGCTCCCCCTCCTCCCCGGAGCACCTGGTTGGCCGCTGATTCTTGGCGGGACGGCGAACCTGTTCTCTTTCCCTCCTTCCTTCCTTCCTTCCGCCGCTTTGCCTCGCCCGCCAGGCCCGCCGTCCAGAACCAGGGCGGTGGCCACGCCGCGTGAAGGGTCGCGGGCGGTCCTCGAGCGAGCCGTTTCCCTTTCTTCCGCTTTTCCTGAGCTGTCAATGAGCGACGAGCGGCTTCGCTCGGCGTCTTAGCGGTTTCTCGCCGCGGCGCATTTCCTCCTCGGCTCGAGGGCTACCCCTCTGCTCTCGCGTGCGCTGCGGGGTGAGTACTTCTCGTTTTAAGCGACGGGTCGTGTGTGGTTTTGCTTTTCCTTTTTTCCTGTTGGACTGTCGAGGGGTTTGCTCAGGCTTTCTTAGTGGTTTTTTCTGCTTTTGCTTTGGTTTTTCGCGGCGGTAGAACACTACATGCAAGGATGACGGAGCGAGTAACTGCCGGTGGCGTTTTTGTCTCTCCTCGTGTCGTTTTCGTGTATGTTTGGTTGGTGGTAGAAGGAATTTGTAGCGATAGAGATCGTTTTAGCTCGGACGCTGGCACTGATATGAGTGTAGCGGGACGGCGACTGGGCGTGGATGAGAGTTGCCTTGCATGTGTGGATTCTTTTAGGTGAATTTATGGAAAGGCTTTTGCATAATTACTGTTCCTGAACGATTTCGTCGAAAGTTCGAATTGTAGAGAGGTGGGAGTAGTTTTTCTCTAATGTTCGATGCGAGTGGAACCGGATTGACCGGACAATTGGAGAGCAGGAGCATAATGATGGAAGAAACATGCCCATTAAAGAAAGGAGAGATTTTGGGAGTTGAACTTGCACCCGAGCTCTCGGATGATGTTATGCGACTTAACGGTCTCTGCAGAAGTTTTAAGTGTTAGAAAATGGATTGACTTTGGCAATCAAGAATAAAGTTCGAATTGTAGAGAGGTGGGAGTAGTTTTTCTCTAATGTTCGATGCGAGTGGAACCGCATTGACCGGACAATTGGAGAGCAGGAGCATAATGATGGAAGAAACATGCCCATTAAAGAAAGGAGAGACTTTGGGAGTTGAACTTGCACCCGAGCTCTCGGATGATGTTATGCGACTTAACGGTCTCTGCAGAAGTTATAAGTGTTAGAAAATGGATTGACTTTGGCAATCAAGAATAAAATTTGCACAAAAGTTAGATTTTGGTACTAAATATGGATAATCTCGTCCCGTCTCTCCTTCTCTCCCTCAATTGTGCTATTTGTGAGTAAGAAGCTGGCTTGAGTAACTTGATTATCGATTCTCTGTTTGGTAGATGGAAGCTTTTGTGAACTTTCAGATGGGTCATCTGTCATCATGCAGTTAAGGTCCCGGTTCCTAGTTCGACTGTAGATTTTTCTGTAATACGGTATGAATGTATGCTCTAATTTTAAAGTTGCATTGTACTGGTGGTACTTCGTTTGATGGCCCTCATAACCAACAAAGATATACAAGTTCACTGAAGTACAAGATGGCACAATTTTAGATACGTGGCCTGTTCTTTCCAAATCTGTTCTACCACTCTTCAGTTGTATGATAAGTCCCACCTCTCTCCATACATAAAGTGCCAAGACCATATGTTGACATTGCTCCTGAATTTTTTTGTCTATAGTCAAGTTATTGCTGAGGTGGCTATCTCATCCGAAGCTCACTTTACTAGTTCTATGGGTAAAAGGAGGAAGCGGAGCATTCTTGGCTAAGCATTTAATTGCTTGGGGCTCAGTCCCATAATAGAGCTTTGCTAAGTCAAAGTGCCTCTCTTCAAGAACGTATTTTTTGCTAATCGCTGGTCCTTTTTATCATGTCGTTGAGTGCCGAACTAGTTTTGGCTCGTAATATACTTTTAAGCGGTGCATATTTATATACCAGTATGTTTGGCAATGTTAATGGAGAATCGCTTTATAAGGATAGAGCTTTTTGACTCCTTTAAGCTTTTTGCTTCTAGCTTCATCTGATAAGATTGCATCCATTAACTGTTTCTTTAATTCTTTGCCAGCATCCACTATCTGTCAAGCAGCCTATGAACTTGATGAAGATTGCATCTATAAACCTTTTTCCTTTCCCTAGCATCTATTTGCCGTTTCTTTTGTACTTCTTTTCTTCTGTCTATGTATACTTGATACTGCATTTTCTGCTTATTTCAGTTAGTAATACTCTCATCTCCATATTTTTGGTTTCAGATCTTGTTTCTCGAGCCAAATGGCAAATCTTTGGTCTCTGTTTTCACCAAGACACATGTTAGTGCTATCCGTTGCACTTAATGTGAGCTTAGTGCTCAAGATTATTCGACAAAGAAAGAATATGAGAGAGAAAGGAAGCAGAGTTTCCATGGAGAAGCCAAAAGATGCTCAGATTGCTGAAGAGTCCTAAATTGAAGCCAGTTCCATTCAAAACATGCACCCAACACCTTCACCATTGGCTGTAAATGGGGGAGATGCAGATGATGGGAGAAATGTGATCAATCTTGACCAGTAAGCCTAAACATTTCTATTTCTATACATGCTGTGATGTGCTAGTCATAAGATCCTTCAATGCTTAATACATAACTTAGCGAACCACTGTTAAAATTTAATGTATTGGGTTTAGTAGGGATCTTGGTAATCTACTTTCTGCCTGCTTGGAATTGACAAGGAAAATTTCCTTTAACTCCAAGTAATGTGGTAAAAAAGACAGAAAATCCTAAGTAACGACTTCCACTTCATGTTGTTTTCATTAGAGGTAATTTTGAAATTGCTAGTTAGGGCCATGTCTGATTGTGATTTTGTCACCCATTTGTTGCAATGTCTTTTTGTATGTACTAGGGTCGCCATGCATGCTGTTAAGCGACTGATATGAGCATGGTGTTGAGAATGGTATGAGTGTCGTATTAATCATATTGATATCTAGAAGATAAAGATAACTGGATGATTATCTCTAACAAATCCACTTCTGAAAAGAAATTAGAGGATTTGAAAAATTTATGCTAGTAAGATGGTGAAAGATTGTGCGGGAACAAGTACTTTTGTCACGTGACTACATAGGATGAAACTGTTTTAATATAGAATTGCAATTTCATTTATGGATTGTGAGGTATACTAGTTTGATACATGATGTAAGCCCTGAAATATATCTTACTTGAATATAAATGCCACCGTGGGATACAAATTTTGCATCTATTCTTCACTATGAGGAAACTTTTACTAGGATTACCATGGCCTTCTTGCCTGCGCGTAGGAAATAATTTTTTGAATTGGACAAGACTAATATTGTCAGGCCTATTTTCTCTTTTGTTAGTCTGACGAACAAAATATTGGGCAATTAGGAGGCATAAAATATCAAGGAGGTCGAATAATTTTACGGACGGATAAGTTCACTACTTGTCACAAATTGATAGCTTTTGCCATAGAGTTTTTTTTTTTGTTGTTGCATCATTCCTCTTCTAGTTGTCTTTGTTCTATGTCCTCATAAGTTAAAAAGGTGAGCCATGCATTGTGCGAATCGATTGTCAATCAATCCATGCACCATGTGGATATCAATCCCAATTGAGCGGGGATCGATCGTGGTCGAGGGCCTTGGTCGTGTGGATCGATCCATGCACTGTACGGATATCGATATCGTGGATCGATCCCAATTGAGCGGGATTAATTCCTGCACCATGCGGATCGATATCTTGGATCGATCCATGCACCATGCGATCCATCCTGATCGAGCGGGATCGATCGTGGTCGAGGGTCTCGGTCGTGTGGATCGATCCATGCACAGTGCGGATCGATCGTGGATTGATCCCGATCGAGCGGGATTGATCCCTACACCATACGGATCGATCGGGACCGACCAACCATGGTCTGGTTGTAACTCCATCGATCATTTCTTGTTCGATTGAATCCATTATTCTTTCTAAAATTTGTTTGTCATAAAATAGGCTCTCAATGGTTTTCCCACGTCCTAAATTTTTTTTTTTTCTAATTTTTCAAAATTTTTCAATTTTTTAAATACCAAAAAAAAAAAAATTCGATCGCAATTTTTTTTTTTTTTTTTTTTTTTTTTTTTACTTTTCCATAATTTAGATACATTTTTCTTTGTATTTCTGCAAAATATCTCATCAAAATTCAATTTCTACAATTTTTTTAGAGGGGTGGTGCCTACTCAAACATAGTGAATGTCTCCTCCTATCGAGGGCAAAAATGCCCTTAAAGCTTTTTAGGGGGTAGTGGCATTCGCATGCATGGGCAGCCTATGGGTGATCATCGGGCGATGCATGACCCATGTCATGGGCACAGTAATGAGTCAAGAATGAGTCATAATAACGTTCGATGATCCCCGAAATAGGTCTTGGTTGATAAAAAAGAACGCCCTTGGACAAAGATGGATGCATCGCGTGACTCCCCTCATGCAGATATCATGGCCGAGCGCGCCTCGTTTTTGAGCCAAGCGGCTATAAAGGATGAATCGATGATCGAGTTACTTGGGAATTGATGAATCTATGAGTCCCTTCGATAAGACAAGCATGTGCCTCGGGCATGAATGAACGAGCCACAGGCTATCGATCCACGACTTGAACAAGACATTGGTGTTCTCACGTCTAGCAGTGCGGATGCGACCTCGTTCGATGACTTCGTGTATTCCTTGAGTTCTCGTGCTTGAGGAGTTACGGATGAGTCGGCTTGGTTCATTTCCAATGTACGCGATGGCGTGTGAGAGACAATAAGAATGTGTGCATAGGCAGGTTCCGTGCTGATGCATCAAATTGCTTCCCTCACTTTCGATCAGTTGTTGCTCCACGAGGTAAACGTTGGATGCAAGACGTGGGTTCCTGTGTTGCATACCTATTGCGACAGAAATGTGTGCCTTCGGTCGTCCCTTCCATCACGACGTCCTCTCGGATGCTCGATTGGACCGGATAGTGGGGCTCGTGTTCCATGAATGTCATCTCGTTCAATCGTTTGGATGGATCATGAGTGCCTACTCGTTCTCTCGGATGCAGAACTCTCTTAATGGGTGTGGGGTCATTGGCCATTGTTTCCTAATCGTTAAGCGTTTACCGCTTCACCGGAATGACGATCTTGCCTTGTCCTCGATCACACGAAGCTCTCGGGCATCGCGATGGACAATGCTTGGTGGACGTCGTGAAGAAATGCTACCTGGTTGATCCTGTTAGTAGTCATATGCTTGTCTCAAAGATGAAGCCATGCATGTGTAAGTATGAACTAATTCAGATTGTGAAACTGTGAATGACTCATTAAATCAGTTATAGTTTGTTTGATGGTATTTGCTACTCGGATAACCGTAGTAATTTTAGAGCTAATATGTGCAATAAACCCTAACTTTTGCAAGGAATGCATTTATTAGATAAAATGTCGATGCGGGCTTTGCCCGTTGCTTTGATGATTCATGATAATTTAACGGATCGCACGTCCATCGTGCCGGCAACGCATCATTCAAATTTCTGCTTTATCAACTTTCGATGGTATGATAGTGGCCTACTATGGTGGTGACGGGTGATGAAGAATTAGGGTTTGATTCCGGAGAGGAAGCTTGAGAAATGGCTACCACGTCCAAGGAAGGCAGCAAGCGTGCATATTACCCAACCCTGACACGGGGAGGTCGTGATAATAAATAACAATATCGAACTCTTTGAGTCGGGTAACTGTAATGAGTACAATCTAAATCCTTTAACAATGGTCCATTGGAGGGCAAGTCTGGCGCCAACAGTCGCGGTAATTCCAGCTCTAATAGCATATATTTAAGTTGTTGTAGTTAAAAAGCTCTTAGTTGGACCTTGGATTGGGTCGATCGATCCGCCTCACGGTGTGCACCGATTAGCTCATCCTTTTTACCGGCGATATGCTCCTGGGGTTAACTGGTTGGGTCGTGCCTCCGATGCTGTCACTTTGAAGAAATTAGAGTGCTAAAAGCAAACCTACACTCGTATATATTAGCATGGGATAACATCATAGAATTCCGGTCCTATTGTGTTGGCCTTAGGGATTGGAGTAATGATTAATAGGGACAGTCGAGGGCATTTGTATTTCATAGTAAGAGGTGAAATTCCTGGATTTATGAAAAGCGAACGAATAGCAATCACCCCAGGCAAGGTGAAGCACGGTCCGAGCCGAAGGAAGAAGGCTGTAGGCTATCACGCAGTAAGCGCCCGAGAAGACGAAGGCCG
Organism: Eucalyptus curtisii; assembly: GCA_017140595.1. Taxonomy (NCBI): domain Eukaryota; kingdom Viridiplantae; phylum Streptophyta; class Magnoliopsida; order Myrtales; family Myrtaceae; genus Eucalyptus; species Eucalyptus curtisii. Next base: position 12,747,293 of record CM029495.1, on the reverse strand, counting down.
CAACCCATTCACAAGCTGTCGTTGGACCACATCAAGGAAAATACAATGATCTATCCCCTAGTTATGTTGGAGTCTTCTGTTTCTTGGATTATCTTCAACATTTCTGAAAGTTAAGGCCTTGTCCCTAACCACTTTAATGAGGTGATTTTTAACTGCCACAACTGCGACAGTGTGGTCTCTGAAGAGTATGTCGTTCCTGTATTTCCAAATAAGATGGCAAAGAGCAAAAAATGAAAAACGGCCAATGGAGCGATAGAAATTCTTACCAAAGAGGAATTTCATCGCCCACTGAAGGTTTTCAGACCATGTATTGTTCTGCCAAGGGAGATTGCATTTAGCCGCCCAAAAGAAAGTCATGTTGGTAGTGATGTAACACCGAAGAAAAGATGATCGATGGAATCGCGTCAGCTTGCAGAAAGCACAAACCTCTCTCCCAGTTTTGCCATACGATATAAGCAGGGCTTGGGTAAGGAGACGGTTCTTTATAATAAGTCAGAGATTGAATTGATATCTCGGTGTGATAACCTTATTCCAGATAAAGGATGCCCAATTAACCCTATCCTTCATTCTTCTGATGATATGCCAAGCCGAGGCGATCGAGAAAAGATGAGAAGGGCTGTCGCTCCAAACAAAACAATCCGGTGCTTTGGATAGGAGAGGGAGAGGTTGGTCTCAAGATTCAATCACTGTCTTGAAAGCTTGTCCCGCCGATGAGAAAAGGTCATCTACCGTGACATACCTGAATAAACCAAAATTTAAAATCATCTTATTTGAGCAAAAGAGATCTAATGGATCTCTCTGGTGTCAGTGATCAAACCAAAGGGAGACTAACTGGCCATCTCTAATCTCCAGTGGAAGTAGAGTCGGAACTCGGATCTCAGGTGTAGGATTCTTTTTCAGGCCCAAGAGTAATAGGTCGGCACCCTAACCATCAAGAAACTCTTCATTTTCAAGTAGGTTGAGCGGATCCACTTGCATCATAAGAACTCCTTATCCATAAACAGGATCCAAATGTGCTTGAGCATCGCTGCCTTGTTGCAATCTCGCAATCTGCGAATTTCAAGACCTCATTCCTCATTTGGGAGGCACACGTCTTCCCAAGAAACTTTGGCGCCACCCTTTCCAAGGCTGGGGCCCTTCCAAAGGAACTGTTTGAGGATCCATTCAATATGATCCAATATTGCAACAGGAATGGTGAAAACACTTGCCCAATAAGCTTCGATTGCATGGAGGACTGACCTTATAAGCTGCACTGTGCCAGCAAAGGATAGAAATTGCTGAGTCCAGGATTGAACCCTGGCCGTAATACGATCAATTAAGGACACACAGCCCGCCTTGCCGAGCCTTGAGAATATGATAGGAACTCCTAAATAACACACCAACAGCTTTCCTTCAATAAAACCAATGGCATTTTTTATCTCATTCCGCAACTCCTCCGAGCCACTTGCAAGAAATATCTCACTTTTGTTGTTTGGCTTCAATCCGCTCCATGCCGAGAAGGTATCTAGACCATTCTTAAGAAGAGAGATGGAAGCCATATCCGCTCGACAAAAGAGGAAGACATCATTTGCAAAAAATAGATGAGATAATCTTGTAGCCTTACATCTCCAGAAGAACTTAAATTTAGGTTTCACTGCACACGCACTGAGGATCCCTGAGAAGACTTCCATAACCAAAGTAAAGAGGTAAGGGGACATGAGATTCCCTTCACGAAGGCCGCGTCCACTAGGGAAGAAACCATGGAGTTCCCCATTCAAGGAAATAGAAAACTTGGGAGTGCCCACACAAACCATAATGAGCCGTATGAGATGGTTCGGGAAGCGAAAATCACGCATAACCAATTCAAGAAAGTCTCAGTCCACCGTATCATAGGTCTTCTGAAAATCCATTTTAACAGCACATTTAGGGGTATACGGCTGAAGATGGATACCGGTAAATAATTCCTGTGCAGGATGAATATTATCACGGATGCGTCGGCATTTGACGAATGCATTTTGAGAATGGTGATAGTGTCATGAAGAAGCGTGGCGACATGATTAGTTAAGACCTTGGTGATACATTTATAAATCGTATTCGCACCACGCGGGTACTGTTCATGGGCTTTCTCTCTATTGGTTTCTCGAGTTCTTGTTCATCGGTTTGGTGTGATGCTGATTTCCGGAGCTCTAGCCATCGGAATGGGCTGATTTTTGAAGGGAAGATTCCTCTCACCCTTCTCTACATCTCCACCGAAGGAATTTGTAAAAGCTGCTCTACATCCAAAGATATCCCATGCCCTAGGGCTGGTCGTTCTGCGATGTCGAATTGGTTTTTCTTCCGGGTTTTTTTTTCTATTTCTAGGAGTTACAACGGTTGGAATTGGCTGATTTTTGGTAGGAAGTCTCCTTACCTTCATCTTCATCCCCATCGAAGCATTTCCATTGAGCTGGCCTAGATTTCAAGATCCATTCGGATCCAGGCGTGCAAGCAGGTTGATCATCTGGGATGGCTGGTGCAGGTTGAGGGGGTTCGGACAGGGGGTTTGGCCTCATCTTCGAAGGTTGAGGTTGTATAGGCTCTGTAAGTCGTTCCTCCATTCGACGACCTCCTAGGTGACCGGCTTCTTTAGTTCCGTAATCTCAACTCTCTTTTTGTGTCTTTCTTCTTGCGTTTTCTTTTGGATTCGTTTTCTGTTGAAGCTCCGCTGTGCGTGCTGGGCTAGTTAAGGCTCCTGCATTCCTAAGCTGTGGGAGGAAGCTAGTCTGGGTAAGTTCCCTTATTTCGATGGTTTTTCATTGGCTGTGATCGGAGTGCGGACCAAATGTTTGTGAAAATGTCTTCAACTACGGTAAAATTTGGAGATAGCTCTCGAGAAGCTCAAATTGCGGCTTGTACTTCTAAGGGGCATCCAAACCCCTCTCCTGCTGTTGGTTTACCTTTGAAACAGCCTGGTATGGTCTTGAATTCTTCGTCCGGCCAAGCCGGTTCGAAGAACAAGCAGGAGCTCCCTGCTTGCCCCCACCTGTCTAAAGGCCGAAGCCACAAGCGGCTTGCATCCAAGCGTACGTTGCCTCGCCCAACTGGACAAAGAATGCCCACGACTCGTTCATGGGCAAATGTGGCCCGTCTGTTCAGTGAAAGGCTCGGAATTGTCTTACATTCCTCGACGTTCGTAGATGGCGAAGCCGTGGTTAATTTGCCGGATGAAGTTCTTGATGCGGTGGACCCGAAGGGGCATCAATGTTTGGTGGGATACCTAGTAGGGAGGAGGAAGCTTCCGTTCGGCCTATTGGAGGATTATCTGAAAAAAGCTTGGGGTTCCAAGCTTGTAGAAGTCCTAGTTGATGATCAATGCTTCATCTTCCTAGAGATGCAAGGCTACAAGGTTATCTCATCTATTTTTTACGGATGATGTCTTTCTCTTTTGTCGAGGATGATGAAGCATTGATCATCGGCCAAGACTTCTACAAGCTTGAATGCAAACCGCTTGTAGCTCCGGTCTCTAGATCGGTGGGGGCGAGCAGGGAGCTCCTACGGGACTTGCTGCTTGTTCTTCGAACCGTCTTAGTTGGACGAAGAATTCAAGGCCATACCAGGCTGTCTCGAAGGTGAACCAACAACAGGAGAGGGGTTTGGATGCCCCTTAGAGGTACTAGCTGCAGTTCAGGCTTCTTAAGAGCTGTCTCCGGCCTCAACAGTAGTTGAAGACATTTTCACAAACACTTGGTCTGCACCCCGATCACAGCCAATAAAAAACCATCGAAAGAAGGGAACTTATCCGGACTAGCTTCCTCCCATAGTTTAGGAATGCAGGAGCCTTAACCAGCCCAGCACGCACAACGGAGCTTCAACAGAAACGAATCCAAAAGAAAACGCAGTAGCAGCACACAGCAGTAGAGTTGAGACTACGGGAACTAAAGAAGCTGGTCACCTAGGAGGTCGTCGAATGGAGGAACGACTTACAAAGCCTATACAACCTCAACCTTCGAAGATGAGGCCAAACCACCAGTCCGAATCCCCTCAACCCGCACCAGCCATCCTAGACGATCAACCTGCTCGCACGCCTGGATCCGTATGGATCTCGAAATCTAGGCCAACCCAATGGAAATGCTTCAGTGGGGATGAAGATGGAGGTAAGAGGAGACTTCCTACCAAAAATCAGCCTATTCTAGCTGCTGTAACTCCTAGAAATAGAAGAAAACCAGTTCTGAAACTGCATAACGACCAGCCCTAGGTCATGGGATATCTTTGGATGTAGAGCAGCTCTAACAAATTCCTTCGGTGGAGATGTAGAGGAGGTTGAGAGGAATCTTCTCTCCAAAAATCAGCCCATTCCGATGGCTAAAGTTCTGGGAATCAGCATTACACTAGACCGATGAACAGTTTACTTGGGAAACCGAGAGAGAAAGCTGTGAAAAAGTACCCACGTGGTGCGAATACGATTTAAAAATGTACCACCAAGGCCTTAGCTAATCGTGTCGCTGCAGTTCTTCATGACACTATCAGTCCTTTTTAGAATGCATTCGTCAAGGGCCGATGCATCCGGGATAATATTCTTCTTGCACGAAAATTATTTACTTGTTTCCATCTTCAGTCGTATACCCCTAAATGTGCTGTTAAGGTGGATTTTTAGAAGGCCTATGATACGGTGGACTGGGACTTTTTTGAATTGGTTATGTGTACTTTTCGCTTCCCGGACCATCTCATACGGCTCATTATGGTTTGTGTGCGCACTCCCAAGTTTTCTATTTCCTTGAATGGGGAACTCCATGGTTTCTTCCTTAGTGGACGTGACCTTTGTCAAGGGGATCCCATGCCCCCTTACCTCTTTACCTTGGTTATGGAAGTCTTCTCAGGGATCCTCAGTGTGTGTGCGGTGCAACATGAATTTAAATTCTTCCGGAGATGCAAAGCTACAAGGTTATCTCATCTATTTTTTGCGGATGATGTCTTTATCTTTTGTCGAGCGGATATGGCTTCCATCCCTCTTCTTAGGAATGGTCTAGATATATTCTCGGCATGGAACGGATTGAAGCCAAACAACAACAAAAGTTAGATATTTCTTGCAGGTGGCTCGGAGGTGTTGCGGAATGAGATCAAGAATGTCATTGGTTTTATTGAAGGAAAGTTGTAGTTCCTATCATATCCTCAAGGCTCGACAAGGTGGACTGTGTGTCCTTAATTGATCGTATTACGGCCAGAGTCCAATCCTAGATTCAGCGATTTCTATCACTTGCTGGCATAGTGCAACTTATAAGGTCGGTCCTTCATGCGATCTAAGCTTATTGGGTGAGTATTTTCACCATTCTTGTTGCAGTATTGGATTGTATTAAATAGATCCTCAGACAGTTCCTTTGGAAGGGCCCCGGCCTTGAAAATGATGACGCCAAAGTTTCTTGGGAAGACGTGTGCCTCCCAAAGGAAGAAGGAGGTCTTGGAATTCGCAGATTTCGAGATTGCAATAAGGCAGCGATTCTCAAGCATATTTGAATCATGTTTACGGATAAAGAGTCCTTATGATGTAAGTGGATCCACTCAATCTTCTTGAAAATGAAGAGTTTCTGGGTGGTTGGGGTGCCGACCTATTGCTCTTGGGCCTGGAAGAGAATCTTACACCTGAGATTCGAGTTCCGACTCTACTTCCGCTGGAGGATTGGAGATGGTCAGTCAGTCTTCATTTGGTTTGATCACTAGCACCAGAGAGGTCCCTTAGATCTCTTTTGCTCAGATCAGATGATTTTAAATTCCAGTTTATCCAGGTGTACCACGGTAGATGACCTTTTCTCATCGGTGGGACAGGCTTTCAAGATAGTGATTGAATCTTGGGACTAGCCCCTCCCTCTCCTATCCAAAGCACTGGATCATTTTGTTTGGAGCGACAGCCCTTTTTGTCTTTTCTCGGTTGCCTCGGCTTTACATATCATCAAAAGAACGAAAGATAGGGTTAATTGGGCATCCTTTATCTGGAATAAGGCTATTACACCGAGATATCAATTCAATCTCTAGTTTATCATAAAGAATCGTCTCCCCACCCAAGTTCTGCTTATATCGTATGGCAGAATTGGGAAAGAGGTTTGTGCTTTCGGCAAGTTGACGCCAGATTCTATCGATCATCTTTTCTTCGAGTGTTACATCACTGCCAGCATGGCTTTCTTTTGGGCGGCTAAATGCAATCTCCCTTGGCGGAACAAGACGTGGTCTAGAAACTTTTAGTGGGTGATGAAATTCCTCTCTCGGTAAGGATTTCTATCGCTCCATTGACCGCTTTTCATTTGGTGTTCTTTGCCATTTTATTTGGAAGTACATGAACGACATACTCTTCAGAGACCACACTGTCGCAGTTGCGGCAGTTAAAAATCACCAAATCAAAGTGGTTAGGGACAAGGCCTTAACTTTCAGAAATGTTGAAGATAATCCAAGAAACGAGAAGGCAACAACGTAAGCGGGGATAAATCTTTGTATTTTCCTTGATGTGGTCTAGTGACAGCTCATGAATGGGTTGCGGCCTTCATCTTCTCGAGCGCTGGAGGATCTCAGGTACATTGGTTTTCGCTTCACATGATCTACTTCCTTTGGTGCTAGTAGGAAAATGAGAAGATTGATTGGGTTCTGGTGAACAGCAAGTGGAATTTGGATTTTTCCTTCTTGGAATTTTCATTTCTTAACCCGGGTGTATTTGATTATACCCCCATGGTTGTCAGAGTTCTCAGCCCGATTTTTAAGAGGAAGCCTTTCAAGTTTTTTTATTTTTGGACAAAGCACCCGACTTTCCATTCTATCGTTCAGCAAGTATGGGAGTGTCCGGTGGAAGGGGTTCTAATGTTTAGACTTGTTTGCAAGCTGAAGGCCTTGAAAGGACGTCTCAAGTAGCTCAATAGAGAGGCGTTCTCTAATATTACGTGAGAATTGCAAAAGTAAGGAATGCTCTTCGACTCACCCAGTTTGGTCTCTAGCAAGACCCAAATAATGTTACTCTTGCAGAAATGGAGAAATCTCAGCGTAGACACTTTGTCGACTTGCGTAGTCGGGAAGAATCATTTTATAAGCAAAAGTCAAGAGTCAGGTGGCTTCAGGAAAGAGATTAGAGTACCAAGTTTTTTCATCATTACGTCAATAGAAGACAGCTTAGGAATAAGATTCTCTCAATTAGGGATCCATTAGGTTCCATGGTCACGAATCCTGCCTTGGTGCCGCATGTCTTTGTCTCATTTTTTAAAGACCTTCTAAAGCCGCAAGCAGTCCTCACAAAACCTTCGCTGGAGGAGATGAATGAGTGCATATGGCGACTGCTTTCGAATGATCAAGTTGGTGCCCTCGCTCGTCCAATTCTTTTTTTCCTTGCTCGAGGTAAAACTCTGGGGTCGGATGGATTTACAGTTGAGTTCTACAAGAGTAATTGGGAGATTGTAGGGTTGTTGATCTTAGAGGCGGTGAAGGATTTTTTCTCCTCGGGTCGTCTGTTAAAGGAGGTAAACAACATGATTCTAGCTTTGGTGCCTAAGATTCCTAACGCTTATGTTGTTTTTGAGTTTAGGCCCATAGCTTGTTGCAATACCATCTAGAAAGTTATCACTAAAATTTTGGCAAATCGTTTAGCTGTTGTCCTAAATGACTTGATAAGCCATTCCCAGAATGCATTTGTGAAGGGTAGAATGATAAGGGATAACATTCTTTTGGGCTAAGAGATGTTCGCGGTTTTCACCTTGACCCATATTTCCCTTATTTGGCTTCCCGGAGTGGATGACTCGACTCATCATGGTTTGTGTACGCACTCTGAAGTGTTCTATTTTGATCAATGTTGAGCTACATGGGTTCTTCTCAGGTGTTTTTGAGTTTAGGCCCATAGCTTGTTGCAATACCATCTGGAAAGTAATCACTAAAATTTTGGCAAATCATTTAGGCTGTCCTAAATGACTTGATAAGCCATTCCCAGAATGCATTTGTGAAGGGTAGAAGGATAAGGGATAACATTCTTTTGGCCCAAAAGCTGTTCACCGGTTTTCACCTTGACCCTTATTTCCCTTATTTGGCTTCCCGGAGTGGATGACTCAACCCATCATGGTTTGTGTACGCACTTTGAAGTATTCTATTTCGATCAATGTTGAGCTACATGGGTTCTTCTCAGGTGGACGAGGCCTCTGGCAGGGGGGCTCAATGTCTCCCTATCTTTTTACCTTGGTGATGGAGGTATTTTCTGGGATTTTTGAGTTCTCACACTTCACATAAGGATTTCAAGTATTTTTGGAGGTGCAAAGCTGTGAAACTCTCACATTTTCTTTGCCGATGATGTTTTTCTTTTACGTCGGGCAGATTGGGCTTCGAGTGTCTCTTCAAAAAAGAGGCCTTGATATTTTCTCCCCTTGGAGAGGGATGTTATCGAACAAAAACAAAAGTGAGGTTTTTCTTGCAGGAGGATTTTCTTCTTTACGAAATTATATTCTTATGGCCATTGGTTTCCAGAAAGGGAAGCTACCGGTGCGGTATTTGGGAGTGCCTATCATCTCCTCGAGGCTTGGTAAACGGATTACATCGCTCTTATTAATCGTATCACAACCAGGGTCCAATCTTGGGCTTAGTGGTTTCTATCCTTTTCTAGAAGACTCCAGTTGATCAGATCAGTCCTACACTCTATCCAAGTTTTTTGGGCTAGTGTGTTTACCCTTCCTTATTTGGTTTTAGACCGCATAGAGCGAATTTTGAGGCAGTTCTTCTAGAAAGGCCCTACCCTTGGTCGGGGCGGGGCTAAAGTCTCCTGGGAGGATGTTTGTTTCCCTAAGGAGGAGAGTGGTCTGGGCATTCGCAGTTGAGAGATTGCAATAAAGTAGCCATACTTAAGTACATTTGGCTTCTCTTTTCGAATTAAGAAGCTTTGTGGTGTCGGTGGATTCACACCAATTTCTTAAGAAGGGAAATTTTTTGGGTCTCTGTCAAACCTTCGTGTGTTCGTGGACTTGAAAGAAGATCTTGCAATTAAGGAGGGATTTTGGTTGTCCTTTATTTGGAGAGTTGGTGATGGTCGTTCGGTGTCTCTATGGTTTGACCACCGGCATCGGGATGGCCCGTTACACTTAATTGTTTCGGATTCTCTTATTGATAGCTCGGGCCTTACTAGGCAAGCGACGGTGGCGGATCTCCTTTCCCCTTCAAGTTGTGTCTTTAGGACTCTCATGGAGTGTTGGAACTTCTTCCTTCCAGTTCTCGCTCAGACCCCTGACCGGTTTTCTTGGTGTGGGAACTCCTTCGGTACCTTCACGGTGGCCTCAGTCTAGGAAGCCATTAGAAGTAAGAAGAACCGTGTCCCGTGGGCCTCGTTTATCTGGAACAATACCATTGCCCCCCAGATTTTAATTCAACCTATGGTTGATTACTAGGAATCGCTTACCTACTCAGGTTTTTCTCTTATTTTATGGAAGAATTGACTATGTGTTATGCGCCTTTTATAACATCACGTCGGACTCTATCGACCATCTTTTCTTTGATTGTCATATCTCGGCGACTCTCGCTTTTTTTTTTGTTAGATATAATCTCCCTTGGCGTAATAGGTCTTGGGCGGAAAATATTCTTTAGGCTTTGAAATTCATTTCTGGTAAAGATTTATTCCACTGTATTGCACAGTTCTCTTTTGGTGCTATGTGCCATTTAATTTGGAAGAAAATGAACAATATTATCTTCCATGGGGAAGCGTTGGTGGTTTCGGCCTTAAAAAACCATCTTATAAAAGTCGTCAAAGACAAGGTGCTGACCTTAAGTAATGTGTCGGATAACCCAAGAAATAGGAGACTCCAGCGAGGTTGGGGGTTCGACCCTTCCAAGAAGAGTGGAAAGGAGCTGATGTAAAAGCCACAAGGCAAAACAAGAAACATGACAGCCAACTACAGCCAAAAGAAACAAAACGCTAAAGGCCACAACCAGATGCCCAACGAAGAACTTCGACCAGCACTCCGGAACGAGGGACGAAGAATGGAGAGGTTGAAGCTTTGAGGCGAAGGAGGTGATTCAGCAACCACGACAGCACTAAGTAAGAGGAGGACTACCGTAGAAAATGGAGGGATTGAATCCCCACCCTTTCTGGAGTAACCTGTTCCTTGGAATATCCGACACATTGTTGAAGGTGAGCGTCTTGTCCTTCACGACCTTAATGAGATGGTTTTTCAACGCCGAAACCACTAAGGTTTCCCCCCGAAAGATGATACTGTTCTTTTTCTTCCAGATTAAGTGGCACAAGGCACCAAAAGAGAAGCATGTAATACAATGGAAAAAATCCTTATTAGATAGGAATTTCAAAGCCCACAGGAGATTATCTGTCTAAGGCCTATTATGCCAAGGGAAATTGCATCTAGCAGCCCAAAAATAAGCAAGTGTCGCCGAGATGTGACAATCAAAGAACAAATGGTTGATTGAATCCGGTGTGGCATTACAAAAAGCACATAATGCATAATCCATCCTTCCGTAAGATAAGAGGAAAACCTGAGTAGGTAATTGATTCTTGATGATCAACCAAAGGTTGAATTGGAATCTAGGGGCAATGGCATTGTTCCAGATAAAGGAGACCCAAGGGACACGGTTCTTCTTGGTCCTAATGGTTTCCCAAGCTGAGGCCACTGAGAAAGTATCGGAGAATCTCCCACGCCAAGAAAACTAGTCAGGGGTAGGAGAGGGAACTAGAAGGAAAAACCCCAACACTCCAAAAGAGTCATTAGCATGCGGCTCGAAGAGGAAAATAGATTCGCCACCGTTGCTTGCTTAGAAAGGCTAGAGCTAACAATGAGAGAGTCCGGTACCATTAAAATCAAAGGGCCTTCCTTGTGCCAATGGTCGAACCATAAAGACATTGAAAGTCCATTACTAACTTTCCAAAGGAAAGACAACCGAAATTCCCTTCTTAGTTGCAAGATCTTCTTCCATGCCCATGAGCACACGGAAGGTTTGGGAGCAATCCATAAATTTTTCCTTCTTAAGAAGTTGGTATATATTCAACGACACCACATGGATTCTTTATCTGTGAACAATATCCAAATGTATTTAAGTATTGCTGCCTTATTACAATCTCTCAACTTGCGAATGCCTAGACCCTCCTTCTCCTTTGGGAGACAAACTTTATCCCATGAGACTTTAGCCCTATCCCGGCCAAGGGCGGAGCCTTTCCACAGGAACTGTCTCAAAATACGCTAAATACTATCTAAGACCGAGGATGGCAAGAAAAAGACACTAGCCCAAAACGCTTGGAAGGAGTGTAAGATCGACCGATTTGTGAAGTCTCCCAACGAAAGACAAAAACCGGTGAGCCCAAGATTGGACCGCGGTGATACGGTCAATCAAGGCGATACAATTCGCTTTTTCAAGCTTGGAAGAAATAATAGGCACACCCAAGTACCGCACCGAGAGTTTCCCTTCCTGTAAACCAAAAGTCAGAAGGATATAGTTACGCAAGGAAGAAGACCCCCCTGAAAGAAAATTTTCACTTTTGTTCTTGTTCAGTAGTAATCCACTTCGGGAAGAAAATATATCCAGTCCTCTTTTAAGCAAGGACACTGACGCCTAATTAGTCTGACATAACAGAAAGACATCATCGACAAAGAAAATGTGAGAAAGCTTCATCGCTTTGCATCTCTGGTAATACTTGAATTCCTTAAGGGAAGTGCGAGCATTCAAAATCTTCGAGAATACCTCAATCACCAAGGTAAAAAGATAATGTGACATAGGGTCTCCCCGCCGGAGGCCTCGCCCACTTGAGAAGAACCCATGTAACTCACCATTAATCGAGATAGAATACTTCGGAGTACGTATACAAACCATGATGAGCTAGATCAGCCAATCGAGAAGCGAAAAGCCGAAAGTGTAAGCTCTAGGAAGTCCCAATCGATAGTGTCATATGCCTTTTGGAAATTCACCTTGGTTGCACATTTAGGTAGATACGAGTCAAGATAGAATCTGGCAAACAGCTCCTAGGCTAGAAGAATGTTGTCCCTAATCCTTCTACCCTTAATAAAGGCATTCTGGGAAGGACTTATCAAGTCACTCAAGACAGCAGCCAAACGATTAGCCAAAATTTTTGTAATAACCTTATAGATGGTATTGCAACATGCAATGGGCCTAAAATAAGAAATAGCACAACGTTAGGGACCTTGGGCACCATAGCTAAGATAATGTTGTTTACCTCCCTCAACAGATGGCCCAAAGAGAAAAAGTCATTCACCGCCTCTACAACCAACGGTCCCACAATCCCCCAATTGCTTTTGAAGAACTCAGTTGAAAAGCCATCCAGGCCAGGAGCTTTTCCTCTAGCAAGAGAAAAGAGTGTCCCGTATCTCAAAATCAAGAACCGGGCAAACAAGGGTGCTAACCTGATCATTTGAAAGCGGTTGCTGAATGGTCTCCTTCAACTCCTGCAGTGAAGGCTTTGTGAGGACAGCGTGCGGTGTCAAAAGGTTTGAGAAGAACGAAACAAACACTTGCGACACCAAGTCAAGGTCCATGACCAAGGAACTCGATGGATCCTTAATTGAGAGGATCCTATTCGTGAGTTGTCTTCTATTAACGGAATGGTGAAAGAACTTAGTATTTCGATCACTTTCCTTAAACCACCGAACTCTTGACTTCTTCTTATAAAAAGATTTTTTATGGCTACGCAAGTCCATAAAGAGTCGGCACTGAGACTTCTGGAAGTCTGCAAGAATAGCATTGGGTGGGTCTAATTGGAGACCAAGCTTGGCATGACAAAGGGCATCCCTTGCTTCTGCCGTCCTCACTGAGATATTTGAAAAAGCCTCTCAATTGAGCCGCTTGAGACGGCTTTTCAAAGCCTTGACTTAGAAACCAGTCTAAACATGGAAACCCCATTGACCGGACTATCCCATACTTGCTGAACAATAGAGATGAAATCGAGTGATTTGACCAAAAATCAAAGAACTTGAAAGGCTTTCTCCCGAAGACCGGGTTGAGGACTCTGACAATCATGGGGGTGTGATCAGAGATACCCGGGTTCAGAAAAGGAAAAATCCTGGTTCCACTTAGTGTTCACCATAACCCGATCAATCTTCCTCATTTTCCTGTTGGCACCTATAGAGGTAGACCAAATGAAACGGAGACCAACATTCCTAAGATCCACCAACTCGTTTGAGATAAGCAAAGATTGAACTCGTCGAAGTAAGGGATCCATGTATTTGAACTCCCAACACGGTCCGAAGGATCTTTAATGGCGTTAAAATCACCTAGAACCAGCCATGCCGTATCTTGCAAGAGGCTGTTCAAACGGAGAAGGTCCTCCCACAAAGGCCGACGGTGAACAAAGGTATGTTCTCCATATATAATGGAAATACATCAATCAAACCGAACCAGACGAGGTAAATTTCAGGCGTCCATGTACAACCTGATCATTGATAGCCAAGGTTTCATAACTTACGCAATCTGGGTTCCACCCAACCCAAATTGTACCCCGATGAGAGAAATCATAGTTAGCAACCCAATTCCACCCATTTAGCAAGACTGAGGAGATAGAATCAAATAACAACTCAGGAACTTTCGTCTCCAAGAGGCCAACAAAGCAAAGGTTATTTGTTGAGACAAATCTCCTAACTATAGCACGCCTAATGGGGTCAAGAAGGCCCTTAATATTCCATATACATATATACATATTTACATAGGAGCAGGAGGACAGGTTACCTCTTCTTAGTCGACCTACGCCGACTGGAAGCCGATGCAGATAGAACAAAAAGGGGCAGATCAGGGAGAAGCTTAATTAGCTTATCTTGTATTATTTTAGTCCGTGCAAGAGAAGGAACTCTCGGAGAAGGGGGGCAAGTGGACAATAAGTCTTCCTCATCCGAGCCAGCATACACACTAGAATCGCCAATCTCATCCCCCAAGCTATCATGAGGCACCAAAAAACTGGGAGGGTCCACCATCTCCACAACGAAGGAAGAACGGCTATCATCTTTCTTAGTGGCTGTCTTAGAGCTTCCTTGGGTCTTACGAGCCGAGGACGCATGTTGGGCTTTCTCAGGAATAGAGTCTTTCAGCTTTAAGGATTGTCCCCCTTCACTAGGAGGAGCCAACTTAAACGACATAGCAGCCTTGCCAGCGGGAGGCTTCTTCTTTTTCCCTTTCACCTGCTTCCAGCCTAGCTTAGCTACTAGAAGAGTAGAGGTGGCTGTAGGATCTGCCTCCAAAGCCAAAGGCTGAGCTTGAACTTCTCTAGGAGCATAACACAATTGCAGACAAAGTAGCTTGTGGTACACTAACATCTGGATCAGCAACCTTGTGCGAACCAGGGGAATTCTCGCCAGCTACAGGATGGCCAACAACAAACCTCTTAACCAACAGGGAAGAGTCTTCTGTACTGTCCAACGCCTGTCTTCGCTGGTCCTCAACAACTACAGAGGCAGTGATCGGAGCCGGATGAGTAGGGGTCAAAACTGCACCTTGAGAAGCAGGGGCCGCAACAACCGGGGATTGCGATCGCGCACATGAAGAAGGTCGAGGGCCACGGCCAATACACTTGTGGCCGAAGATGCCACATCCAGAACAAGCTATCGGTCTCCATTCATATTCCACTTCCACCAGACAAGACTCACCATTGAGGATAACTTCTATGACATCACAGGTAGGTGTTTCCGCTGTAATCTCAATGCACACTCAAGCAAAAACGAACATCTTCATATGTTCTGTCCTCAAGTCCACATACAAAGGTTTGCCTACTGCACTCGCAACTTTGCCAATCCCTTGGGACGACCAGAAGGCTAGAGGGAGGTTCCTCAGCCTAGCCCACATAGGCACAGTCAGGTGGGTATCCTTCTTTAGCTCAAAAGCCGGTTTCCATTGTTGTAACACCAAAGGCACTCTAGCAACTGTAATAGGCCCCCTTTCAAGGACCTTCCTATGAAAATCTCTATCCGAAACATGAAAGAAGGAAAACCCTTTTCCATTCGACATCACCTCGACAAGGTTCGGGCCCCAAACATTCTTAAAGGCGGTCTTAGTTACCTTAAAAGGTAATCTCCTGCCAATGAAATAACCCACGAGACACTCTTGTAACTTAGGGTCAGCAGCTTCAATAATATCATTTGTTAGCTCAACAACCGGCCTATCATTGACATAAGGAGGAAAATACTCCAAGTCATAGCCCTTTGAAGCGACCTTGGCTACACTAGCCCATGTGCGAGCATTAGGGTTGTTCGAATCCCACCATTGCTGAGGGCATTTGGACTTCGATCTGTTACGACTCTTACCTTGGTCTCCCACAGGAACCCGAGGGGGCCGAACCACTTGGGCATCATCCCTCGACACAGCCACAGACGCAGCAAGACGTCCCAAATCTTCCTTCGAAACAACCTAAGCCGAATGTCTAAGAGCGAGAGGGGACGGGCTTCGATTACTAGGCCCTTCCTTAGCGTTATGGGTCGGAACCAACTCGGAAGCCATCACAACACAAAAATCGCGAATTGCAGCACATATGCGAAAGAAAACTCTAACCGAAATCGTTCATCTCGACCTAAGGAAGAACGTACCAGGGCTAGCTCTTTAGGGGTTTTGAAGAGTGCTAAGAGGCGCCCCTATCCACCAAAGATTGGCCTCAACCACCGATCAAAGCTCCGGGAGACAGCCACGAACCAGCTCGCAGGAACAGTGAAAAAATCGCCTGTCTTGGGGGCATCCGTGAATAGTAATCCGAGAGGGAGCAAATAGCCAAAACTATACCCTTTTGTAGTTGTTTTTTTTTTTGGTAACCCAAGGAACCCCATAAGCCGACAGCCGACGAGCAAACCCTAGACTGCAGGACCCACCACCACAGTACTCTAGGTAAGAATCCCTAACGATGCCTATGGGATTCAAACTTCTCCCCTTTGTGAGGGGGAGAGAGCCTGAGCCAGCTACGTCGCTGAGGGCGGTGGTACCCTTTCGCAGTTGTTTTTTGTTTTTGGTAGCCGGGGAACACCCGCACGGCCGGCGGCCGGAGGGTAAACCCCGGGGTGACATGTAAGCGGGAGGACTCACCACACCGGCGTCACAATTAAGTCCTTAAGCGACCGTGAAGGGATTCGAACTCCTCCCCTTGCGTTAGGGGGGAAAGGGCCCAAACCATCGTGGCCACCAAGGCGGTGGTACCCTTTCGCAGTTTTTTTTTTGGTTGCTGGAGGAACCGCTTTGGCCGACAGCCGCCACGTAAACCCCCAGGTGTCGCTAGTGGGGAAACCACCACCCCGACGCCACGCTTAACCACCCCGACGCCACGCTTAACTCACCACACGGCGCTTCAACCTCCCCTCGCCGTCGCGGGGCCCGAACCTTGGCCTCCTCGGTGGAGGGCAAAGGATCAACCATCCACGCTGCAAAGGCCGGTGGTTCCCTTTCGCAGTTGTTTTTTTTTTTGGTAAAGTCCCTTTCGCAGTTGTTCGTCTTTCATAAATCCAAGAATTTCACCTCTGACTATGAAATACGAATGCCCCAAACTGTCCTTGTTAATCATTACTCCAAACACTATAGGTTCGGAATCCTATGATGTTATTCCATGCTAATGTATTAAAAGTGTAGGCTTGCCTTGAGCACTCTAATTTTTTCAAAGTGAGCACCGGAGGCATGACTCGGCTAGTTAAGGCCAGGAGCATATCGCCAGTAGAAGGGACGAGCCAATCTGTGCACACCATGAGATGGATAGGTCGACCCAACCCAAGGTCTAACTATGAGTTTTTTAACTGCAACAACTTAAATATACGCTATTGGAGCTAGAATTACCGCAGTTGCTAGCACCAGACTTGCCCTCCAATGGATCCTCGTTAAGGGATTTAGATTGTACTCATTATAATTACCAAACTCAAAGAGCCCGGTATTGTTATTTATTGTCACTACCTCCCCGTGTCAGGATTGGGTAATTTGAGCATCTGTTGCATTCCTTGGATGTGGTAGCCGTTTCTCAGGCTTTCTCTCCGGAATCAAATCATAATTCTCCGTCACCCGTCACCACCATAGTAGGCCACTATCCTACCATAAAAATTTATAGGGCAGAAATCTAAATGATACATGGTTGGCACGATAGCCGTGCGATCCATCAAGTTATCATGAATTATCAGAGCAACGAGCAAAGCTCGCGTTAACCTTTTATCTAATAAATGCATCCCTTCCAAAAGTCGGGGTTTGTTGCACGTATTAGCTCTAGAATTACTACGATTATCCGAGTAGCAAATACCATCAAATAAACTATAACTGATTTAATGAGCCATTTGCAGTTTCAGTCTGAATTAGTTCATACTTGCACATGCACGACTTAATCTTTGAGACAAGTGACACGACCGACGGACGAGCATGACCAAGACCGTCCATGCTCGGCCGTGTCACGCATCAGGGCATAGCTGGGAGCGCCCTGATCGATCGACGTCCCGACCGGTCCACGACCGATCCACGATCGACCGACCGACCGACTCACGATCGGTCCGCACGACCCATGCACGACCGAGTAGCCGTGGTCGACCCGTGATCGCCCCCGCACAAATCCGAGTTGCTCACCCGCTCCGTGTCGGGCGGCTCGACACGCACTCGCGATCTGATCCGCCCATGCTGCCCCACGATCTTGCTTCTAACTTGTGCTCGCACCATGCGAGTTCCCCATGCACGTAGCCCTCGAGTGGCCCGCCGGTAGCCTTGTAATGATGATACGAATTCAAATGTAGCCGTTGGATTGGAGGGACGATCCACGGCCGAGATTGATCCCGAACTTGTATAAAAAGGGGTCCCTCCCCTCATTCGAGCTCGGCTCGTTCATAGTGAAATACACTCGCCCTTTGTGTAAACCGACCCTTGTGTTGTGCGTGTGAGTGAGTAGGCGACTTGGGATCACCGATCCTAAGGCCGCACGGTGTTTGATCGTTCGTGTTCGACCGACCCGTGACAAGTGGTATCGAGCAATCGTTCCTAGAGCAATGGCCGATCCTCGTGCGATGTTCCGGTCGTGCAAAGTGACGACCGTGAGGATCGTGGGCGACCAACCGAGAAGGTCACCCGGTCAAAGAAGAACCGTCTTTGTCTCGTGTTCGAGAGACCCGAAGGGGATCCGGAAAACCGAATGACGGTCCTAGAGGAGACCGTCACGGATGTCCGGCGATGGTGGACGATCCGCACCCGGACCGTTGATGGAGCGGAAGCCGGTAGGGAGGAGCTCTTGGTCGAAGTGCAAGAACTCCAAGCCGGCATGGGAGAGCTCCGTGTCGAGGTCGGGATCCATCCCGCACGAGCTACGCCGACGGGACGAGACTTGGGAGGCCGCGTTGGTGGCCATGCGCACGGAGATGGCCGAGATGAAAGCCAAGCTCGTGGAGCTTGAAGCCGCACGCGTGAATGGGGTGATCACCGTGCAATCCCGTGCCGATGCACCCAAACCGAAAGAGTTCAAGGGCTCTCGGGTGGCAAAGGACGTGGACAACTTCCTGTGGTACATGGAACGATACTTCCGGACCATGGGAACGACCGACGACGTGATTCGGGTAAACACCGCAGCCATGTATTTAGGCGATGATGATGCGTTGTGGTGGCGACGTCGGTCGGATGGCAGGAATGGCGACCCTATCGCCACATGGGCACGGTTCGTCGAGGAATTTCGACGGACCTATTATCCCGCTTATGCGGAGGAGGAAGCTCGTGGAGAACTCAAACTCCTAGAGCAAAAAGGCGGAGTCCGCGACTATGTGAAGCGATTCTCGGAGCTGCTGCTCCAAATCCCGTCCATGACCGAGACGGAGGCATTCCACCAGTTCATGAGCGGACTCAAACCATGGGTCAAGCAAGAACTCAAGCGGTGCAATGCAACGGACCTAACAACGGCTACTTCCGTGGCCGAGTCCCTTGTGGAATATAGACCGACAACCGCGGCCAAGCCCGACTCTCGGCCTAGAGAGAAGGCCATTGGTGGGGGAGATCGGAGCCGGTATCATCGACCCAACGGAGGCCGACCGCCTTCGGTCCCTCCTAGGAATCAACCCGAGTCGAGCAACGGAGGATACCATCGTAAGGTACGCACCTACAAGTGCTTCTTTTGTGATGGTCCCCATATGGCCCGTGATTGCCCGAAAAGGGGGAAGTTGGCGGCCTTGTGCAAGGAGGACAAGCCGCGAGAGGAGGCGCGGTTGGGTTCGTTACGGATCCTTGGATCGATCAAGGCCAAGAAGGCCAAGGAATCCAAAGGAATGATGTTTGTGGACGTGAAGATCGGTGGTACCACGATGAGCGCATTAGTGGATACCGGGGCGTCCGATCTCTTCATATCCAAAGAGGCCGCGAAGAAGCTTAATCTTCCGGTCGAGACAAAGATGCCGGTTGGCTCAAAACGGTGAATTCTAGAGAAGTCCCAACCAGCGGCATGGCCAGGAGCGTGGAGTTTCGCCTCGGTCCATGGACCGGCCCGAGAGGATGTCGAGGTAATCCCCCTTGATGATTACGATTTCATACTCGGTTTGGGATTTCTCGACCGGATCAATGCGGGTGTTATGCCCTTCGCGGATTGCATATGCATCTTCGATAAACGGTGCCAATGCATGGTCCCGATCTACCGCGAGTCGGGACACGATAGGAAAATGCTATCGGCCATGCGGTGACCAAGGGGGCTACGCAAGGGCGAGGTGACCTTCTTGGCAGCGTTAAAGGAGGAAGGCGCGGAAGAGAATGAGGTACCGGAGGAGGTGGCCCGAGTCCTCGACACCTTCCAAGATGTGATGCCGCCCGAGCGCCCAAGAAGCGCCTCCTCGGAGAGAAGTCGACCATCGGATCGAGCTTGTGCCCAATGCTCGACCGCCGGCTATGACTCCCTATCGCATGGCCCCGCCCGAGTTAGAAGAACTGAGGAAACAGCTCAAGGAGCTGCTCGATGCTGGGTATGTTCGGCCATCCAAGGCCCCGTTCGGTGCCCCGGTCTTGTTCCAAAAGAAGCAGGACGGATCCCTTCGCATGTGCATCGACTATCGGGCATTGAACAAGTTGACCGTCAAGAACAAGTATCCAATTCCCCTTATAGCCGACTTGTTTGATCAGCTCGGGGAAGCCCGATGGTTCTCCAAGCTCGATCTTCGATCGGGGTACTATCAAGTGCGGATTGCCGAAGGAGATGAGCCGAAGACAGCATGCGTGACCCGTTATGGATCATATGAGTTCCTCGTCATGCCGTTCGGCTTGACCAATGCGCCGGCGACGTTTTGCACTCTCATGAACAAGGTACTACATCCGTTCCTTGACCGGTTCGTTGTAGTTTACCTTGATGATATTGTTATATATAGCCGAACGCTCGAGGAACACATTGATCACTTGAGTCGAAGTTTTCCGGACCCCGGGAGAACGACTTATATGTGAAGCGCGAGAAATGTGCCTTTGCCCAAAGAGAAGTCCCTTTCCTTGGGCACATCGTCGGGGACGGACGAGTGCGGATGGACGCGACCAAAATCCGTGCCATCGTCGATTGGGAGCCTCCAACTAAGGTGACGGAGCCGAGATCCTTTCTCGGACTCACGAACTACTATCGGCGCTTCATCCGGGATATTCGAAACTCACCGTGCCACTCACGGATATCTGAAGAAGGAAAGACCGTGGGAGTGGACGGACCGGTGCCGAGAAGCGTTCGATCGATTGAAGCGGGCCATGACCGAAGAACCGGTGCTTGTGCTGCCCGACTACACCAAATCATACGAGGTAGAGACCGATGCTTCTGATTTTGCTATCGGTGGTGTCTTGATGCAGGAAGGGCATCCGGTTGCCTTCGAGTCGCGAAAGCTGAATGAAACCGAAAGGCGTTACACGGTCCAAGAGAAAGAGATGACCGCGGTGGTACATTGCCTTCGTATGTGGAGGCACTATCTCTTGGGATCACTGTTCGTGGTGAGAACCGACAATGTGGCCACGAGCTACTTCCAAACTCAGAAGAAGCTCAGCCCGAAACAAGCTCGGTGGCAAGACTTCCTGGCCGAGTTCGATTATGTACTGGAATACAAGCCCGGAAAATCCAATTCCGTGGTCGATGCCTTAAGCAGGAAGCTCGAGTTAGCCAATGTGATGAGCCGACCCGATTGTCCGTGGAGAGATCGTATCAAGGAGGGGCTAAAGCATGACCAACGGCCCAAGCCCTCCTTCGATACGCTCAAGAGGGCAAGACGAGGCGGTTTTGGCTCGAGGATGATCTCCTCTACACCAAAGGACGGCGACTCTATGTGCCGCTCCACGGGAAGCTTCGGAAAGAAATCCTACACGAGTGCCACGACTCTAAATGGGCGGGTCATCCGGGAATCCACCGCACCATGGCACTCGTCGAGGATCAATACTATTGGCCGCATATGCGGGACGATGTGGAAGCCTATGTGCGGACGTGTCTTGTTTGCCAACAAGACAAGATAGAGCAACGGTCCCCGCGGGGCTCCCGGTACCGTTGCCTATCCGGAGCATCCTTGGGAGAGTGCCTCGATGGATTTCATCGTGAACTTGCCCAAGTCCGAAGGGTGTCGACTCTCATGGTCGTGGTGGACCGATTCTCCAAGTATGCAACGTTCGTGCCGGCCACTAAGGATTGTCCAGCCGAGGAAGCCGCCAAGCTATTCCTCAAGCACGTCGTCAAATATTGGGGTGTTCCGCGCACAATCGTGAGCGATCGCGATCCTCGATTCACCGGACGGTTTTGGACCGAGCTCTTCAAGTTGCTGGGAACAAATCTCAACTTCTCAACCAAAGCATGCATCCTCAAACCGATGGGCGAGACGGAGCGGGTGAATGCATTGCTGGAGATCTATCTCCGGCACTATGTGAGCAATACCCAAGTGAATTGGGCATGGCTAATTGACGTTGCCCAGTTCTCCTATAACTTGCGGCGGAGTGAGTCCACAAACCAAAGCCCGTTCGAGATCGTGACCGGACAAGTTGCTCACACCGAGCGCGATCGCCTCGGGATACCGAGGAAGTAGCCGTCCGCGTACAAGCTCGCCAAAGAATGGGATGAGCATGCGGACTTGGCGCGGGCGTGCTTAAATAGAGCTTCAAAGCGCACGAAGAAGTGGGCCGACAAGAAACGACGGCATGTGGAATTTCGGGTAGGGGACTTGGTCGGCAAAATTGCACCTCGTCCTTCGATATCGAGACGTGCATAAAGGGCTCATCCGTCGCTATGAAGGCCCCTTTCGAGTGTTGCAGCGGATCGGGAAGGTAGCCTACAAGTTGGACCTACCATCCAAGCTCAAGGTACACCCCGTGTTTCATGTGAGTATGTTGAAGCCTTACCATGCTGACGAGGATGATCCGGATCGAGGCACATCACAACGAGCACCCCTTGGAGCAAAGACCTCCTATGATCGGGATGTGGAATGCATCATGGCTGATCGGATCATACGGAAGAGATATCGTGCCCCAAGGAAGGAATACCTCGTCCGGTGGAAGGGCCTTCCCGAGAGTGAAGCGAGTTGGGAACCCTCCGAGGGCATGTGGCAATTCAAAAAACACATCGAAGCCTTTCATGCCGCGAGACGCGACGAGGGCGTCGCCTGATTAGGTGGGGGAGAATGACACGGCCGACGGACGAGCATGACCAAGACCGTCCATGCTCGGCCGTGTCACGCATCGGGCGTAGGCCAGGAGCGCCCGATCGATCGACGTCCCGACCGGTCCACGACCGATCCACGATCGACCGACCGACCGACTCCCGATCGGTCCGCACGACCCATGCACGACCGGCGAGCGGCCCGTGGTCGACCCGTGATCGCCCCCGCACAAATCCGGAGTTGCTCACCCGCTCCGTGTCGGGCGGCTCGATACGCACTGCGATCCCGATCCGCCCATGCGCCCCCGATCTTGCTTCGACTTGTGCTGCACCATGCGAGTTCCCCATGCACGTAGCCCTCGAGTGGCCTGCTGGTAGCCTTGTAATGATGATACGAATTCAAATGTAGCCGTTGGACCGGAGGGACGATCCACGGCCGAGATTGATCCCGAACTTGTATAAAAAGGGGTCCCTCCCCCTCATTCGAGCTCAGCTCGTTCATAGTGAAATACACTCGCCCTTTGTGCAAACCGACCCTTGTGTTGTGCGTGTGAGTGAGTAGGCTGACTTGGGATCACCGATCCTAAGGCCGCACGGTGTTTGATCGTTCGTGTTCGACCGACCCGTGACACAAGCATATGACTACTGGCAGGATCAACTAGGTAGCATTCCTTCACGACGTCCACCGAGCATGATCCATCACGATGCTCGAGGGTTTCGCGTGATCAAGGAGAAGGCAATATCGTCATTCTAATGAAGCGATAAATGCTTAACGATTAGGGAACAAGGGCCAATGACCCCACACCCATTAAGAGAGTTCTACATCTGAGAGAACGAGTAGACACTCGTGGTCCATCCGAACAATTGAATGAGACGACATTCGTGGAACACGAGCCTCGCTATCCGATCCAATCGAGCATCTGAGAGGACACCGTCATGGAAGGCATGATCGAAGTCACACATTTCCATCGGAATAGGTATGCAACATAGGAACCCATGTCTTGCATCCAATGTTTAGCTCATGGAGCAACAATTGATCGAAAGTAAGGGAAGCAGTTCGATGCACTAGCACGGAGCCTGCCTACGCACACATTCTTATCGTCTCTCACATGCCATCGCGTACATTGGAAACGAACCAAGCCGACTCATCCGTAGCTCCTCAAGCACGAGAACTCGAGGAACACACGGAGTCATCGAACGAGGTCGCATCCGCACCGCTTGACGCAAGAACACTAATGTCTTGTTCGGGTCGTGGATCGATAGTGCGTGGCTCATTTGCGAAAGCTAGTATGAGCACCTAGAGGGGGGTGAATAGGTGTAAAAACAAATTTTCGCTAGTGAAGTATGCAACTCAAATCAGCAATAGATTATGAAAAGGAAATTCG
Source organism: Eucalyptus curtisii (assembly GCA_017140595.1). Classification (NCBI taxonomy): domain Eukaryota; kingdom Viridiplantae; phylum Streptophyta; class Magnoliopsida; order Myrtales; family Myrtaceae; genus Eucalyptus; species Eucalyptus curtisii. The sequence continues at coordinate 12,723,437 of CM029495.1, read as the reverse complement.
TCTCTTGTAAACAAAACGGGTTACGATCAAAGTAAAAGAGCGTAGGGAAGAGAATATGAACACATAGTTTATAGTGGTTCGGCTTAATCCAAGCCTACGTCCACTCTTCCGCACCGATGCCCACCGGGCTGGATTTCACTATGAACAAAAGAGTTGTTACGTAAAGCTCTTCCTTGATTCCACGGTGTAGAGACTCTACTACACTTCCTCAAGGTCTCTCAAAGATATTGACTCTCTTTTGCGTACAAGATTTCGCTCAACAGTTTAATTGACTAAGAACAAGGGACTTCAGACTTTGGAATTCTTCTATCGCGCACACACTCGAACAACTGGAACGTCTTCCTTATATACTCCTTTATGCCATCATACCCGTTGGCACTTACCAAAGGAATTCTTCCAATCTACCCGTTGGGAGAATCAATTAGGAAGATCTTCGAGCTATTTAAGGAACATGACGATATCCCATCAATCCTGCTCGCCCATACAATCAGGATCTAGGTTTCCGTAAGTAGAACCTTCCAAGTATACTTCGCCAATCAACGGATCCAAAATCCCTAAATCAATCTTGATTTGAATAATGGATTTCGACATGCTATATCCAACCAAGAGATCTTCTCCGATCGATAAAGTCAAATCCTTAACGAAACATCCAAGTTCGGATAAGCCTTCTTCGACGGTCTAGAAACTGTCAATGAGGATAGACTTTGAGTCTTGAGTCTGCAAGTCTTCAGACTAGACTGATTGAAACGTTTGTCAACTTTAAAACGCTCAATGAAGTTTTCTACAACAATCTCCTCCTTTTTTATGGTGACAAAACTTTCCTGCAGATTTGGATAACTTTGACCTGCAAAAGATTACTCAAGCAAATATGGATATCTCACAAAGATAAATGGCTTAGTAAAAATAACACTAGAATCTGCATCCACAGAAAATAGGTTAGTTATGTAAATAAATAAAGCCATGAGATATCAATACTACTTAAGATAAACAAATGTTCAAACAGTCAAATCCAAATCTAGTCCAAATCCAAACAGCCAAGCACAAAAGTCAAGTCAAGTAAAGACATCACAAAAGTCAAGAGTTCAAAGTTTAAAATCAAATCGCATCACATCTCTCCCCCTTTTTGTCATCATTAAAAAGGTAGAGATGAAAAGAGAATGGAATTAAGATTGCTTGGGAACACGAACAAGCTGGAAATCTCCCATTGACTGGACAATCCCTTCCAGCTTTTTTAAATCCTCCTTCAGTTGTGCCACATCTTCACCCTTGGCATTTGCTTGAACTTGAAGAGCAAGTGCATGAATTTGATCATGCAAAGAAATTGAAGAGGTTTGACCTGCATTTTGCAAGTTCTATACTTCGCATCCCAGAGCATATATTTGACCCCGCATCTCCAAGAGAACATCAAGTATTCCGCAAAAGTCTGCTGAATTGTCGGCCCGAGTACCGACTTCCGCACGATCGACGGAGTATAGGCGGATGATGGCAAATCGGCATGGTCACGCAAATTGGGCGATGAAACATCATGTCCCTCTTCGGGAAATTGAGAGGCATAGATGTCCTCGGATCTCGGAGAACGACTTATTCCTTCACCGGTGGCGGGGGAATGAGGACGTTCCTCTTTTCTCGGATCTCCCCCTGTTTCCATGCCTTTAGGTGGAGAAAAGTGTTCCTCATGCTTTGCTTCCGCTTGATCTCCTCTCTCCTCTTCTTCTTCTTCCTCAATTCTTTCCTCCCTCGCATCTCTCTCCTCTCGCTTCTTTCTCCAAATATTCTCTCTCTCCGGTCCTGTTTTGTCTCATCCGTGTCTTTTTCCCTGTCTCTCCGTTGTTTTTGGAACGAACGACTCAAGTTCTTCAATGCCATTGCGAAATGGTGATATCATTCTCATCCTCTTTATCCTCAATGATGAGAGCTCTTCTTTTCTTGGATGGAGCAACCATGGGCTCCTTCCCTTTTCGCTTTGCCGCCGAAGAGACCGAATGAGTCTTGACAGGGGTTTTCACTTTGAATTGTTCCAACTCATTGTTGAGTTTCTTCAGACGCATTTTAGAGACCATTTTCAGTCCCACCACCATTTGATCGCACGTTCGAACACAAAGAATCCGGGGAGGCCTGAACGTTAAAATGTCGAATAACTTGGTCACAAGTGCTTTGGGTAAGGAAATTGACCCTTGTCCTTCACCACCGCTTTGTACATGTGGAACATAATAGTGTGTGGAAGAGAGAACTTTTTACCAAACATTGATGGCGTACATCAACTTTGCCTCCGAGTTTGAAACGTCGGTCTTTGAAGTTGATTTTGGTCTCGAGACGAGTTAATTACTATCTTGTGAAGCAAGATGTTGGACGCATTCATTCTCAAATAGGAAATATTTCCTTCCGTCCTTCTATCCTGAACAAGCTCCAACGTTGCACGAGCGATAGACACACTAATAGGTTGATATCTCCCTTTTTCAACCCCATTCACATCAGCCAGAGTATTCATGTCAACCACATAGTCCTGATCTCGAACACTGAAAGAAAACCTATTCACATCCAAGAAAGCGAGATTCGAATAGAAGTAAGCGTAAGTTCAAGCATAAGCCTCTCGTAGTTTGAGAACAAAACCGTTCGAGTTGAAGAAGACTGAATTTTTCCCCTTGATTGACATTCACGTAATCAAAAAAATCAAAATCCACCCTTCTAGGGTTTATCACGCCACGCTTAAGCAACTTAGAGTACAGTTGCTTGTGTTCCTCCGATCGAAACAAGTCTGTCCTTTTGCTTCGGATTTTTGCTGCAACACCCATTCTCGGTTTAAACTAACCGTACATCCTATCATCGTCATTCCCATCGGTTGACTCGGCCCTCCAACACGTGGATCGCTTGGAATATTTGCCAATGCCTCTTTCGCCGACCCAGTAGGGGCAATTCCCAATCATTCCATTGTGCGTAAAAAGAAAGTTTCATTTCTAAACCATTTGTTTTTCAGAAATTCATCAATGTAGTTCAACGGAGTACCACTCCTCTTCAAAGCACGATAAAGCTTGTAGGTAAAAGCGGGCTTAAGAGTTCTTACGGGTTCTGCGTCTTCGATGATTTCTTCCTCTTCTTGATGTGCAACATCCGAGGTCTAGATGGAGGAGATGGACGCTGCTGAAAATGTTGTGGGCTCTGCCGCTGCTGTCTAGGAGATTCTTCTTTCTTGGTGAGATCAAAGTGCGTAGGCCCCTCACGCATTTGTTGTGGTCCTCTGTTCACGATCCTTGAAGACTTTCTTTGAGACGACATCTTTCACAGTCTTTGAGAGATTCCAAGCTTGTTTCCCAAGAAAGATGAAAACTTTTCGAGGATTAAACAAGATAAGAAGACAGAAGTGGAAGATCGGTGCTCTCTTAGGGTTTTTGTGAGTAAAACGAAGAACCGACAGTATATAAGGCAATCGAAGCGAGGCATACGGAGCGTCGTGAAAAAGGAAATATAAAAATGCTTTTTAAAAATAACTGCATTTTTTAAAAATTAGATAACTGTCATTTCAAAAATAACTTCTTTTTCGAAAAGGAAGGATTGCACTAATCACGAAAAATTGGGAAAATTACACCAATTAAATTTGGATAGATGATCGTACCTTTTCAAGATTTGAACCGAGAGATAAGTTTCTAAAATAGAAATAACTTACGGTCGTAGATCTTGATTGTCTAAGTCTCGAGTGCCTTTAGACTTTCGCCCGAGTGTGAACTTCTTCGAGACTTTAAGATATTTAGTCGGAACGAATAACTTCAAATTGATTTTTCTCCAAAGGCTTTGTAAATATATCTTCCAGTTGATTCTTTGAGTCAATAAACTGAATTGAAATTTCTCCATTTTGAACATGATCTCTAATGAAATGATGTCGAATCTCTATATGTTTTGCTCTTGAGTGAAAAATCGGATTCTTGGTGAGATTGATTGCGCTAGTGTTGTTACATTTGATTTCGGTGTATGAATCTTCAATTCCAAAGTCTCTTAGCTGTTGATTTATCCACAGAATTTGTGAACAACTTCCAAGAGCTACATACCCTGCTTTTGCCGTAGAAAGAGCTACTGTACTTTGCTTCCTTGAAAACCAAGATACTGTCCCGCTTCCAAGTAGTTGACGGGTGCCCTATGTGCTCTTTCTATCAACTCGCAACCGGCTAGGTCAAGGCGTCTCGAGTATCCAAGAAGAGTGAAGTCTCATTCTTTAGGATACGAGAGACCCAAGTTTGAAGTTGAGGCAATGTATTTGATAATACGCTTTGCAGCACTTAAATGAGATTCTTTAGGGTCTCGATTGAAATCGGCACAAATAAAAACACTAAACAAAATGTCGGTCTAGAAGCGAGTTAGATAAAGAAGTGAACCAATGATACTCCGTATAACTTCCGGTCAACTTTCTTTCCTTCTTCATCATTGTCCATCTTCAAAGAACTTGACATTGGTAGATCAGTCTTTTGCAATTTTCTAGTCCAAACTTTTTGACAAGTTCTTTAACATATTTTTCTTGATGAATAAAGATCCATTCCTTCAGTTGTTTAACTTGAAGCCCGAGAAAGAAGGTTAGTTCACCCATCATGCTCATTTCAAACTCATCCTGCATAGACTTAGAAAATTTATTGCACAAATTTTTATTAGAAAAAATGATATCATCAACATAAATTTGAACAAATAGAAAACTTTTGTTTTCTCTTTTGATAAACAATGTAGTATCTACTTTACCTTTGACAAAGCCATTTTGAATTAAAAACTTACTTAGTCGTCGTACCAAGCTCGAGGTGCTTGCTTTAAACCATATAAAGCCTTTTTCGTCGAGTACGTAGTCGGTTTTCTTGGGTCTTCAAAACCAGGTGGTTGTTCCACATAGACTTCCTCTTGGATAAATCCATTTAGGAAAGCACCTTTGACGTCCATTTGGAATAACTGAAATTCTTATGACAAGCAAAAGCAAGTAATAATCTAATTGCTTCTAACCTTACTACTGGTGCGTAAGTCTCATCATAGTCTATCCCTTCTTCTTGTGTATATCCCTTGGCCACGAGTCTTGCTTTGTTTCTTACGACTTTACATTTCTCGTTCATCTTGTTCCTGAAAACCCATTTAACTCCAATGATGGATTTACCTTTCGGTTTAGGAGTCAATTCCCGAGACATCATTAATGCTGAATTGCACGAGTTCTTCTTTCATAGCTTCAATCTAGCTTTCATCGGTTAAAACTTCTTCTATGCTCTTGGGTTCTATTTCGAAATAAGAGCCACAAAGACTAGACTCTTCGCGCCTTTTGGATCTTGTGCGAATTCTTTCATTAATATCACTAATAATGAGATCTTTGGGATGATTTGGACTTATGCTTCCGATTGCTGGTTGATTTGTCGATTTGTTGATCTTTTTCCTCATTTGAATCTTCGTTGATCATTTGTTGCTCGTCTTCTAAAGGTTGAACGCTTCCGGAGATTTAGACTTTGTAGAGTCTCGGAGCAGGTTCGGATTCTTCAAGATGAGTATGAATCAATTGATTTTGCATAAAGTCTTGAAATTTGACATTCATTGATTCCTCCACAGATTGAGTCTTCTTGTTGTAAACTCTGTAAGCTTTGCTTGTGATAGAATATCCAAGGAAAATACATTCATCCGATTTTTCTTCAAACTTACCAACCCGATCGTTTGCATTTTTCAATATAAAATATTTACATCCAAACACATGAAAATATGAAACAATGGGCTTCTTTCCTTTGAATAACTCGTAGGGAGTTTTCTTCAGAATAGGCCTTAGAAAGACTCTATTAATAATATAACATGCTGTAGAAACTGCTTCAGCCCAAAAACGTGAAGAGATGTTACTTTCAATTAGAAGAGTTCTAGCCATTTCTTGAAGCGACCTATTCTTTCTTTCCACGACTTCATTTTGCTCTGGAATATATGGAGAACAGAACATATGCTGAAAACTAGATTCATCACAGAATTTTGTAAAATCTTGATTTTCAAATTCACTTCCATGGTCTGTCCATATACTTGAAATAACATACCCTTTCTCATTTTGGACTTTTTTAGCAAACTTTGTAAAATAAGAAAATGTTTCAGACTTACTTACTAGGAAATATACCCAAGTGAATCGTGAATAATCATCCACAATCACTAAACAGTATTTCTTGCCTCCAATGCTCTAAGTTCGATCCATATGTAAGAGCTGCAGTACACGATTAGTGGAAACTTGATTTATTGGTTTGAATGAGTTTCTTACCCGTTTTCCCAACACACATGGTGTGCATAGATCAGACTTTTTGTATGACAGATTGAGTAGACCACGAATAAGCTTCTTTGCTGAAATTTTGGCTATTTACTTCATGTTAATATGCCCAAGTTTTCTGTGCCATAAGTTTGCTTCTTCTTGAATAGAGATTAGACATTGGGTTTCATCGGTTTGACATCTAAGAGGTAGATATTTCCATGTCTTTGACCCGTGAAAGAGGCGAGAGGAGTCTTTGCGGTTCCTAAACACATTCCCTCTTGAAAATTTATTTTGAAAGCGGTGTCGCATGGTGATCGATACTTAGCAAATTGTAGTTGAGTCCTTCCACTAAGGACACATTACGAATCGTGAGGCTTCCAATCTTTACAGTTCCGTATCCCACAATTCTTCCTTTATTGTTTCCTCCAAATGAAACTTTTCCACCATTAACTTGAACAAGCTTTATGAAGCAATTTGAATCTCCTGTCATATGCCTTGAGCATCCACTATCCAGGTACCATTTAACTTTTTTCTTGATAGTGACCTCGATTTCATTGTCTGAATCTGAGTTTGTCTCGGAGTCTGAATCTGAGTCTGATTGTGCCATGAGACAAATATTGGCATAATCATCATCACTTTCTTCACATTTGGTATCACTCCAAGTTTCTGCTTTGAGTGCCTTTCGATATTTCTCGGCTTTTCCTTTCTTTTTCCTCGAGAATGGGACCGTTGAGTCCGATGTGTCCCTTTTTCTTACATTCAAAACAGACTACATCTCTATTGGATTCATCATCCTCAACAGACTTAGTCTGTTACTTTTGAAAACTTTGTTTCTTTGGATTGAATCTTCTCCCCTTTCTGTTTAGCTTTCTAAATCTTCTTATCATGAGAGCAAGCTCTTCATCATCCATATCGTCTTCGAGAATCGTGACATTAGAATCATCATTAGATTTTAATACAATGGATTTCTTACCTTTAGGATCTTCATCTTCATTGATTCGCTCCACTTCATAAGAGGCGAAGAGTCCCAACCAATTCATCGACGAGAAAGTGGCATAATTCTTTGTGTCTCCCTTATTGAGGTCTTTATGTGATTTCAATCCTTGGAGAGTCCACGCAAGTAGCTTGTTTACTTTTATGGGATCAGAAATTGGTTGATCTTGATTTTCAAGACCATTCACGATTTACGTAAAACGACTAAACATGTCGGTGATAGATTCTTTTGATTTCATTTTGAATGCTTCGTATTGACCGAAGCGAGAATGTTGATTACGGTTTCTTTCACTCGATCGGTTCCTTCATAGGTGATGTGTAATCTATCCCGGACTTTTTTAGTTGTATCACAAGAAGATATTTTGTTATATTCAGTAGGTGATAATGCACAATATAAAGAATAAATTACTTTTGCATCAAGAGCTTGTCTCTTGGTTATCTCTTCTTGAGTCATTTCGCTACACTCAACGGCTTCTTTTCCTCTTTCTGAGACAGGTGCAGCTTTAGGAATGATTCCTTTGTCTACCACATCCCATTCTAGAGGATCCTTTGATCTTAGAAGTTCCTTCATCTTGTTTTTCTATATGTTATATTCATTTCCATCAAAATAAGGCGGTCTGGTATTGCTTTGCCCTTCAACTAGTCCTGGAGTCAACATACTAGCAATGGATCTTTAACTCTGAAGTAAAACACTTCAACTTAAGTGAGTACACAAGCTCTGATACCAACTGTGAAAGCTAGTATGAGCACCTAGAGGGGGGTGAATATGTGTAAAAACAAATTTCCCTTAGTGAAGTATGCAACTCAAATCAGCAATAGATTATGAAAAGGAAATTCGTCTCTTGTAAACAAAACAAGTTACGATCAAAGTAAAAGAGCGTAGGGAAGAGAATATGAACACATAGTTTATAGTGGTTCGACTTAATCTAAGCATACGTCCACTCTTCCGCACTGACAGCCCACTGGCTGGATTTCACTATGAACAAAAGAGTTGTTATAGTAAAGCTCTTTCTTGATTTCACAGTGTAGAGACTCTACTACACTTCCTCAAGGTCTCTCAAAGATATAGGCTCTCTTTTACGTACAAGATTTCGCTCAACAGTTTAATTGACTAAGAACAATGGGCTTCAGACTTTGGAATTCTTCTATCATGCACACACTCGAACAACTGGAACGTCTTCCTTATATACTCCTTTATGCCATCATACCCGTTGGCACTTACCAAAAGAATTCTTCCAATCTACTCGTTGGACAGAATCAATTAGGAAGATCTTCGAGCTATTTAAGGAACATGACGATAGTCCATCAATCCTGCTCGCCCATACAATCAGGATCTAGGTTTCCGTAAGTAGAACCTTCTAAGTATACTTCGCCAATCAACGGATCCAAAATTCCTGAATCAATCTTGATTTGAATAATGGATTTCGACATGCTATATCCGACCAAGAGGTCTTCTCCAGTTGATAAAGTCAAATCCTTAACGAAACATCTAGTTTTGGATAAGCCTTCTTCGATGGTCTAGAAACTGTCAATGAGGATAGATTTTGAGTCTTGAGTCTGGCAGTTCCGAGTCTTCAGAATTTGATGGAAGAGTCTGCAAGTCTTCAGACTAGACTGATGGAAACGTTTTGTCAACTTCAAAACACTCAAGGAAGTTTTCTCCAACATCATTCATTCATGCCCGAAGCATGGTCTCGTCTTACCGAAGGGACTCATAGATTTGTCAATTCCTAAGTAACTTAATCACCAATTCATCCTTTATGGCCGCTTGGCTAAAAAACAACCCATGCGCTCGGCTATGATGCCTATGTGAGGGGAGCCATGCGATGCATCCATCTTTGTCTAGGGGTGCTTTTTTCTATCAATCGGAACCTATTTAGAGGATTATTGAACGTTGTTATGACTCATTCTTGACTCATTCATGTGCCCGTAACATGGGTCATGTATCGCCTGATGATCGCCCATAGGCTGCCTGTGGCTTGCGAGCACCAATACCCCTCTAAAGAGTTTTAGGAGCACTTTTGCCCTTAGCATGAGGAGACATCCACCATGTTTGAGTAGGCACCACCCCTCTAAAAAATTATAGAAATTAAATTTTGATGAGATTTTTTGCAGAGATGCTTAGAAAAATGTGATCTAAATTATGGAAAAGTCAGAAAAAAAATTTGAAGATTGGATTTTTTTTTAAAAATTTGGTATTTAAAAAATTGGGAAAATTAGAAAAAAAAAAACATAGTTGGGACGTGGGAAAACCATTGGGGAGGCTATTTTATTACACAAACAAATTTTAGGAAGAAGAATGGATTCAATCGGAAAAGAAATGATTGGCGAAGTTGCAACCAGACCATCGTTGGTTGGCCCCAATTGATCCACGACCGATTTGCATGGTGTAGGGATCAATCCCGCTCCACCGAGATCCATCCATGATCGATCCGCACGGCCGAGGCCCTCGACCATGATCGATCCCGCTCGACTCGGATCGATCCATGACCGATCCGCATGGTGTAGGAATCGATCCCGCTCGACCGGGATCGATCCACGATCGATCCGCACGGCCGAGGCCCTCGACCACGATCGATCCCCACTCGACTGGGATCGATCCACAATCGATCCGCACGGTGCATGGATTAATCCACATGGTGAAGGCCCTCGACGGGATCGATCCATGATCGATCCGCACGGTGCATGGATCGATCCGCATGGTGCAGAGATCGATCCGCATGGTCGAGGCCCTCGACCACAATCGATCCCTCTGGATCGATTCGCATGGTGCATGGATCGATCCATGATAGATCCGCACGGTGCATGGATCGATCCACGCTCGATCCGCTTTGTGTAGGGACCGATCCCGCCCGATCGGGATCGATCCCCACGGTCGAGGCCCTCGACCACGATCGATCCCGCTCGACCGGGATCGATCCGCACGGTGCAGGGACTGATCCCACTCGATTGAGGATCGATCCACAATCAATCTGCATGGTGCAGGGACCGATCCCGCTCGACCGGGATCGATTCGCACAGTGCATGGATCGATCCGCACGGTGCAGGGACTGATCCCACTCGACCAGGGATTGATCCATGATCGATCCACATGGTGCAAGGATCGATCCGCTCGACGGGATCGATCTGCATGGTGCATGCGTTGATCTGGTGCAAGGTTGATCCACGATCGATCCCCGTGGCCGAGGCCCTCGACCATGATCGACTCCTGCTCAACCGAGATCGATCCACAATCGATCCGCACAATGCAAGGATCGATCCACACGTCCAAGGTCCTCGACCACGATCGATCCGCTCGATCGAGATCGATCCACACGGTGAATGGAATCGATCCACATGCGCACGACCCTCGACCACGATCGATCTCGATCGACCAGGATCGATCCACGATCAATCCACACGACCAAGGCCTTGGACCATGATCGATTCGCATGGTGAGGGGATCGATCCACATAATGCAAGGATCGATCGGCATTCACTAGGAGTCTTTTTTTTTTGGTAACCCAGGGAACCCGTAAGCCGATAGCCGGTGAGCAAACCTTGGGTGAACGACTACGGGACCCACCACCACAGTACTCCAGGTAAGAATCCCTAACGATGCCTCTGGGATTTGAACTTCTCCTCTTCGTGAGGGGGAGAGAGCTTGAGCCAGCTGCGCCGCTGAGGGCGGTGGTTCACTATGAGTCATTTGCGCTCAAGACACGACAAGAAAGCCATGTCGGTGAAGTTCTTGGATTTATGAAAGACGAACAACTTACCAAAAAAGAGAGGGAAAATGGTAGCCTTGTGCTATTCTGGGCGGCTAAATGCAACCTATCTTGGCAGAATCGATCTTGGAAGGAAAATTTAATGTGGGCTGTAAAGCACTTATCCGATACAAGCTTTCACCAATCTCTGGCTCGCTTTGCCTTTGGCGCCTTATGTTATCTCATATGGAAAGAGAGGAATAACATTATCTTCCGCAATCAAAATTTATTCCTCTCGGCTTTAAAAGAGCATCTTCTTAAGCTGTTAAGGATAAGGCTTTAACCTTTAAAAAGGTCTTGGATACCCCTAGAAACAGAAGACTCTAACTAAGCTAGGAATTCATCCATCTATTTTTGACTGATTGTCCTAGCTTTATCTTGTTGCTGCTTTTGACGTCTTCTTCAGTGGCCTCGCACCTGCTTCCTTACAAGGAGAGTTTCTTTGGAGCGTACTAGGAGAGAAGGACCTTGGTCTGCTTCCGTCTCCTCCGAGCCTGGTGTCGTCTGTCCCTCCTCTTCGCTACCTTGAGGTTGGTTCAAGTTAGGTCCACGGTTCGCTGGCGCCTTGGTGGCTCTCCTTGCTAGTGTGGTGTTTGGGTTTTCGTTGTTGGTGCAGCTTCTAGTTCTTCTGAACCTTGGTTGGGTCGGGTCGTGTGACCCTTAACTGTTGTGTCATCTCTCTAGTTGTTCATTCCTGTTTCTATTTTGTTGTGCGGGCTACCTTTGTTTTGGTGGCTCTTCCCCCTCTCTTCTTGGTTGTTGGCCACTGTGTTGGCTCTTTCCTTGTTGTTGTTTTGGATGCTTTGTATCTTTCTTCTACAATTTTTTTCTCTCTCGGCACCCTTCCACTCGTTTTGACTAGTTTGTCTTAATGAGTGTAAGTTTTTTGCGCCAAGAACCCTTGCTGTATAATTGTATAGCTTCTTGGTTCAAAAGTCAATATATCTCTTACCTTTTACCAAAAAAAAAAAAAAAAAAAAAAATTGGCTTTTCGTGTATGCAATCGTCGAAGAGGCCGCGAAAACGGTCAGAGCTCGGGATCCAACCACAACCGGCAAGGCTCTTTAGAGTGAGTGTCTCTTGGTGGCGATGGCGGAGGCGGCCGAGTTCGGAGGCAACCGGTGGGCTTTTGGGTGTTCGCACTCGCCAAAGAGGCCGAGGCGGAGATGGCCAGAGTTCGGGACCTAGTCACGATTGGCGGGGTTCTTGGGAGCGAGTGGCTCTTGACGGCGACGGTAGAGGCGGCCAAGCTTGGAAGCAATCGGGAGCGTTTGGTTCGAGAGAGATGGCGTTGCAACTTTCATGGAGAAAATTGCAGAACATAGACAAAAAATTTCGAAAGAGAATGGGAGGGGAAAAGACGCATGCTTGCATGCAAATGGGAGAAATGGTGCAGAGAAGGACGACGCATTTAATGAGAGAGAGAGAGAGAAGCAGCAAAAATTTAACAGAAAAATAATGGCGGGACTCGGCTCAAGCTGGCGACATGTGTCGCATCCTGATTGGGTGGGCGCACGGTGACATGAAGCGCCCAGCCCACCCAATATTTTCTCCTCACTCCAACTCTCACCAAGTTGTCTTCTTTGCAAAATTCCAGTGACACATGCAAAAGCTTTTCCAGAAAGGCACCTAAGAGAATCGACGTACGCAAGGCAACTCTCATCCACGCTCAGTCGCCGTCATGCTTCACTCATGTTGGTGCCAGCCTCCGAGCCAAAATCACCAGCCAAAAATAAATTAAAACTGTTAGAATAATATAAAATCGATTGTAGAAGATTTGAGTAAGTTGGTTTCTGAACTCTAGATTTGGTATCAGAAGAAGAAGATTGCGCATGGCTTTCATTTAAGATTGACAGCCAAGAAAAGGGACAGCATAAATGAAGAGAGGGAGGAGTCGCAAGAAAAATTGGCCAGTAAAAATTGTGGGCTTCGTTTGTCCTCTTTCATTAATTGCACGGATAAGAGGAAGAGGAAAGAAGGGTCCGTGAACGTCCATTTTCTTCTCTCCTTCTTAATGCATGCACATGCATGCATGCATGCCATGAAAATGGGAGCGCACTGTTGCTGCTGCAGAGATTTGTCTTGCGGGCGTCGTTGCTATCATTTGTGTGCGTTTTCTTTTAGTTTTGTTGACTTTTGTAGTTTCACTTTAATGTTGTCCGAAAGAGCGTTGAAGAATTCGTGTGTGGTATGTTTGTCTTCATCTCTATTGTAATTTAGTGTTCTGCTATTATATGGGACGTGAAGGGGTGTGTTCTCAAAGAGTAGTCACCACAAAGCATTCTAAGAACAACTTTTTCCTCCGGTCTTCATTTATGCCTCGTTCAAAAAATTTTCAAAGTTTCCATTAATTTTTTTGTTCCAACATTTAGTATCAAAGCTAGAAATGATATCTACCAGTTCTGTTCAATTGCAACTTCCAAAATTGAATGGAAAGAATTTCAACAATTAGTCAATCTAGATGAAAGTTCTCTTCAAACTGCAAGATTTGTGGAATCTAGTGAAAAACAGCTACACCGAAGTGATCGATGCTGAAGCATTTGAGGCTTTAAGAAAGGAGGAGAAAGATGCTTTGGTGTAGTCCTGGAAAAAGATCATAAAGCATTTTGTGCGATCTTTCAAGCCGTAGAGGAAATAATATTTGAAAAAATATCAAGAAAGCATTATGAGAAATGAGATAACAGTAAGAGGGAATAATACAACATAACTCAACCAAGGATACGAATCATCATCAAATTCTCGACCCTTTCGCTCGAAGTAACCTGTGAGGTGAACACTGCGAACACCGAGAACAGAAAAAATGACTTGCTGGGCTTCCTCGAATTCCAATTTTATCTGAGCAGATTCTTCTTTTCCCGGAAGCAAGGAGCATATAAATACAGGAGTCGCATTGCCCACATTGCATTGCACCGTGCTCTTGGTGGTGGCAACACCAGTCCCGAGTGTCGCCTGCCCAAAATTATGCACATCCAATTTAAGGTAAAACCAATAAAAAAACCTGATGAAATCTGGACTTTTCAATGTTGCAATGAACCAAAATCAAAGAACAGAGAAGGGTGTTACCTGGGAGATGCGAAGCCTCGACCCATTTGGCTTCTGAGTATAAGGCTTGCCGGGTTTCACTTCAATCCCTACTCACTCAGTGGAAAAACAGAGCAAACGATATCATCACTCTCGTGAAATAAAATCACAAACAAGAACAACCGGTCGAAACATAAAAGGGTCGTATCAAATTCACAGGCAAAAGAATGTACAAAGGAGAATCAGAACCGACCGAAAAAACCATTTTCTTGTTTCAAAAAAGAAGAGGAACAAGCTAGACAGACTGAATCAGAACGGACTGAATGGATTTTAAGAGAGGAAGAGAGAGAGGGGACGCAATGGTGCTGCGTCCACAAGTTCCAACCTGTGTGTGCTAAGCGAGGACCATCAACCATTTGAGAAGGGAAAGCATGATTCTTGAAAATTGCAGAGCATTTAATCTCCTCCGCAGCATCCCGATTCTCTTCGCGCTTCTTCTATTGAACGTGAAAGAGCGCCATTTGAAGTCGTGACACTTCGTAGGACGGACTATTTTAGAACAATATCCATATTTGAAATAAACAAATTCCAAAAAATTGAATTTTTTGGTTATTCAAATTCGACTCAACTAATCCGAAGAGAGTCAAATGTGTTTTTTTGCTATTCGTCTACGGGACCATATATGAATCAATGCACAAATAATCACATTTTGGTAATGATTTTATAGCGAACTTAACCATGCTTGCGTGCTCGTGAGTGGGAAATTTTTAACGGGAACTTCCTAAAATATAAACATCAATTACAGAATGTGGAAAATTTGGAAGACCTTATCTAATATGTTGCCCTATTAGTGGCTTGTCAAATAGATATAAGATAGGATTAGACAAAAAAAATGAGGACCTAACCTTGTAATTGATATGTTAATCTCAAAAAATTAATATATTTCGATTTTAAAATAGAAAATGAAAGCATCTTGAAGACTTCTTATGCATTAAATTAAATTTTAAGCTACAATGTACAATTTAAATTTAAAATTCTTGAGTATTCTCTTAGTTGCTTGACTCACACTTTACTCGTCATATCTACTGATTGAATATTTAAACGTACATAACTAAAATGGTACCCAAAAAAATAAATTAAAAATCGAGACAGTCGAAAGAGAGTAAATAATTATGGTTATTGGATCCTTGTATTTTATGGTACCAAGTTTTTTGTTTTATTGTGCTTTGCTTTTATAGTGATAACTTTCTAACTTTCACTTCTTGGTCATTAGAAAGTTTCTAAGAAATTACACTTTTCACTAAAATGATATCTGCATACTTTCATGAACTAATTATGGTTAAATCTTCAATTAAAAGCAAAACTAGTACCCCGGCTTTGCATGGCCTACATTTTTAATTTTTTTTCATATATGGAAGAGGTTTACGTTTGAAGAAACAAATCTACAGACTCCACTTATTATAATAGTCATAAAATGCAATTAAAATTTTCTACTATAACATCATTATATATTTATTACCTTGCTGGTTTACCAATCTTGTTTCTCTACCTTTCCTTCACTTACCTTAAAAGAAAAAAACTTGGCAAACATTTCAAATATGGTGCACACAGAGAGCGCCATATGGTTAAGAGAGAGCTCTATACATTAATTGTGAAGACCCACTTTTTATAATTTGAGTAAGAAATAATTGTTAAAAGAATCTGACTAAAAATTCACATCTATGTGTTTATAAAAGAAGCTTAAATAAACAGATATAAAGAAAGAATAATTAATAACTAACAGATCGAAGCTCATGCTATTTTCACCTCTTGTATAGTTTTAGACACCTTCTAAAATTTAATTTGTCCAGAATAGTCGTCATCAAGACTAAGATTGATGAAAGAGAAAAGATATATCTTTAACATAGATCAATCAATCTAATAATTTGTATCAATCTTTCCTAATTTGTTGTTGCTTCTTATTTTATGTTCAAAATGAAGAGGCTTGTGTTTGTTGTTTTTTTTTTTATAAGAATCTTCTAAGATTAGAGTACATTGATAAATTTAATGATTGAGATTCAAACTTAAAAGTATATTAACAGAGTACATTTCTTTGTATGAAAAAGGGCTAAAGCCTAATAAAAAAAAGAGTTAATATTGAGATCTTACTATCCCTAATTTATCCCATAAAATAACTCTCAGGTAAGTAGTACAAAGATTCAAGATACAAACGCTTGATGATCTCAAGATTAGCATATTTACAATGTCTCTCTAAAGTTCAATATGAGAAAATCCTTATAATATACAATGCTTTATTTAATTGTTTTTCAAGAGAATTCTTTAATTAAAGTTGTGAACTCTTTAGGATTATAATTTATATTTATTTATATGCTAATTAAAAAAGATCACCAACAAGGCGTAAACTCATTACAAAAGATCTTCATAGAAAGCAACACGAGGACATTAGTAAGTAGAAGAAAAATATGAAGTCTATATAGACATGAATGGAAATAACATAAGATGGTGGAATAAAACATCTTTTTTATTTAAGTACGCTCTTATATTTTTATGACAATATCTGCCTTTTGAATTTGTAATAAATAGCAACTTTGACCCTCCCACTTGTGATTTTGATTAATTAGTTCTCTTAATGTTATCTTCGTCAATTCAATAAATCAGGGAGTATTATATCCATTTAAAGGGTGTAAATAGCGTAAGCCCAATTTAAAAGATTTTTTTTTAAAAAAAATGTAAGTGTTAGTTGCAAATTAAAATAAGATCAATGGTTTTTTTCCTATATATTTGCTCTAAGTTGACTAAAAATATTAATTTGTATGCTACAAGACTTGACTGAATGATTAATACGTGTATATAATGCGATTCCTTATTTAGATCAATTAGACATCATTTCCAAACTGGAGGAATCTTATGATAAAACTTCGTTTGAAACGATGCGGTAGAAAGTAAGATGCAACTTAAAGAACATGATAAGTTGTGGATTCTTACACCCATCATTTTTATGTTATTATATTATAATAAAATAAAGGTACTCTTGACTCGATATCCTTCGTTTTGTTCCATTTCAACCCTCATTTTTTTCTTGGGTTGTAGTGTAAATAGTATGTGATGTAGCTCAAGTAAAAAGTATTGATTCATTTCTCAAGGCAGAGATCTAGGGCTATTTTATTCATGATTTTTAAATCGATAGGATCCAGCTCAAGGAAGTTTCAAATCCAAAAAAGGAAAATTTATTATAATTAGTGGAAACTCTTTTGATCAAAAGTGTATCATGTAGGAATCAACCATTGGAAAAAGGAGCATGTTGCTACCACTTTGAAATGAGTAAAAATTACTGAAGTAATGTCTAAATCCAATAATTCAAGGCAAAGATAAAATATCTTGGGACAATGAAATATTTTATATTTGAATAACCCTTGTAGTCTTAAAAAAGTAGGTCTTTTAGCTATGAGCCTACCAAAAGAAAATTTAGGATAAGATTCTATAGGATCTTCCCTCTTCAAAATTTGACGGGAAAGCCTCGTATCATTCGGCTCAAGTAGTTACATGAAATAAGGTGTATACGATCTACAAGATTAGGAAAGAAGTTATGATATTTCGATTTAAGGAATTGGAAAAAAAAAAGAACAAGGAAAGTGATAAAGATTATATAGAAGTGGAAGATGAAAATGGTCTAGCTTACAATGATGAGAATATACATGAAAATTTGGGGGTGTGGACACCGAAAGTGTCAAAACTTGGGGATACTTGCCAAAAGTTCTGAAATGTAAACTTAAATATCAAAATCGGAGAAGAATGGAACACTTAAGTGCCAACGTTGAGAAATTCCAACTAAGGTGGTAACTTGGCATTTTCCAGCGACTTTATTTACCTAGGTGGCAATTCTTCAAAAGAAATTATCCACGTGGCTTTTTTTTTTTTTTAAATGTTCATGTCGCACTATAAGCCCCCAGAATTAATTTTAAATATAAAGATTAAATTATCCACGTAGACACTAAGACTATGTACTTAAGTGTTCACTTTTTACAAAACTTGACACTTAAGTGTTCACTTTTAACCACAAGTAGCACCTAAGGGATCACTTACACCATAAAATAACACTTAAGTGATCATTTTTTAACAATGATTGACACTTAAGTGAATATGGAAGACGACATCGTTTTACACAAGGATTGCTAAGTTGACTTTCCGATGAGTCACATAGACCACTTATATCATTAAAAATATGCCACGTCAAATTCGTGGCTACTCTGTCGAACTTGGCACTTAATTGTCCAAATTTTTCAAAAAAGTGATACTTAAGTGTACATTTTTGGAACTTTTGACACTAAAGTGTCCATCTATGCCAAGTTTTGGTACTCCCAATGTATTTTCTTTTGAAAATTTGCATCAATTTCCCTATTGAATTAGCGACATTTGCCACGTACCTTTTTTCGAAACCTAGCATCAAAAATGAAAAGGCGCCACAAATCATTAATGTGATTTATAATATGAGCAAGGGCACTAGGGATGGAACTAGACTAAAAAAATTAATTACGGTAATGGATCCTCATAACCCATTTTATATGCATATGAGATATTCACTAATTTATTTGACATCATTAATGCACATTTTTTTCATAATTATAACAATGGTGTTATGATAATTATGATAATATGTAGAAGAAAATGCTAATCAATAATAGATATAACAAATTCCTTTTTGATAGCATGTGGCATCCAGAAATTTTGACGACCCTCGGATATGCAACAATCCGTGACGGACCGACGGAAGTATCGTTGGATTGTGTTATCGGTATCATTTATGGACACCGTTTTATTTTTGGACTGATGTGCAGTATATAGTAATGATCTGGCTGTAGAATTAATCATGGCCTTGTCAGGATCCCTTTACTTAAGGTTATTGGCAGGACTAATCTCATCAATAGTTTTGTCGACTTCGGAGAAATGACGATACATCGTGGATTTATAAATTTATGATTGGACTTCATCGTCGACACCGGTGTTAGACCTCATCGTACCATCGTCATCATCGGCACCGCTTTAGACCCCACCGAATTATATATATATTCCTTTCGATGACTCGACACAACTATACCACTTGAGTGACATGAGATAAGAAAAGAAATTGAAACACTGTGCAATCTCGTTCTTCTTCTATA
Organism: Eucalyptus curtisii; assembly: GCA_017140595.1. Taxonomy (NCBI): domain Eukaryota; kingdom Viridiplantae; phylum Streptophyta; class Magnoliopsida; order Myrtales; family Myrtaceae; genus Eucalyptus; species Eucalyptus curtisii. The sequence goes on along the minus strand of CM029495.1, from coordinate 12,704,292 downwards.
CAAGAATCTGGGTCATGAATAAGTACACTTAACAAATTATTGAACCACGAAGACCATGGGACCGAGATTGCTCCATATTTGTGCAAGTTTAAGGATCAGTTTTTTTTAGAATTGGGCCTTGTTATTTAAGGACTGCGCGTCCACTAATCTACTAGCCCAAAACAACCCAAAAACCCCCTTAATAGTCGACATTTAAGTCAACTAATTGGAAGAGACTGATCAAGGCTTGGCTGGAGAATGCCACGTTGCTGGCGTATGGACAGCCAGCGAAATGCACGGGGAGGCATGCTGAAGACACGTCCATTCCAGCTGTCCGTTTCCCCTGCAACCACCGAAACATGTCTCTCTTTTGTTGACTGGTTTTAACAAAACCGGTGATCTTGTGCTCGTGAAAGTGGGTAACCGAGAGAGGAAGAGAGATAGAGAAAAAGGAAAACCAGCGAGCGAAGAGAGAGCTTGAGCGAGAGAAACCGAGAGAGTGAGTCGGCAAGAAAAGAAGAAGGAGATTAGTCCCCACCGTGTGTGCGCGCTGCCGCCGTCTACGCCGTTCAAGCTCGCCATCGCTGAGCCACGCACTCCTCGCCGTCTCACCACACGCCGTTGAACCGTAGGACATCAAGGCAAGTAGAAGTTCTTCAATCTATGTTTTGCTTGCTGTTTTATCTAGTGAAGAGTGGGTAGATGTGAGGAAATGTGAGATTTGGAGCTGCATGTTGTTTGTGATGAATGAGATGAAGCTGGCCGAGGTATTGGAGCAAGAATAGAGCAAGTTTTTGGTGGGTTTCGCTTTCAAATTGAAATGAGAACTCAAGGATTTAGCTATGGTGAATTTTTTAGAAGTAAAGAGGCTGTATTGTGGTGTAATGTGCTTATAAATCTTGGCTGTGGAAGTTAGATACCGAAACTCAAAGTATAGGAAGAGTCCTCTTTAGGCTAGTGAACTGTTTTCGCAAGAACAGCCTGACCACCGATAATTTCTCGATTTTTCTAGAATTTTCCAGCCAAAATTTGAATTCAAAGTCTGAACAAAAGTTGGAGAGCACATCTGTGAGAATAACATATAAAAAATTTAGCATAAATGGATAAGATTTGGTCAACGAAATGATTTTCATACGGAAATGCTAATGTGGAAATTTTACAGAAACTATAGCAAGAAATACCGAAGTTTTTGATCTTGATATGTATGGAATTTGACTTGGTGTTCTTCATGAAATTTTTTTATTTAGGTCTCATTGATAATGTGTCAAAATTTTATAATTTTCTGAGTCCATTTACTATTTATTTCAAAATTTCTACCAGAACTGTGCATTGTAAAAAATCGGGCCATTCTGTTGTTGAATTTTCACCAAAGTGTCCGAAAGTGAAGGTGTTTCGAATGGCTATGTGATATGATGGTATTGGCTGTGGATATTTGTGCAATATTGAGATGTGATAGAGGGTCCATGAGACATCTTGTTTTAGCATTTGAAAATGTTTTGAGAATTAAAATGCTAAATGTTACCGTTGAGCCCTCGGGTCAACGATGCCCCGGGAGTCGGGATGCCCAAAGGTTCGAATGAGTCGATGCCCTTTGGATGCATTGTTGTATTATGAATACATGCCCAGAGGTTTTCCCTGAGAGTGTCGGGATGCCCGGTTGTATTATGATACATGCCCGGAGGGTAAGGGGTTGTATTATGATGCATGCTCGGAAGTTAGGGGTAACCATGTCTATGGTCCCCAGTGATTCCTCGTGATGCCAGGTGGTGTGCGAGATGCCCAGAGGTTCGAATGAGTCGATGCCATTTGGATGCCCGGTTGTATTTTGAATACATGCCCGAAGGCTTTTGCGACGTCAGGTTGGGTGCGAAATTCCAGAAGGACGCAAACATTGGTCCTCTGGGGGGTAAAACTATTTGAATGATTAAAATTGATTATTATATTAAGTGTGAGTGTAGTCTGGTTATGGGACTAAATTGTATGACATGGAATAGGACGTGTCATTACAGTTTGGCCCCATGATCGGGACTTGTGTGGCTGGACACGATGCATCTTGTTGGTTGGAAATGCACTGGTCATTGCATTGAAGAGTTATATGGTTTGGATGCATACTCATTCTTGGATTGCCTATTTTGTCTACCATACTTGAATCTGGATATTAATAGTAATGCTTGATATAGCTTGATGAATCTTTTACTGCTAAGTGGTTGTACTCACCCCGTTTGGGGACTAACATTTCAGACTAGACAAGTTATCTTTGCTACCATCGCCACCAGCAGATGGACCGAGTTGTTGGACATGGCCGTGAGGAGGAGGACAGCAGAGGAAGGAACTTTTGGACGCCGACACTGATCGATGGACTTTAAGCATATGACTGTTGGAAAAGATGTCGGTCATCTTTTGAGTATGTAGCCGGGTATAGAAAACCACGGCATTTTGGTGTACTGATGAATGATGTCCATCTAGTTATGTAAATAAATGTGTTCGGCTTATTACCTATAAATGTGTTTAATTGGTGTGCACTGTTTTCTGAATATAGGGAAGAGAGTTGTTATATACGCTTCCGTCATATAAATTGCGCAGGGACCGATCTAAATGATATAGATCCCCAGGATTGATAGACCTTCAAGTCAAGTAAGAGAATGGTAATCAAACTGTGGCGACCCTAACGGTTCGGGGGCCGTCGAGGGGTGCCACATAGCAATAATAGACATTAGATATACGTTGCCTTTATAATAAAAATACCAATAATAATGATTACAAATTCTAACAACAACAACAACAATAATAAATATAAGAACATAGTTAATTGATAAATACTAATCACCAAAAAAATCTCATTATTAATGGACAAAAACCCATAACATATATGATTAACCAAATAAAAATAATAATCAATTAGCTAAAGTACAGTAAATTAACATCAATGGATCATCAATGGAGTGTAATTAATACATTATACAAGTTTATAATTTTATATCGATATATATTAAACACGTCACAGAAAGAAAGCATAATATGACATGAATTTCCATGGTGCTATGAGTTGCACATTCTTTATGAATATACCTAACTATATACGGACAAAATCATCATTTATGATAATGAAGATGATAGGCAGGTAATCAATTAATGCCTTTAATATATTTGAATACAAAATAATTGCCTAGTATTTAGTATATCGATCATCTTTTCTTACAACAATTTAAATTTTGATGAAAGAGGCTAAACTTTCTAGTCGCATGTATGAAAGAAAATAACATTGGAAAGTTTTTAAAAATAAGGATATTTTTGCATGTAGTAAACATGACATGTAGCAAAAATTCGATTTTGCTATGCTTCTTGCCTTTTTTCATTGTACTTTATCTTTTAATTTGTAATTTTTTAGCGTTCAACATTAAATGCTACAAACCTTTAGCAAATTATACAATGTTCTAATAATTTAAAATACTTCGAAATGCTTTTACATGCTTAATTCGTTAGAGATATTAATAACAGGACAAGCCCAACGAAAGATTTATGTAGTCAATTTTACTATAAACATTATATGCAACATGAAACAATTTGTTCAACATTTTAAATCTACTTAGCTGACCATTTCGGCAAGCCGCTCACCAATGTTCTTCCATAGTTCCACGATTGTCACATTAGGTATAGTTTAAGAAAACTTTATCAATTGTGCTTATGTATCATGGTCGCAAGAATGATGCAATCCTGCAAGCGCATTTTACCCATTTGTCCTTAAAATTTACTGCTTTTCGTCAAGTTGATTTTTTCTGCGAATTACTAATTCTCCTCATGGATTATCAAATTAATCTTAGATAAGCTTCAGAGAAATTGTCGAATCTGACCAACCAATGCATTCATATACTCATAATTTTAGCATAATATCTAGAATTATTTAGTGAGTATCTAGCAGGGGTTATTATGAATCTTCGTTCTCGCTTGGATATAACTCTTCAATGCCGTTCTCCCTTTTTCTTGCTTGTCAATAGTAAATATTCTGTGTAGACTCCTAGAAAAGCGCCTCGTCTGTCCGCATTTAATTTTAATTCTCTCTCGCTTTCAATGGAGGTAAACGAGGAGTCACCCATGAGCACGGGAGGAATTGACCTGTCGAATTTATTTTTATTTGCATCAGTCGAGGGTGTGAGGATTCCCCATGCATTGGAAAGCCGTGTAGTCTTTGCATTTTAACGAAGCGTTAAGGATCTTCCTCATTTTGGGGTTTCTTTTTCCTTCTGTTGATGTCGGACATGGAAGATTGCTGCAATCTCCAGTTGCGCATAGACAAATCTTTTCCACGTTCAATCTAGAGATGGCGGTGTGCAACCATGGATTCTTCATGATGGCTCCGAACCGTTGGATTCCTTCCACCAATACGTTGCGGCGGCCTCTCCGTCTTGCGGATCTGTCCTCTTCCGTTGAGGTGTCCATCTTGCAGCCTCCCGGTCCCACAGGACATTGTTTCTCGTCCGAGTTCATCGCGCTCGACGCCTGTCCTCCCAAGAGACAGCAAGCGATTTTGTTACTCTCTCTCTCTCTCTCACTCTGTCTGCGCGCACGAAGTCCATACAAACTAGTGACGCAAAAGGATGGATATATATTATTGCAGGAGCAAGTGATTCGGATGTTAAGGTTGTCCGAAAGAGACGAGCAGAACGTGAAGTTCTTCCATGAAGTGCATCCAGAAGCGAAGGATAGAGGATTCGGTCGAGTTTTTCGTTCTCCTAAGCTCTTCAAAGATGTGGTCAAATCTATAGTCCTTTCCAACTGCCGGTTAAGTACTGAACTCAAGTTCTCTTCATGTGCAAAATAAGTAGGACAAAGAAGATGATGACCTGAATAAGAAACGCCATAACTGTAATTAAGTAAATATCCTACTTTTATAAGAAATATATAAGAAGAAAATTTAGGTAAGAAAAGCAAGACAAAGCGAGGTACCTCGGCGTGGATATGCGAAGAAGACGAAAGAGGGGTTGCAAGAGAGAGGGTGGTCCCTCTTGCACCGCTGGATTTCCCTTGCTTTTACTCTATGATGGACGTGTTATGGACTGTCTATTCAACTGTCCATACATCCACACAAATATGTCAATGCCAGAAAAAGTAATTTATAATTATAAAGTGGTATATTTTTCACAACCCTATTTAGATGAATTTTTCCCTTTAAATCGATGGGTTCTAGACATAAACACCTCATATTTATATTTAGTTCATTTTGGCCGTGAGCAGTCTCCGCGATTCGCAATTCGCCAATCGAAAAAGTGATTAGAAGCCAACATGGTCATTTTCAAAAATCGCAAGCTATTGCAATGTGCGCCTATTATCCCACAGGCTTCTATCATATTCTGAGGACCAATTTTTCCGGTTGTAGAATAAGTGCATGGTTAATAAAACAGCGGTAACATTTTTCTTCTTATTATACATATGCTAAATATAAAGACGGAATTCAAATCTTGTGTCATATGCACAATGAACATGTAAAATGAAAGAAAGCTCCACTTTACAATATTTAATTCTTTCATTGAGAGAATTCATATAACATTGAAAGCTACAATATTCAATTCTTTCACCGTGAGAACTCATACAACGTTGAAAGCATCAAGCCGTTGCAGTTTTAATCAATTTGGACCAGTCCGTGTTCTATTGTTATGGCTTCAAGACTTACCAAGACATGCTCTATATGTACTCTCGGTGGCAATTGTACCGCTACTGCCACGTCTAAGGCACCATCGACTTCATTTTCGACGATGCGGCCATCATCTTCCAAAATTACAACATCTTCGTCAGGAGGCCGATAGCCTACTGGGCCAACATGGTGAGGCTCGGGGTCGAGAAAGGAGGAGGATGACATGGGGATTTTGATCCAGATGTAGCAGAACACCCCCGTCCCCGACTTTGCGTCAGTCAAGGGCTCGTTCAAGAGCTACCTAGGATGACCTTGGAAGGAGTACTTGAGGATGGTGATCATGAAAATTGATATCAACGAGTTCATAGACCTGAAGTGTGACATCCCAGATTTTCAATCCTGTTTTCTACTGAATAAATCGGGCATTTCATTGACGCGCCTATATGGTTATTCTCAGAGCCGATCACTCTCAAGATAACTAGACTATCTTGAGAAATCATTAAGAAATTTTAAGGCAATAGACTTGAGAATTCGGCCAAGAATTGGCTTCTCGACCATGTCCATCTTTAGAGGCCATTATGGCACGGTTAAAAATCAATTTGGAATCAGAGATAGACTGGTTCGACAAAGATGTGTGGCTAATCATGGATGACACCACTAAATTGGAAAATTCTCGTCGGCCGTAATAGACTGATTTTCTTATTGTTTTGGTACCTGTGTCCGTATTTGAATTCTCGAGATTTTCACGACAACCGAGAGTCATCAATGAGTTGAGTGGGTTCATAGTGGCTCAAAGATAATCGACCACGGGTCATTTGTACTAAAAAATTTTGAAATTTACCTGGTAGCCTAGGTCACGGTAAAACCGCGCTAAGTTGAAATTAACTATGAGTTCAAGTTCGATTTCAGAAATTGAAATTTATGTCATGTCACAATAAATTATAGGAGTATCGACTCAGTCTCAGAAGATTTTTATAAAACCAGAGATTTTTTGGGAAAAAAGTCATCATATGATCGTTTTTGTGCAAAAAAAGCCGAGAATTATTTTTTTATTGCAAAATAGGGAAGCATGATGGATATGTGGGTGAGGAAAAATATCGATTTGATCGATGGAGGGTCAATTGAATTTATTAGGACCGGTTCTTGACGAAACAAGTATGAATAAGAGTTCAATTGAAATCGAAACCCCTCAATTTCGTAACTCCCCCTTAGCCTAGCCAAAATGCACAATTCCAAGTGTTGTGAGGAGTATTGGTGTGGCTCAATGGCAACCAAGAGTGTAGGCATGGCCTAGGATGATTTGAGAACATATTTTAGTGGAAAAAGAAGGCATGTGGCCCCCTCTCTTGCCCTTATCCTTCCCCCTCCTTTGCAGCCGGCCAAACCCTCTCCCTCCTCCTCATTTTTGCACACCATAGCCAAGGAAGACAACAAGGAGAAGGCGCACGTCGCCCACGCCATCGCCGTTGCGCACCGTTGCCGTTTTGCGCGCCACCACCGCACAAACCGCCGTCCGCCCTTTGCTGCGTGTTCCGCCGTCCAACCACCTCTGTTCCAGCTTCTGTCCGTGTGTTTGAGGGGTTGTTCAGCCACCGAGAGAGGTTGAAGAAGCTCGCCGAGACCGCTGTTCAACTCGCCGAACCACCGCCAACCCTTCCCGAGCCTCACCACACCAAACCAACTCCATTTCCCTTGTTTTGCAGCTCAAAACAGCAAACAGAAAAGCAGGTATTCCAGCCACTTCCAAGCCTGTTTTGAGGTGTTTCCGGGCCTCGTACCATAGGCCTGCTTTGGAAAAAAATGTCCATTGCAAAGTTCCTGACGTTTCGATCCAAGCGGATTGTTAAACGGGTGAGTTTAACTTACTAAACCTCGCTTAATTTGCTAATGATGCTTAAGAGTTGCTTAGTGTTAATTAAGCATGATTAGGGGGTTAGATTAGTTTATAATAACTAAATTAGTGACTTATTAATGCATGTTAGGTGGTTAGACATAGTCATTAGCGAGTAGATATGCTCGAGTAATTATTGAGCGAATCTCGGAAATTTTTAGGGTCCGTCTCGGCCTCCAATTAGGCATTACGGGCCTAAATTGGATTTATTGCTAATTAATAATTAATTTTTGAAATTAATTAATTAATTAATTATTTTCTAGAAATTCAACCGGGATGGTCGGTGACCAGAATTTCATGCTAATTGTTATGGTAAAGTCCATTTATTTATTTGAATTTTGGTTTGTACCGAATTGATTTAATTATGGATTTTTAGGATATGTTCCTAAATGATTTGATTTTGAGTATTTAATTGAGGAACAACCGGGTATCAGTTGTCAGTATCAAAAATAGATTGGTGAACCAAAGAGAATAGTGGAATTTGTGGAGTTGAGATTGATTATGTATTGTATTACGCCGGCTCGATGATTAAGCATATCATCTCGGAGAAAGGCGTCATGTTATATTGGAATAATGGTAGGATGTATATCACCTTGGTGAATACGGCGTCTTAGAGAATGCACGTGGGCTCGGTGAGTTGGTAAATCACCTGGGAGAATGCACATGGGCTCGGTGATTGAGTATGGCATCTCAAAAAGGGCACGTGGGCTCGGTGATTTGATGCATTACCTTGGAGAATGCACGTGGACCCAATGATTAAAGTATGGCATTTTGGAAAAGACATGTGGGCTCGGTGACTTGATGCATCACCTTGGAGAATGCACGTGGGCTCGACGACCCATCGTGGGGAATGTATGGTACTAATTGAAATGACCGAGGAATGGTCTGATTGACATGTAATCAATTAGGTCGATTGATCGATAGTTCGATCTGTGTGGAATAATTGGGTGCCTATTATGAACTGTATTGATTTGCAGGTGGAATCTGAGGTCAAGGTAAGTCATCTGACCCGTGTGTGCTTAGGCAGCTCATAGTGTATTGGTTTACTAATCGAGTCTTAGGGGGTAGAACTCGCTGAGATGTTGTCTCATTGGTTATTGTATAACCATCTCAGGCCCCTAGATGACAACACCTCCACATTCTCGTCCTTCCATGCATTTTGGTACCCCAAAGAAGTCACAGAGATAGAATATCACTTTCATATCCACCCTCACCTAGAAGGACTAGAGTATATGCTGGTTAAGTCGACTGTCTGGGTTGATGTGGGACCGGATGCCCTAAGGCCCTATGAGTATCGGTCGTGGTACTGTCATTACTTCAATGGGCGAAGAGAGGGTCCTATCCCTGAAGGTGATGTGCCTCAGTTTGTACTGGAAGAGGCGTTCGGGGAAGGAACATCAGATCCTAAGGAAGGATCGATAGTGGATGCTAAAGATCCTAAGGAAAAGGATGATACTCGTACTCCTGTGTACTCGATCGATGATGACAAGCCCTGGAATGAAGAAGAATGGGAGATGGTTGAGCAAGAGGAAGGACCGGAGGAGGAAACTGTTGAGGAGGAACTGCAAAGGAGGAGTCGAGGAGGACCACGAAGAAGAAGACGAAGAGGATGACCTCGAGGAGGATCTGAGTACGACCCGGATGAGGACCGAGATCCCATCCTGTTTTTGCAAACCCTAAGTAGTGAACTGATATATGATAGATCAGACTTCTGTAAATAGTATTGTAAAATATACTATATGGTTTGCCTTATATAAAAGTTTGGTTGTGGTTTTTCAGTTGTGAAAAATATAGCCCTACTTTTCTATCCCATTATTTTATTGTCTGTGGATTTATTTATATGCTTCCACTTGCATATTAAAATGAAAGAGTCGGCGATGCGTCTTAAGACATCGCTATCATATCAACCAGGAGAGGGATGGGTATGCGTTCGAGGATTGGGGCGTGACAAGAAGGGATGGAATGAGTGGGCCAACGATTTCCTTGAGACCCTATTTTATGGGGAGTACCCAAACTTGGGCCCTGAAGCGGCGATGGCGAGGAGGGTGAATTTGACAGGTTTACACGTCCTTAAGAGTTCTCAGGAGACCGAGCTATATTTGATGAGAAGATTCACACAATGAGATTAATAGACAATTAAGATCGGAGTACCGTTTTCACTCAATATATTAAAAATGGTGAAACTCATGAATTTCAATGTAATAAACTTTATTATGAAAAAATAAGGATTGAGCTTTGAATGATGTGATTTCTGTATCAATGCGAAACATCACTATCGAAAGAATCAAACACAGGACTGCCACGAAATTCCAGGGAATGACCGAAGAGATGGCACATTTCACAAGTAAATTAGGCGTGTAAAAAAAAGGGAAAAAGGAAAAGTGAACAAACTCCCATGTACCAGCTATAGTAAAACGATGGCGCTGTTGAATGTATGCCCTAAAGCTACTATGTAGCTATAGTCAAACGATGGCATTATTGGATGTATGCCCTAAAGCTACTATGTAATAGTTACATGTTAGGGATTTCAGTTGTACTATCATTATTATTATTTAATTAATGGCAATGATGTATTCATTCATTTGTCCAATTATTTTATATTTATGAATGATTGCATAAGATCAGTTGTAACTAGACCTATTCTTGAGACGTCAAGAATATATGTGACGGGTTCATAGTTATGATGAATCTTTAAACCGTTCCCGATCAATGGATTATTGAGTGGATATTTATAATCTTGTTGAGACCGGTGTGTTCTTAACTTCACTATTAAGTATTGGATACTTAAGGGAATGATGAGTCACATGTCATTAGGTATTATGATGCCGAGTTAGAACACAAGTGTTTGTATTCGACAAGTTCACTGAACGTGACGCATATGAAACAATTAGTGACATGGAAGCTTTTAGCGTGGTCAATATCTAATTGTTCATGCTTTGGTTTTTGTGTAAATAATCCTTAGACTTGAGGCACAGTGTTAACTTGTATGTCGAACAATTATGGTTCACAAGTGCATATAATCCTGAGTCGTTGATCCGTCTTTATACCTAATGGTCATAGTTTGTTCATATACGAAGTTGCGTGTACGCAATATGGAATCTGTCTCCTTGTTACATGCAATGTATAATAATGATGTCCTATGCGATCTAATTATGACAATGCATTGAAATCCTTGGCCAGGATTGTAATCGAGAACAAATTGTTTATATCTTGAATAAAATGCATGTTAATTAGATTTACGCATATGATCGAATTGGTGACTTGACAAATATTCCATGTTTTTTGTTCAATCGGGACATAGTAAGACAGAATGATTGAATTATACTATAGCCAAAGCTGACAAGTTCATTATGTTCTTAAAGCATTCACACTATCTGGGTAGCCATGACATATTGCTAGATGTCGATCATGACTTGTAGGACCCAAAGATTAATCGGGACAGTTAATTCTTTTGGGAGTATGAATATGTTGGTACAAGTCTTACTACCAGCTTAGTGATGAACCTAGGAATGTCGCACACCATAACCAATTAGGATAACGTGGAACAAGAGAGAAATAATTTTACAAATGTGTTTGCAATTACTGCAATCGCATTGAGTCGACATGAAATTAAATTAAAACGGGATTTAATTTATTTATTTTTATAGTCATGAGCCTACGTGCATATGATGCACACGCATGCCCTAAGTGAATACATGTTAATATACCCTAAATGCGCACACAAAGATTATGTCCTTTTTATTTTTTATTTTTAGGAATTGATTAATTAATTATTTAATTAAATAAATTATGCACACGGTCAGTAATTGTTGCTGACCGTGTGCAACACACATCTTGTGCGTTGTTTTATTTTGAATAAAAAAAAATTGGGGCATGATGGTCAGCAAAGTTGCTGACCATGCGTGAAAGTCATGCATGATCCCACGACCAGCAACGATCATGCATGAACCCATGACCAGCAACGGTTGCTGGTCGTGGGATGGTTTCCCACGATTAGCAACGGTTGCTGGTCGTGGGTGGTTTCCCACACGTAAAACAGTTTTTATAAAAAAACAGTTTGCTAAAAGAGAGAAACGTGCGTGTTCTTGTGTGTTTTGTACATGAGAAAGAAAATGGATTCTCTCATTTTGGGCCATGGCTAAAAACATCAAGGATATGGGAATTGTCTTCACGAGATTGCTAGCACAATCATATTTGTGATTATCCGAAAGTTCTCTCTTCCATTCGCGTCTATTGGTGGTGTGTCTGAACTAGAGATCCGGCGTTTGTGGAATTCAAACCGAAGAACATCCGAACCAATTCGTTTAAAGCGCGCTTCGAAAGGTAATTCGTTTAACTCCTTTTTATCTTCAGATTTTTGATTAAAACACACGAGCAACGCCTTCAGAGAATCATCTATAAAATATATCATTTTGTTTCCGTTGTATTTTTTTTTTTTTAATTTTACCTATTCATGATTCATGAAACCTCAACGAGCGCAGGAGCCTGGTCCTTCACACGTGATCTTCCCTTCTCATTTCACACGGGAGAAACTCAATGAAATGGGTAAAAAGATTTTAAAAAAAAAAAAAAGCCATTTGAGACAATGCAAACAATATTCCGATCATTAAGCGTAGTGAATTTCGATTTCTTTGCGACTTTAGAGCGCTTTCAACAATTTTCCAACTGCATTTCGGGCACAAAGAGCTAGGGTTGATGCGCCTCTCCATCTGTGGCCGAGGGCCCGTAGCCCTCACCTCGCATAGTAGCGAGTGAACTATAATTGTGACTAGGGATGAGGATCGCCGGTGCTTGATTGTGGGCAAGATGTGTCGAGGGTCCATCTAGTCATGATCAACATCTCGATGAAAATTTGATTCTCTCTCTCTACCTCCCTCCCTCCCTCCTTTTGAACATTTTGGTTGAGCTAATGTGACGCCCACACGACGCCACGTGAGTATCATCTGTCACCATGCTAGCTGAAATTGCCACATGAATGGCCACTTATAGTTCTTTTTGTTCTTCTTTCTTTTTGCTGGAAATTTGATTGCAAAATAGTCAAAATGCATAGTTGAGAAGAAATGAAAGGTTCAACCTAGAAAGCAACTGAAATCAAAGCCCAGCAATCCAAATATATAATGCAACCAAAATTTTGTGAGCAGCCATAACATATATCTTCTTTCCTGCATGTCGCAGATTGCTTATCTCGTATCAAACCCATAATTTATGTGGCGTCATCGATCCTCCTAAACGAATTTTAAGGCTCCATCACTGTGCCCATGATGATCAAGAAAGCGCGTGATATGACTTGTCTTGTGCCACACATTTTTACAAAATTGCATAGTGTAATATATACACTTGCAATCCCATTGGGAACTACTAGAAATGGAGGTAATATAAGCAAACAAGTCCAAGTCATCTATGGACGTCCAACCTAGATGCATATCGCAAACCGTGACAAATAGAATGAAAGATCTCGACATGTGCTCATCACTAAATCTGATACTCAACTGCCGAACATTCCTGTAATTAAATTTGTTCTTGAGAGATGAGAGTATGATTTTAATTGCAGATATTTTGATGTGCGTCCCAACATTTGCTTTGCTCTATAGTTGTTAGGATTGAAAGTATTTTATGTACCTCTCAAGTATCATTCTCATTAATGAATATAACTTTCTTTTGACAAAACAAAATTGTTAATAATCCGGTATTACTAATTCATATAATTTAGATAACCAAGATATTTAGAAGAAAATATTCTTAAATTCTCTTTATTTTTTAATATCTAGAAAATAGCAAGAAATTCTTATATTTTCAAATGAAAAATGGAATGTAGAGTGTAGCTTCGATTTAGAACCTATCTTGGATCGCACCTGAGACAACAACACCAAGAGCCTCGACGGCGAGATTGAGACCAAATAGAGATAGAGAGGGTGAGACCACGAGGTTTTTAATTTTGTAATAATAAGTTTCGATTTGATTAGGAGTGGACCTATTACTATTTGAAGTTGTTGGCGTTTTACAATACTTCCAGAAAAAAAAAAATAATAGGCTCTGGACCAATTTTATTTTGGAATCAACCAGGTTAATTCTCACATAGAACAGGTTAGTTCCTTAAGGCTCAACCTCGGAAACCAAACCAAACCTAAATTGTTCACAAATTTTCAACCTATGAACTTTTTTCAAGGAATTGACATTGAACCAAACTTGCAGAGCCCGTTCGAGCTAAAACTTTAGGTCGTTTCCCAAATTCTTCATTCCTATTTGTAATCATTTTGATTTTTGTGTCATTGGAAAGATATCACGTAACATCACTATTCATAATACGGATAGACCCTAACGCCAATACAAATGGATCTTATGTTCCGAAGGTGATTATATGTTGACTAGCTTGACTAGCTAGCTTTCGGAACTCAAAGACTCCTAACTTTCAAATGGCTCGTCTAAATCAAGCATCATTTGTCAGTGATGTGAAGTATTTGCTCATGTCATAGGAGCTGCCAGAGTTTCACCGGAGCATCACTGGCAAAGGCAGAATGAAGGGTTGTTAGGAAATAGTGTTTTAAATTTAGAAACTTGAAATTTTTTGCAAGTTTGAGAACAAAAGAAAATCTACCACGATTTGAACATTTAATGAAGAAAAAACCTCTCGAGCGAGCCTCCAACCTCCGCATTGACAGCCCCCTTCCTTTTTTCCTTGGTTTAGGTGAAAAGGCCAATAGTAATCCTTGATAAAATTAGATTGGAACTACTACGAACACGACGAAGTTCCCTCGTCATTTCCTCTTTCCCTATATGTTGAGAATGTCTTACTCAAATTTAATTGTTCCGTTCTCTCCAATATAGAAAGCTGTTACAGCCTAATGGGCATGATTGAAATTCTTAACGAGTTAATGAAGTGTTGTCCGTAAAAGAAAAATGAAACGTTGGGAGAAAACGAAATCTATATAAAACTCTATATTAGAATGTGACAGAAGTTGAAATGGAAAATTGAGAAAATTTCTTATGAATATTGATTGATTGTATACAAGTACATTGATCCATTTATAATGTAAGAATGAAAGAAGAAAAGGAAATAATATACAATGAATTATACATTTCCTATTTACTAAATCAATCACACAAATCACTCATTCTCCAAATCAATCAATCCGCAATTAGGATCAATACCAGTAGATCGAAATCTCATAATCTTCGATACTATCTCCATTACTCTCCCTCAAGCTAGCGGCCTATATATATCAAGGACACCCAGCTTGCTCAATAAGTATTTATGCTATTTTTGACATAGCGGTTTAATGAAGATATCTACAAGTTGATCCATAGTTCTAATTCCTTTAGTTACAAGGACTCCTTCTCTGATCTTATCTCGGGTAAAATAACAATCAACTTCTTTATGTTTTTTTTTTCTTTCGTGGAAAAGCTTAATTTGTTGTCAATTTGAGTGCAACATCATTATCACAAAACAAATCAGTTGGTCCACTGACTTGTAATCCAAGATCTTAGAGTAATCCTCGTATCCAAACCACTTTGCAAGTAGTCTATGCCATGGCTCGATACTCTGATTCAGCTGATGACAATGATACGGTTGATTACTTCTTCGTTTTCCATAAGATTAATGACTTTCCCAATTTAATGTAGAGTTCAGTAATAGATCTTCTGGTCATTGGGCAAGTAGCATAATCTGTATCATAGAAAACTGTCATCGTCATGTTGCAATCACAAGATAAGAATATTCCAAGCCCTTGACATCCTTTCAAATATTTCACAACCTTTAAAGATGCATTCATATGTGACTATTTTGGGTTATGCATGAATTGACTGAGTATCTACTTTGCATAACATATATCGGGCCTTGTCATGGTAAGGTATATTAATTTCCAACAAGTCGCTAATATCCGAGATGGATCCTTGAGCAATGGATCCTCAATAGATGAAGAGGAATCCAAGTCATAATCATGAGTAGTCAGCTTGGTATTATGTTCAATTGGTATGATAGCTCATTTGCATCCAGATAATCCTTCTTCAGAAATGATTTCTGTGACATCCCGATTTTACAATTCTGGTTTCAATTGAATAAGTCGGGCCTTTCATCTGCGCGCCTATAGCTCTCTTCTCTGAGTTGGCCACTCGCGAGATAACTAGTCTATCAGGTGAAGCCGTTAAGGAATCTAAACGCAATAGACTTGAGAATTCGACCAGGGAACCGACTGCTCGACCGTGCTAATCTGCAAGGGTCATTACAAAGAGACCGATTAGAGACCGGAGATAGGTCGACTCGACAAAAGCATGTGATTAAGTGTGGGTGATTCCACCTGATTGCACAAATCTTGTCGATCGACACTAGACCGATTTCTCTATCGTTTTGGTACCATGTGTCCGTATTTGAAATCTTGAGATTTCCACGACAATCGAGAGTCGCCAATGTGTCGAAGATGTACTTTGTGGCTTGAAAATAATCAACCACAGGTCAATTGCGCAGAAAATTCCTAAAAGCTACCCGGTAGGTTAGGACGCGCTAAAGTCGCGCCAGATTGAAATTAACCGAGAAATTGAACTCGATTTCAAAAATTGAAGGTTCTGTTATGTCACAATTCATTTTAGAAACGTCGACTCATTCTCAGAAGATTTTTCTACAAGCCGAGATTTTTAGCAGAAAAGCAAAGTAAGGTCGTTTTTGATCGGGAAAGTCAGAGGACTGCTTTTGATTGCATCTTTGGGATGCAAGTTGGATCATATGATGGGGAAAAATCATAAGAGGGACAAGGACACCATGGCTGATTTATTTGAGCTTCAATTTGGATTGATTGGTTTAGGAATTGAATGAAATTGATTGAATTTGATGTACAAATGTACCAAATTCGTATGCCAAGGGTACACCACATTTTGCACCTATTAACAAGCTTGTGGAGGAAGCCTGAGGAGAGAGAATGGCTGATGTCATGGGTAGTCATGGTGGGGGCAAGAGAGAGGAGGTTTGGACAAGTGTTGAAGGCTTGTGAGCCCAAGGGGAGCCCCCTCTTCAGCAGACCTTCTTCTCCCTCATTTCATGGCTTTCTCCATTGTTGAGAGAGTTTAGAAGCTCATGAGAACCAGAGGAAACTAGCTGAGCCAGCCCCACCGTCGCACACCCACCGGACCAGCCAAACCCGTCGTTTTTCTCCTCTGTTTTCTTCTCGTTCCAGTTTCTGCTCCAGCCGACCTTTTGCCAAAGATCCGTATAAAAAGTTAACTTCACGGTTGAACCAGTGAACGAACCACCCATCGCTATGAAGAGGACATCCAGACCGTTCCAACAAGCCCAACCTCGCCCTAAACGGATCCGCCGTCCGTCCGGTACGCCATCGCGGTTACCGGTCGCCGGTCCGTCGGTCCGCCTCGGCGGTTGCCCGGTTTCGCCATTTCAGCGTTTTCTTCCGTTTTTCTTCCATTCCAACCCTACCTCCACCCATACCAACCACCAGCGGGTCTCCCTCAACCCCGAGTGCTGCCGATTTCCGGCCAACCCCTCGCCGGAGCTCGGCCAAGCCCGTTCGGCTCGTCTCTCCTCCGGCCAGATCCGGTTTTCAAAGTTGCGGAGGGAGTCCGAGATTGTGGTTGCTGTTCCAGCCCGGATCCGCCCCAACCAGCAGCGAACAGAGAGGGCAGAAAATGGGTATGACAGCAACTGTTTGGCCCGTTTTGGCCGTCTTCCCGAGCCCGGATGCTCGGCCCGCCTTGAGGAAAGTCGATCCTCGCGTCGATCTTGTCGTTTTGTGTGAGTTTTACTCACTAATGCCTTCTTAGTTTGCTAATTATACTTAAAGGTTGATTAGTGTTAATTAAGTGTAATTAGGTTGTTAGATTAGAATTGATTAGCGATTATTAGTTAATTGCATTGCATATTAGTTAGGTGGTTAGTGTACTTAGATAGAGAATTGCCTATAGTATTTATTGGATGCTTCTTGGGATTTTTCCGACCCTTATCGGGTGTTAATTAGGCAATTCGGGTCTAAATGGAATTTTTAGGAATTAAATATTAATTTTCGAAATTAATTATTTAATTATTTATTTTCCGGAAATTCAACCGGGATGGTCGGTGACCGGAGTTTTGTGCTGATTGTCGTGGTGCAGTCCGTTTATTTAATTGAGTTCTACGTTGTCTTGAATTAATTTAATTGTGGATTTTAGGATTTATTCCTAAATAGAATAATCTTTGGTAATTAATTGGAAAATAACCGGGCGTCGGTTGACAGCGCCAAAAATATTTTGGTGAACCATTAAATAGTGGGATTTTCTAAAAAGAAAAATATTGTATTTTGGCTAAGGCCGACCGTGTACCCACACACGAGTATCTTTATCGGGAATGATAAGAATGGTGATTTGATTATTTTCAGCATACTATGAAAGTATGCTAACGGCTTCGGCGAGCTATTATATCATCTATCGGCTACGGACACGGTGAGCTAAGATCGTTTTATCAGCTTGTGCGAGCACGATCTATACATATATCAGCTTGTGGGAGCTAAGATCGTTTTATCAGCTTGTGCGAGCACGATCTATATATATTACAGCTTGTGTGAGCTATTATATTATATATTAGTTACAGCTTTGATGAGCTACTATATCAGTTACAGCTTTAGTGATCTATTATATCAGTTACAGCTTTGGTGAGCTATTATATCAGTTACAGCTTTGGTGAGCTATCTATCTATACAGCTTGAGCGAGCTACCGTCTATAAATTACAGCTTTGGAAAGCATATGTCGTATTAACGATTTGGATTGATAGACGGTAATGAATGATAGATAGTCTTGAATGATAGATAGTATGAAAGGATAGATAGTATGAATTGATAGATGGTACCAATCGTATGGTATCAATTGGATTGAAATGACCGTGAGTGGTCTTGTTGGTATGTAATCGACTAGGTCGATTTGATCGATGCCTCGATCAGTGATGTGATTGCTTGGATGTCTATTTGATATGTGCTAATATGCAGGTGGAATCGAGGCCAAGGTAAGTCCTTTGAATCATGTTGTGCATAGGCAACCCTAAGGTGTATTAGTTTACTAATCGGGTCTTAGGAGGTAGAAACTTTGAGACATAGTCTCATCCCTATTTGGGGACAACATTTCAGGACCCTGATGAAGAATCCGAGGAGAAAGGACCCGAAGAGGAATACCTGAAGGAGAACCCAAGGATGATCCAGAGTAGGATCCTGATGATTTTGGCTATAGAATTTATTTGAGTAGAAACCAACCGTTTTAGTATGGCTTGTATATGTACATGTATGAATGAGTTGTTATAGATGTACATAAGGGTGTTCGTTTTCAAGTTCAATTTTCTAGTCCTACTTGTATATCCCATTGTTTTATTGTGCAGGGATTTTTAATTGCTTCCGCATGTGCATATGAAAATGAAAAAGGGGTCGGCGATATGTAGTCCTGGGATATCGCATTTTAAAATCGACCAAACATGAAGGATGGTCACGTGACCGAGGGTAGGGGCGTGACAATTTCTAGGATAAACTTCCTTTGATTGAGGTTGATGCCTTTCTCAGATCGCACAATCTCAATACCAAAAAAATATTTGGGAGGTCCCAAATCCTGATATGAAAAGTAGGGTGCAAGTATTCCTTGAACGTTACAACATGGGAGTCATTGTTTGCCATAACAAGTATATCATCAACATATATCAGCAAATAAATAGATGAATCACCTAAATTCCATGTAAACAAGGCATAGTTGTGCTTAGAATGCTGAAATCCCACACTAGTTAGCACAGCAGTGAACTTGGCATATCATTACCTAGATGCCCGTTTCAATCCATACAGGGATTTGCATAGACGACGTACCCGAGACTCCCCCTGTCTGCATAATCCCTATGGAAGTTCCATATAAATCTTTTCATCAAGATCATCGTGAAGGAAGGCGTTGTGAACATCCATTTGATGTAGTGACCAGTTTTGAATAGCTACAATGGAGAAGAAGGAACGGACAGTGACCTCTTTAGCAACAAGAGAAAATGTCTCATGATAATCAAAACATTCTCGTTAGGTGAATCCTTTAGCCACCAGTCGAGCTTTATAACATTCAACCGAACCATCTGCACATCCGATCGGTTTACGGTGTAGGGGAAGTGGAACCATATCCCAAGTATGATTCTCTATCAACACATTAAGTTCTGATTCCATTGCGCGTTGCCACCGAGGATCACGTGATGCTTCATGGAATGAGGATGGTTCCTGCTCTTCTAAAAGGCAACTGATGCAACACAGATGTTCTGGTGATAGCCGATTAAAGGAGACGTATGAAGAGACAGGATACTTGGTACCTAGAAAGCGCAATGCAGAACAAATGTAGTCCTTGGTCCACGTAGGTGGGCAAGTTTGTCGTCCAGAACATCGAGGCTGCTTAGCTACTATTTGTTTAGGTACTGGAGAAGAGTTAGATGTAGTTACGGATTGGGCCATAGCTAGAGAATCTTCATATAATTCTGGAGATAATTCTGGTAATTCGCCTTCAGAAATTTTTGTTTCTAGTGGAACAAAGATGGATGGTTCTGGGGCAACAAATAGGTATTGTGAAGTCATAGATAATTCTTCTTCACATAGAAAAGGTCGATGGCTTTCTAATGATGAAGTCGATGAAGATATCATATCTTTGAATGGATCTTCATGAAAGGTGACATCCCTACTTATAAAGAAATGCCCTGTAGAAATTTTCATAACTCAATATCCTTTCTGAGTCATAGGGTATCCCATGAAGACATATTGAGTGGCACGAGGACCAATTTTATCCAAATGACTCACATTTGTTGCATAACATAAGCAACCAAACACTCATAGGTGATTATTTTCTGGTCATTTCTTGTAAAGCATTTCAAAATGAGTTTTTCCATCTATTATCCGACTAGGCATTGGTTAATGAAATAGGCTATTGTGATAACACAATCTCCCCAAAAGGCTTCGGGAATGAAAGCTTGGTATTTTAATGCACGAGGTACTTCCAAGAGATGTCTATGCTTGCGCTCAACAATTCCATTTTATTGTGAAGTGTAGATACAAGAGCTTTCATGAATTATCCCATGGGAAGATAGGAATTTTGTACAATTAGAAGTGAAAAACTCCCACCCATTATCTATACGAATTAGTCGTTACCAGATTTTTCGAATTGATTCACAATCAAGGAAATGAAGTTCGAAAGATGAGTAAATGTTTGACTTTTGGATTGCATAAGATATACCCAAGTTGCCCGCGTATAATCATAAAAAATTGTGAGAAAAAAAAACGAAACCCATCACGATGAAGAGTGTGATAAGGACCCCAAATATCCATATGAAGTAAGGAAAATGCTCTATGTGCTCGAGATGTACTTATTGGAAAAGATGCTTGAAACTGTTTAACCGAGAGGACACATTGGGCATTTAGGATGAGGGAAACATGTACTATGACCTAATCTTTGATGAAAATGGAGATTTTTATTTCGACTAATAGCATTACAAGAAACGCTTTTATTTAATAATTCTAAATCTCCTGGGGAATCAATCCAGAAATATAGTCCTTGCGCAACATTATCCAAGCCTATCAGTTTCCCAGTCAAATAGTCCTGAAAGAAACAATTGTTGGAATTAAATATGGCACGACATGAATTATCCATGCAGATTTTTGAGATAAAGAATAGGCTGAATTCAAGATTAGGAATGCATAGGACATTTCGAGAACAAAATTTGAGCAAAGATGAATAGTTCCAATCTTGGTAACATGGGTGACATTTCCATTTGGAAGTCGTATCGATATGGGAGATCGTGATCCTTTGTCAACATGAGGAAATAGATGCTCATTGCATATTATATGATCGCTAGCCCCTAAGTCGATAATCCATGTATCTATTGGAAAAGAATTCTCGTTGTAAAGAAAAGTACCTGAGAATCCTGCACTTTTGTCCTCAATTTTTAGTTAATTCAGAATTTTCACGATATTCTGGTACTGATCCTGAGTAATTATCTGTTGTGCTCCATCAATCCTTTGTGTGGAGACCTAATAAGCTAAGGATTCTTTTTCTTTTTCTTTTTATCAATGGGCTTCCCATGCAATTTCCAACAAGTATCAACGGTATGATCTAGGCGTTTGCAAAAATCACAATGTTTATTTTTGAATTTATCGTTTTGCCCACTACCTTTCCCCGATTATGTGGCACCTTATGAGCTGTTGAATCCTCTATAAACGGGAGCAAATGTGGCCTAATACGGGCTGTCCGATCCAGCTAAGATGATGGGCGCTTGAGGGCCATCCGATGCGCCGTGAGGATCCTAACCATTCGATCCCACCTGCAAATTCCAATTGTCCAATCCACTACGATTCGGCCAAGTGACGATGGATGCTCCATTGCAAGAATCTAAGATTGAAACGCTAAGTAAGATTCGTTGTGGATGAGTAAGAACCTCGTAGCCTTTTCTCTGTCCCTAATTTCCTTGTATTGTCTTAGTGTGTTTTCGGGTCCCTCTAGGCATTCCTCAACCAATTCGAGTTCGTTCCAAAGGGAGAAGAGACGGTTGAAGCAAGTGGTAACCAAGAGTTTCCCTTGCTTCGGCTCCGTCAATGCTTAAGTAGTGCTGAAGAGTCTTGCTCGGTCGAGACGTCCATACATCTCGCAGATGTTATCCCAGATCCGCTTTGAATCTTCGGTCGGCGGAAGCCCGGCACCGCAACATCGGGGCAAGAGTTTTGTTGAGCCAAGTGCGAACCAACCGGTTGCACTTCTGCCAATGCCGCTGAACGCATTTGTCGGCCAAAAAGGGGACAGCTTTATCGAGGAAGCCATCCTTATCTTTGGTGACAAGAGCCTGCCGAAGGTCCCGAGCCCAAGAGGAATAATTGTCTGGTCCAGTGAGTTGAAGATTGATGAGGTGTAATTCGAGTCCGTCGGCTGGCAATGTGTACAGGGGATCGCCGAGCTCGGGATTGCCGTTGCCGCCGATCGGAAGGACCATCGGCATGAAACCGGGTTGAAAGGTGGGGTAGGGATTCGTCCCTTGACCCAGTATGGATCCGAGTCTCTAACCCAGATTCATCTCAGGTATTTCAGTCGGGTCAGTTTCGTGCGAAGTGTGCCTACTATTATTGGGCCGAGCACTAGAGCCTGAGGAGTTTTCTCCTGCATGTGGATATTAGGCCCACGCCTATCCTGGCCCAGCAGCCCACTGATACCAATGGATTGGGGGAAATGGGGGAGCCCATTGAACTAGACCAAGGATCTGGACTGAAGCAAGAGGAAGCCTGGCTTGGTTGTCACTCCCTTCTAGATGTTGAACAGAAGACCTCTCCTCTCTAGATAGAACAATCGAATCCGATGGTGAAGGGTTTTGATTTTGAGGTAAGGTGGGCGTCTTTGATGTTTCCTCTGTTGAGGAACTCTCTACGTGCTTATTTTTTGTCATGGTATCAAAAAAAATTGAATTCCAAATCGACCTGCTGGATTGTTTTGCAGGATGAGGACTTGCAATAACTACCTAGAAAGGAGAATGAAGGCAATTCTGGAAAATGCGAAAGTTAGGTCGGGAAGAACTGCTCGATACCATGACAAAAGTTGAAATGGAAAATGGAGAAAAAAAATTGTATATTGATTGATTGTATACAAGTACATTGACAAGATAATTTACCTCGTAAAGGGTAAGAAAGAAACTCGATTCATGAAATAATTGCGCTATAATCATGGACCAACGTTTTATGAGGATGATCCTCAATTTTTCCGCTCTAGTCAGATCAGGGATTAGAAACTTTCCTATTTGAATCAGAAAGCAATGAGATATACATTATTCGTTTAAACATATCAGAAATTATTTTAAAAAAATTATAAGAAATTCATTAAAAAAATCGTTTAAACATGTCAGATATTTCCCTCAAGCCAGTCCCAATTCCCACGGGACTGGTGCTTGGGTCGAGGTCGATGATGTCTTCTTAATCGATGATCCAGCAGCAGCTCATTGCTGTGGAGCAGAACACCCCAGCCAGCCAGGATTCCCTCCTGACCGCCATCTGGGTGCTGACGTCATCCCATTAATTACCCCTGTGCCCCTCCGTAGTCAAGCATGTATCAGATACTTCCTATAAACAAGTGACCGTAATCCATTTTTTCCATGTCCGGTTCCAGCTCTTGAACCAAAGAGTTGCTCTCTATATATTTGGCTGGTGGACATAATTATTTTACGTCCTTATAGTCGTTATAATGACAAAAATTTTCGTGCAAAAATCTTAATATTGAGAATCCAATGGTATGAAATTCGAAATTTGTTTTTGACCAATGTGGAAATGATGGATACACGTTCAAGCATAGGCAAATCAAAAGGAATTCGACAAAACCAAATTACATTACACAAAAAGGGATCAAAGAGTGCTGATATGCATAGAATTGAATAATCCTCGTTGTTTTAATGATGAGTTCTTTTTTTGGTTGAAGATAACTTTTCAATTACTAACTCAAAGATGGATTACAATCAATACCAAATTCAAGTTATAAAATTAATCAAAGGGAATGACTCGGGCAAGCAACCCCATTGGATGGAATGGTTCCAATTCGGTGGGACTTAACTACTCAATTCATGGCTTGATTTGTTTTTCAGGGCTCATATTTCATTTCAATTCCTCCTAGCTGCCAATAATACACCACAATCTTATATGGTAGATCGAGAAGTCTAAGGAGTTTCCACCAGGCCCATGATGCAATTAACAATTGCTAAGTTATCCGAGAACTAGCTCCATGTGCAAAACACTTCGCGGATCAGTTGGTGTACTTCTGCAGATCTCAACTCATGGCTTTGCTTTATCCACAACAAAGCTTCTCTTATCGCTAGAGTTTCGACCACGAAAGCGAGGGGAAGCATGGATGTTCTTTGCAAACCCATCTATGAGAGTTTCATATTCGTTTCTCTGATTCCCATGACAGAGCCTTCCATCATTGAGCTACACCATGAGCCATCAACCTTTGGTTTCAGAGATCTCGGAGACGGCGGGTTCCAACTTTTCATTGGAGGATAGATTTCTGCAGTTGAGCGAGCCGTGCTACAGTTCCATCTTCTAAACAGCTAGGTCGTGAAACTAGCTTTTTCAACAAATAAGCTTGGACTGTATGCGTCTTTGAAAGATCAAGGCGTTCTACGACAATTTGTAGACAATTATAACTGTTAAATTAATGTCTCGATTTTGAATTCGGATAACGATTTGTTAAACCGAATTTATTGATAAAGATTTCCCAAGTAACAGAAAAGTTTCGCTGGACTTTTGAAGATTTACAAAAGAGGAAATAAATATAAAATAAAGGTTTCCTCTTTGGGCACACACATATAAAAAAAGGGAAAAGAAGCCCTACGTAGAAGAGTTGCTGCTGAAACCCTACGAGGAGCCGCTGCAGCACAACGTCAAGTGAAGCCACCCACGCGATCAAGAAAAAGAGTTCTTGTTTTCGGCGTTTGGTTTTGAGCTTGAACGCGCGGTAATTTTGTGCCGTGAGTTTATACCCAAGTAAGTTGTTTATTTTATAAACACTTTGGGTTTGGGGTTAAATCTAGGTGTGGGAAACACTTGAGCGATTGAGCGATTGTAAACTCTGATTCTCCTATTTTAGTGGATTATTTGCTGCTGGCTCTCCCCGTGGATGTAGGTACCGATACTCGGACCGAACTACGTAAATTTTTGGTGTCCTTATTTTTCTCGTTAATTTCTCTAGGGTGATTTCGCGTTGACGTAAATTGCAAGATCCTGACGTTTCCGCATATTATATCCCAACAATTGGTATCAGAGCTTGGGGTTGGATTTCTTGATTGTGATTTGGAGCTTTTGCTTGTTTGAGTATTATCTGGAAATTTGTTACTGCAATCATGTCTGAGAGGAAATCTGAAATTGAGAAATTTAACGGGAGCAACAATTTTGTGTTATGGAGCATCAAGGTGCGAGCTTTATTGACAACACAAGGTTTGGCCAAGGCACTAGATGGTGAAGATGAGTTGCCGATTATAATGAAAGCCTTAGAGATGGTAGAGCTGATGGAAAAAGCAAAGAGTATAATCCTGTTAAATTTGACGGATGAGGTTTTACTAGAGGTTGTTGAGGAGAAGGATGCCGCAGCATTATGAGCAAAACTTCAAGCACTCTATGTGAAGAAAGTTTTGAACAATCGCTTGTACATGCTGAAGAAGATGTTTCAATTTAGATATACTGAAGGTACGTCTATCAGAACCCACCTAGATGAATTTAATAAACTTATGTTGGATCTGAAGAACGTCGGTAAGCTACTTGATGATGAAGAGCAGGGCATGATGTTGTTAGCCTCTTTACCGAGTCATGGGAGCACTTTCGATTCAATGTTGCGGGGGCGTACTACTATTACCTCAGAAGAGGTAAATTCCGCCTTATTCTCTAAGGAGTGGCAGAGAAAGTTGCGAGATGACAATCCGGCACAAGGAACAGCGCAAGCACTAACGGTTCGGGGTAGAGAACAACATCGAGGGCCTAGTAGCAGCAGAGGTAAAAGCATATCAAAATCACGCCATAGAAAGTCCAAGGGACGCGTGAAGTGCTTTGAGTGTCACGAGGAGGGGCACATCAGAAGAGACTGTCCTAAGCGGAGGAATAAAGTTGATAAGCAGAATGCCACAAGTAGTGTGGCAAACGTTACCGAGGGGAGCAATAGTGATGTTGAAGCTGTCTTATGTGTGACTGCTACTTCGTTAGGAGACGAATGGGTACTAGATTCAGGGTGTTCTTATCATATGACGCCTCATAAGAACCGGTTTACTACTTACCAGACTGCAGATGGTCGTAGAGTTCTTTTGGGGAATAATGCAGTCTGTAAGGTTGTGGGGATAGGGACAATTCGGATCCGGATGCACGATGGGGTGGTTCACACATTGACAGATGTGAGGCATGTACTAGAGCTCAAGAAGAACCTTATTTCTCTGGGGACACTCGATGACATCGGGTGCAGGTACACTGCTGAAGGTGGAGTACTAAAGATCTCTCGAGATGCCATGACAGTGATGAAAGGGAATAAAGTGAATACTCTCTATCATCTACTGGGAGAGACCGTGACCGGAACCGCTGCTGTTTCATCATGTGAGTCAGACTCTAACTTGACTCAATTATAGCATATGCGTTTAAGGCACATGAGTGAGACAGGTATGACGATGTTGAGTGAAAGGGGGTTGTTGAAGGGTCAGAAGACAAGAAAGCTGGACTTATGTGAGCAGTGCATCTATGGGAAGCAGCACCGAGTTAAGTTTACTACAGCTATTCATTCGACCAAACGATCGGTTGAATATATTCACTCAGATGTTTGGGGCTCGTCTTTGGTTCCTTCGAAAGGAGATGCCCGATATATGCTGACTTTAGGAAGGTATGGGTTTACTTTACGAAGCACAAATATGATGTGTTTGATCGGTTCAAGAAATTTAAGGCATTGATTGAGAAGCGATGATAAACAAATCAAGTGCCTGAGAACCGATAATGGCATGGAGTTCTGTGGTAAAGATTTTACCGAGTTCTGCGAGAAAGAATGTATTGTAAGACACCGCACAGTACCTGGGACACCACAGCAGAATGGCGTTGCAGAACGGAAGAATAGAGCTTTGCTTGAGTGAGATCGATGCATGCTTTCGCATGCAGGACTTGGCAAGGAATTTTGGGCTGAAGCGGTGAACATGTCGTGTTACCCTGGTTAATCGATCTCCATCATCTACTATCGAGTGGAAGACTCTGAGGAAGTATGGTCAAGGAAACCTGTTGATTATTCCGGATTACGTATATTCGGATGTCTTGCGTATACTCATGTGAGTGATGGTAAGCTTGAGCCGAGGTCGAAGAAGTGCATATTTATGGGTTATGCACATGGGGTGAAAGGCTACCGACTGTGGTACATTGATCCCATATCACCCGGTTTTCTAATTAGCAGAGATGTGATCTTCGACGAGACTACAATGCTTCAACATAGGAGTTCTGAGACACAACAAGCAGAGAAGACAGATCATGGTGTCGTGAGTGAGGTGGAGCTTCAGATGGAGACTCCGGAGACCTCGAAGGTAACAGAAGTTGAGACTGCAGATGAAGCCATAGTTCCTGAAGTCGATGATAGTGAACAACCAGCAAAGCCGCAGCAAACTATAGCCGCAGATAGACAGAGAAGGCACATTAAATCACCGGTACGTTATGGTTATATAGATATTGCTTATGCATTGACTGTAGGTGATGAGGTGGAGACAGATGAGCCTTCATCTTACTCTGAGGCGATGGCTAGTTCGGAGTCATCGCAGTGACTAGGGGCTATGAGTGAAGAGATAGAATCACTTCATCGAAATCAGACATGGGAGCTGGTCAAAGTACCCAAGAGCCAAAAGATTGTTAGAAGTAAATGGATCTTTAAACGGAAAGAGAGCATTTCCGGTGTCGAGGCAACAATGTATAAGGCGAGACTTGTGGCGAAGGGATATACACAGCGTGAGGGCACTGACTACAATGAGGTGTTCTCTCCTATGGTAAGACATACTTCTATTCGTGTTTTACTTGCCTTAGTTGCCTCGTAGGATCTCGAGTTAGAGCAACTAGATATGAAAACTGCGTTTCTTCACGGTGAGTTGGAGGAGCAGATTTACATGAGGCAACTTGAGAGGGATTTGCTATTCCGAGATAAGGAATATCATGTTTGCTTGTTGAAGAAATCTTTGTATGGGCTAAAACAGTCTCATAGGCAGTGGTATAAACGTTTTGATGCTTTCATGGTTAGTCAAGACTACTTGAAAAGTCAGATGGATAGCTGTGTCTATTATAGGAGATTGGAGAATGGTTCTTTGATTTATCTACTTTTATATGTCGATGATATACTAATAGCAGCTAAGAATATGTCTGATATTGATGTGCTGAAAAGGCAGTTAAATGCTGAATTTGAGATGAAAGATTTAGGTGCTGCAAAGAAAATTTTGGATATGGAGATTTTGCGTGACAGGACTACAGGAGTTTTACGTCTATCTCAAAAGAAATACATTCAAAAGATCGTAGCACGTTTTAATATGCAGTCAACAAAATCTGTAAGTACACCTTTAGCGAAGCACTTTAAACTTTCAGATAAATTATCACCGCAGACTGAGGAGGAGGAGGAGCATATGTCCCGTGTTCCTTATTCTAGTGCCGTGGGTAGTATTATGTATGCTATGGTATGCACTAGGCATGATATAGCATGGTTAGTCGCTATATGAAGCGTCCCGGTAAAACTCATTGGGAAGTGTGAAGTGGATCCTCGATATTTGAAGGGGACAAAGACGTGGGTATAGTATACCGAAGGGACGAATGGCAAAGTGAGACCACCGGTTTTGTGAATTCGGATCACGCCGGTGACTTGGATGATTGCAAATCTTTAGTAGGGTACGTGTTTACGCTAGCGGGTGGTGCGCTTAGTTGGAAAGCGTTCTTACAGGATCACATTGCCTTGTCTTCGACTGAAGCAGAGTACATGGCACTAACCTTTGTAGCGAAAGAGGCGATATGGTTACAAAGTTTGCTCTTGGAATTTGGGTTAGAACAGAAAAGTGTGGATATACACGGTGATAACCAAGGTGCGATATATTTGGCGTATAATCCAATTTATCACGAGCGAACGAAGCATATCAACATCAGGTACCACTTCATCCGAGATGTCATAGCTAAGGGTATTGTTACTGTTAAAAAGATTGCTACGGCAGATAACCCGGCAGACATGATGACTAAGTCTGTTCCTTTGGCGAAGCTCAAGCTCTGCTTGAGCTCTATTGGCGTCTGAGTGAGCGCCCATCGGGGCGTTAGGAGAGTGAGCGCCCGTCGAGGCGTTGGGAGAGCAGCATGGATGATGAGCACTATAACTTGGCTTCAAACATTGAGCCAAGGTGGAGAATTGTTAAATTAATGTCTCGATTTTAAATTCGGATAACGATTTGTTAAACCGAATTTATTGATAAAGATTTCCCAAGTAATAGAAAATTTTCGCTAGACTTTTGAAGATTTACAAAAGAGGAAATAAATATAAAATAAAGATTTCCTCTTTGGGCACACACATATAAAAAAAAAGGGAAAAGAAGCCCTACGTAGAAGAGTTGCTGCTGAAACCCTACGAGGAGCTGCTGCAGCACAACGTCAAGTGAAGCCACCCACGCGATCAAGAAAAAGAGTTCTTGTTTTCGACGTTTGGTTTTGAGCTTGAACGCGGTAATTTTGTGCCGTGAGTTTATACCCAAGTGAGTTATTTATTTTATAAACACTTTGGGTTTGGGGTTAAATATAGGTGTGGGAAACACTTGAGCGATTGAGCGATTGTAAACTCTGATTCTCCGATTTTAGTGGATTATTTGCTGCTGGCTCTCCCCGAGGATGTAGATACCGATACTCGGACCGAACCACGTAAATTTCTGGTATTCTTATTTTTCTTGTTAATTTCTCTAGGGTGATTTCGCGTTGACGTAAATTGCAAGATCCTGACGTTTCCGCATATTATATCCCAACAATAACAATTGGGTGCACCAGTAGTACATTATATTGTGAAAGAAAATCAAAGATGGTCTGCCCAAAAGCAATTATCTTCTACGACAATTTGTCATGGAACTCGAACCGCGAATCTGCTAACAAACAAAAAGCAAAACCCCGGTGTATATGCAAAAGGCAAACAAAAAGCAGAAAAATCCCGGTGTAAATGGAAAAGGCAGACAAAAACCCCGCGGGGGGAGGGGAGGTCGTGGATGGACGGTTGACCCTTTATTCAATGGAGAGGCTGCTCTGGCTAGTGGATGGATGAATCTCCAAGAACGGTTACTACAACGATGATGTTTTTTCTTTTTCCTGCTACAATCCCTCTTTTGTCCTCTTCGCATAACCCCAATGTCGGCTGGGATAATAGTCACATGGATTACAAATGACACATGGCCTGTAGGGTGAAGGTTTCAAAATCATCTGCGCAATGCGTAAAGAGAGATAAAACTCTTTTACCTAAAATTTGCCAAAAAGCCAAACGCAGAGGGAGACATAAAGGTCATGTTTAAATATATGCCCACAAACAAAAAGCAAATCTCTAATATGACGGAGGGGGTTGGGATGTGTAGAGAAGCATTGAATTCCACTCCAATTTCCAACATCTGGTCTTCTCAAGTCTCTGTTTATACCTACACGTACTTCTTTTGGTTTTTTTTTTACCTCTTTTTTTTAATGTTTGAAGAGTGTACTGACATTCAATGCTGCTCACTTAAAAAGCTCGGTGATGAAATATGCAGTGTACGACCAAAATAATAATAATATAAGCAATGCCTTAAGATCATATTCTCAAGATAGAAGAGGCAAAATATATCATCAAAAGCTAATCTACTTTTGATCGCCCACACACCAATCATTGCAAAGAACCTAAAGCAAGCATTGTCGTTCGCATTTTCCCATAAAAACATTTAACAATCTGAGTGAATAAATTCAATTTTTGCCTCAAGATTACGAAAAGCTTTTTTCTAAGCAGACCGATCCAATTCCTACTGCCTCTCTTGGAAGAAAAGGAATATTCAGACATATAAGAAAAACTGTCTACCATGTTGAAGGTATCAATGGATGAGGGATCAACCAAAGAAAAGCGAGTCTCGAGAAATTTGTCTATGATACAAGTCAAGGAAAATGAAAAGAAAAATTGTGGCAAGTATGTTATCCCACATGCACGGCCTTTTCTCGGCCTCAAAATAGGGACTACTTGTTAGCCACTAAATTATTCTTTATTTTTTGGCTCGTATCATAGAAAATTTTAAAGTAGCATAATCCTATTACACGGGTTTGCGTGCATACTACTAGGATTGATCGAACATTTCTAATTTTAAATAATCATATCAGACAAAAAGAAATGGGGAGGAGAGATTTTAGGGATTCATAACAAATCACACAGTTTTATTTTTAGAGAGAGAGTGCGCTCTTTTGCCTCTCAATGCTTACAAACCTTGCCTTATATAGGCATAAACAACACGCTAGAATATTACATACTCTACTTGGCGACAAAGGCCAATTATTTGTATTTGACAAGCTTTCTACCAACGAGGCGACTTCTGCACACACTAACATGCTTTTTTTTGCTTCTACTACAATGTTACAGTACTATGCTACAATGCCAAATAGTACATAAACAATATCAAACGGTATATGAACAGTGCGCTACAGCACTCTAGGTCAAACTTTATGTCCCCTTCACGTGGGTCTTCTACCTTTCTTGTTTTGTCTTGGATAATCTTCTGGCAGAGTCTTGTTTTATTTGTTATGTCTATGAATAGGCTCTTTAATACTATTGTCCGAGTCATCTGAGTCTTCGCCAAACTTCTGCCTTCAATATTCCTTGAGTATTCTCTCAACTTCCAAAACTTCGAGGTTTTCGGTGTCTGAATTATCTAGAGGTTAGTATGAACTAGGCGGGATGTTAGGAGGATTGTGATTGCCTTATATATATATATATATATATATATATATATGGTTATGCTTGCTAATGCCTACAAAACCCGGTAAGATGTTTCGACCATGCTGTTGCTAATCTTCTAGTAGCCGGATTTCTTGGACAACTAAAAGGTTGGTGGGATAATTACGACGAGATGAACAAAAAACACAAATTTTAACTGCTTATAAGGTAGATGATTTTGGTCAACGCATGGATGATGATCAATGACATCTCATCCAAGATGTTGTCAATACCCTTATCTATTCCATTTCACAACACTTCGTAGGAGATCCTTCACATATTAGAGATAGAAACCAAGATCTTCTTTCCAATATGCGTTGCAAATCCTTAGAAAGATTTAGAGAATACAAATGGCTTTTCTTTCAAAGGGTTCTTATTAGACCCGACTACAATCAACCCTTTTGGAAAGAAAAATTCTTAGCAAGTTTACCTCAGTTATAGGAGACCAAGTTAGAGATAAAATTAGAGAAGAATACAGCGGTCAAATTCCTTATGATATCCTTTCTTATGGAGAAATAGTCTCTTATGTTTATAGACAATGAACACAAATGTGTAATACTATCAAATTACAAAGACAACTCAAGGAAGAACAATCCCTCACCAATAGGAGTCTAGGAGATTTTTGTGCCCAATATGACCCCTCTTATAATGAAAAAACAAAAATAAAATGTAAGGGAACTTGTCCTCCTGAGAAAGAAACAAAGAAACATCGCAACAAACCTCAACCCCGTAGGAATAACCAAAGACACCAGAATAACCAAAATAGGACTCACACTGATAAGAAAAATTTTAAAGACATTAAGTGCTACTCTTGCGGTAGAAAATGTCATATTTCAAAATACTGTAGGATTAATAAAAAATTAAATGAGTTTTCTTTAGATAACAATACTCTTAACTTTGTTAAATGACATCTTCATAGAAAATGATGATACTTCTTTCGATGAATTTCTTGAGGAAGAAGGTCTTGAGATCAATGAAATAGATTCCTCTTCAGATTCCGATTATGAATACGCTTCTCGTAAAAACCCATTCTGAAGTAAACGTCTTAACAAAAGAAGAAGAATTCCTTCTCAAAGACCGCGACAAAATACTTGACCATGAAGCCAAAAAAGAATACTTAGATAGACTACACTCTTCTATGAATATTACTTCCAAACCTAATACTTCCTACAATCTTAAAGACATTTTGAATAGAAACACAAAACCACATCAGACCTATAAATATTAATGACCTCCAAAACGAAATAAAACAACAAAAGTTAGAAATACAAGCCTTGAAAGAGACTCAATTAGAAATGAAACAGGAAATTTCTGATATAAAGTCTCTTGTCATAAAAGGAAAAACAAAACTTGATGACCAAAATGAAATCACTAGACCCTTGACACCTCACGATCCAGCCTTTCTTATGTTGTTAACAGAAATAACATCTAGAAAATGGATAATAAATATTAAGATAAAAATCAATAATGAGTATATTATTGAAACAACAAGACACTCTTTGATACAGGCCGACCTCAATTGTATCAAGGAATGCCTTGTTCCAACAAGATACTTTGACAAAACTTCGAATCCTTAAAATCAGCCTCGGAGACAAACTGAATATACAATACAAGTTACCCGAAGCCCTAATAATAAAAGACCAAATGTCTTACAAAACATCTTTTCTTTTAGTTAAAAACATGAGGCAACAGGTTATCCTTGGAACACTTTTTTATACAATTAATCCAACCATTTATCTGTTACTAATGAAGGTATAGAAACTCATGCTTTAAACAAAAAAATCACCTTCAATTTCATAACAAAACCACAAAAAAAAGAAGTCTTAATATTTTGCAAGAACATTCCATTTCAGAAATAAATTGCCTTATAAAAGACAAAGAAAACCAGCTTGAATTTTTAAAAGAAGATTTAGAATTCAAAAGGATAGAAGAAAATCTTTTGAAATCTAAAGTTATAGAAAAGATTGCTTCATTACAAAAATACATAGAGAAAACCATATGCTCTACCTTACCCAATGCCTTTTGGGAAAGAAAAAAAGCATATTGTAGACCTTCCTTATGAACATGATTTTTCTGAAAACAAAATTCCTACCAAAGCCCGCCCACACAAATGAACCAAGAAGTTTTAAAATTTTGTCAAGAAGAAATACAAGATCTTTTAAATAAAAAACTCATAAGAAAAAGTCAATCATCTTGGAGTTATTCTGCTTTCTATGTCAATAAAAATGCTGAACTAGAAAGAGGAGTTCCTAGGTTAGTTATTAATTATAAACCTCTTAATACAGCCCTTAGATGGATAAGATACCATATACCTAATAAAAAAAGATTTACTAAACAGACTTTGTAGATCAAAAATATTTTCTAAATTTGACACGAAATCAGAATTTTGGCAAATACAAGTCAAAGTGAAAAAGATAAATACAAGACAGCTTTTCCGTACCTTTTGACCAATATGAATGGAATGTTATGCCATTCGGCCTCAAAAATGCCCCTTCGAATTCCAAAGAATTATGAACGAGATTTTCAATTCCTATTCAGAATACATCATAGTTTATATAAATGATGTTCTAGTTTTCTCTTCCAATATAGAACAAGACATTTCAAACATTTATCTACTTTCATAAAAATAATCATACAAAACGGTGCAGTAGTCTCTCCTACTAAAATTGCACTCTTCAAGACCAATGTTAGATTTTTAGGTCATTACATCCATTTAAGCACCATCACTCCCATAGAAAGATCAATCTCTTTTCTTGATAAATTCTCAAATGAGATTAAAGACAAAACTCAATTACAAAGGTTTTTTGGTAGTCTCAATTATATTTTAGATTTCTTTCCCAATATAAATATCCTTTGTAAACCTCTACATCAAAGGTTACGAAATGATCCTCCACCATGGACCTCTGTCCATACTGACATTGTCAAACAAATAAAAATACATGTGAAAGATATACCATGCTTACATCTTACTGACCCTTCCACTTTCAAAATAGTAGAAACAGACGCGTCGGAATTAGGATACGGTGGCATTCTCAAACAAGTCAATAACAACAAAGAACAAGTTATTCAGTTTATATCAAAACATTGGAATTCCACTCAACAAAATTATTCAACGATCAAAAAAGAAATACTTGCTATAGTTTTATCTATATCAAAATTCCAAGGAGATTTATTAAATCAAAAATTTCTCTTGAGAATTGATTGCAAATCAGCCAAAGACATTTTACAGAAAGACGTTTTAAATGTTGCATCAAAACAAATTTTTGCCAGATGGCAAGCCATACTTTCAGTATTCGATTTTGACATTGAATTTATAAATGGTTCTTCAAATTCATTGCCTGATTTTCTCACAAGAGAATTTTTACAAGGGATACCAATATGCCAAGATCCAAAAAAAGACAAAGACAAAGGCAAAGGCAAAGCCACCGCCGAATCCTCCAATACACCACCAAAGCTGAAAGACTTAACATCCGTCAAGACATGGCTTGAAATGGCGTAAAACAACCGACACTCCTACACCAAACACCTTTGAAAATATAACACATATCACCCGATCCCATGTTAGCCTTTAATCAGCTAGCCGACATGATACCAAAAGAAACCATTTTATTACTTGCACAGTCTATACAAAATAAGACAAAGAAAGAGCCATCCAATGCCATCGAGGTAAGCAACAATCCTTCCCGTCGGTTACACAAAAACCAAATGAGAATACAAAAGAATTTCGAATGAGGTGGTTATTAGGCCACCGGCAACCCCTCAATCTCAAAAATCAAAGTTTTTCCCCAAAACATCATTTCAAAAAATATTAACTGTAGAAGATGGATTCTTTGATGAAGATCCAATCAAATTTGCAAAAAACATCTTTCTAAAAACTGGTTATTCAAACCACACAATACAAACAAAACCCTTGCCTATTATGAACAAATTCTAGTGGAGACATTTTAATCAAGAAGATTTATCCATTTTGCCGACAAAAACAATCAGAAAACATTATATACTCCATTATTTCCATCAAAGTCATACCCCCTCACACCGAGGAGCTTCACCTCATACACCCAGAAAATTCCAAACCAGACTTACCCAAAGCCTACCATATTCTTCCTCATACACCCATCGGGACTACCAACAAGTTTGGTGAAACGTTTTCTTCGAGACAAAATACAAATTTCCAACACTCCTAGTTGTTATTCTTCAAAAATAACTTCCCAAGACAAAGCCTACCAAATTGGTTTGACTCTTGGTGGGATCTCTTTGGTCATTTAGACATAATTTTACACCCTACAGTCAAACAAGGTTATGAGGTTTTCGTAAATACTTCGTACCAACACCACATGATATAAGGTTCCCATGCCTTATGCATTTCTTTATAATATTCAGAATCTCTTGGTAACATGACTTGGGAATTTGAATACAATACATCCACAAACCGGGGTACCAGTCCTTGTCCGAAAATATAAAACAAAATGGTGGGATGGATTCAAACACCATGAACAAGGATCCGAAAGCTGCGGTTAGAACATGGCTAAACAGCCGACCAAAAAACATGATAACCACGGTCCGTCAAATACATCCTTTTCTGGGAGAAATCCATGGCAAGTGCAGCACTTGCTGCGTCTAAAGCAGAGAGGAATACCGTAACATCCTCGAGACAATGCTATCGGAAGTGGAAGAATCACAATGTGGATCTTCCAAATCTCAAGACAATATAGACGAATCCTCATTCCACATCACAAAGGGAAACACCAATGAAGATGACCGCTACGGGATCAACCTAGACAGAGATTAAATTCAAGACATCACATGACGACACTGTTGGCGAGCGGCGCAAAGGCTATACATCGTAGCATACACGTTCACTATACATTGTTCACTCGATCTGTTCACTTTACACTTTCAAAGCCTTTTGAGCACTTTTACTTTGTAGCACCCTTATAAATACAGCCTCCTCGACATAGAAGAAGGGACCTCGAAATTTTCCAGATTTCTCTCTTCTTCCTCTCCCTCTCGCACTTGTAACCCATCATCCCTTCCATCTCCAAGCTCTCTTACCTTGTTTCCCCGGTTTCAAAGTAAGTTAGTTTTTCACATACATAGTTTGATACGGGTTACCAACTTACATGATAGTTGGTTAACCATTTCTTGTAATACAAACATCAATACTCCCGGAGTGCGGATTACCCCTAGTGGATGACTTGATGCTTTAGTTTTGCATCTTTCAATACATGTAATTTCAGCTTTTTCAGCTTTATATAATACAAGTTCATACCACCTTCATGGTTGGTTTTTGTTTATGCATACTCTTACTTTATATTTTATATATTGTCTTTGCTCTTTACATTATTTTTAATTCACGATTTTATTTAAATTATTTACTTTCTTGAGTTATTTACTTCCTTGTTATTATACATCATTTCCCCCGCTTTCATATAGATCTGTTAGTCTTTATATACTCTCTTATTCTCTCATATAGTACTTCGATCCTAACCC
This sequence comes from Eucalyptus curtisii, assembly GCA_017140595.1. Lineage (NCBI taxonomy): Eukaryota > Viridiplantae > Streptophyta > Magnoliopsida > Myrtales > Myrtaceae > Eucalyptus > Eucalyptus curtisii. The sequence goes on along the minus strand of CM029495.1, from coordinate 12,666,861 downwards.
CTATATATATATATATATATATATATATTGTTGCCTAAGCGTCTTGAGAAACTATTCTACTTCTTCAATTACTTCAATCGGCCTTTGTCTTTTGAATGACGGTGAGAACTTGTAAAAAGAATCTATAGGAGCATCGAGCCAGAACTTGCTTGAATACCTGGTTAGGTAGATACCCACGCTGGAATGATGGATTTTTCTTGTCAAGACCTAGATTGAGTGCAAGCTATAACTCACCATTTAGTAATGTAAAAAGTAGCAGCAATAGAATCTAGAGTTTGAGGTGCTCCAATAATCATAAAGCTGAACTTAAGGGCTGCAGAGAAGTTGTGGATCCCAAAGAATCATATTAAAATTTAAAAATAGTGTAACAAATATTGTTCCTGGTCGAGGGTGGTTTGGATGGTACTAACATAAGCATGTTAGTAATCCAAGAAACATGTATCTAAAAGGCCCATTCAACTAATTATAATGGCATTAAAGTGAATGTACGTATAGCCTTATTGTATCCACTAGTGTTGAAAGTTAGAAGAGATTTAGAGAGTAACAAAGTATTCCTACTTTGGTAGTTAGATTAGGATGCTTGTCAAATTTCAAGGACTAAAGATACTCTTTAATTTATTTAAGGATATGCTTAATAAACTGCTTAATAGAATGGACAAGAGAGAAAAAAATATGGTTTAGCAAAAGTAGAATATGGATTTATCAGTGAAAGATGAGTTTAAGAGATTTTACTATGTTCATTGAGGTAAGAAAACCTCATAAAGATAGTTAATCTTGAAGACATTGAAAGTGCAGAGTTCAAGAGGAGGACTAAGAGAAACATGAGCATTTACGGTGAAGGATGTAGAAATTTCTAAATATTCAATCATGGCATGAAAATTCTCTCCCTTTCTTCAAACTAGAATTTTTTTTGTACCATATTAATATTTTCTTTGAGTTTCATTTTTGAAATCGTAGTATATTATCCATTTAATCAGGTCCACTACTCCATACTATATCAATATGTGAGATAGAGATAAAGCAGCAGCAAAGGCAATTTCAAAAGAGTTTCTGCCCATCCATTTTCGAGCTAGTGAGCTGGATTCGCCTCAGATAATATTAACCGGGCGTGAAATTGGAAACTGAGTGGTTCAGAACGGAATAAGAAGAAAAAAACATTTTTAGCCTCATAACACCAAAAAAAACACAAGAAAAAAGAAGAGAAAACATGATCGCAAGGTAGCAGAGACAAGACGGACAGACATCACCATGTCGTTGTATAATTTATAACCATTTAGCTATGGTGAAAAGAGTAGCACAGTCGCTCGTCTTTCGTCTCATCCATCACTTTCCAAGAAGAACACTGTTCACTCCTCGTAACTCAAATCTTTCTTTCAAGTTCGAGGACTTCAGGACGAGGTCACTGAGAAAGAAGTGAGCTGACAAGGCAATGCTTGATTCGTGTCTTCGTTTGGTCTTGTTCTGCAGAAAATATTTTGGTACAAAAATAGGTTGATTCCCTGAAAGTTTGATTGCTTTTAATAAATGTCCTGCATCTGTTTCATTTTTTAATAATGCCCATGAGTGAATTCACGGATCCTCAATTAATTCTCTTGAAAATACTATTGGTTAATGCTTTACAAAAGGATTTCTTTTAAAAATTTATTAATATATTTATAATAAATTATTTTTAAATTTATTTTTAGATCATCAAAATTTTTAAACGGGTACATCTACCCAAATTAATACACTCATAACAAATTTTCGTAACATGTGACAGTGCAGACTAATATACTAGTTTGGGATTGTTGTGTTTTGTGATTTTTTTATTATTAATCCACTTATTTAATGATTGGTATATATGTCACAAATATACGAGTTTGGGATTTGTGATAGTTGAACAAATTAATTTTTTTGACAAATTTGTCATAAGTGTATCGATTTAAGATTTTTTTTGTCATTTAAGGTAAATTTATTACAAGTATACCGCATTTTAGATTTTTTCATTATCAAAAAATTAGTTTTCCATAGTTCTCACAGTATATCAATTTAGGGTTTTTGTAGACATTAACTCTTATTAAAATCATATAATATTTTTAATTTTTTTAATTTTACCATAATTATTGATGGACTTCATCTCAATTGTTACAAAAAAAATTTTGTTAAGCTCATTTCATGAGCCTTTTTTAGATAACACTTGAAAAAAAGTCTTTAAATTAATTTATTTATGGCAAATTGAATACGGAAAAATCAATTAGTTGCAAAAAAAGATTATCAATGATTATTAATATAATTTCCTCTAAACATTTTATTTCATAATTGTAAATTAGGTTAGGATTCATAATGAGTAAACATCAATTAGGAGTTATGAAGCTTCTCTTCTTGTAGCATCTTCTTCACCATGGTAATTACTTGCTCCATTTTGTCAGTCCTTGGTTTCATCAGAAGTAAATGCTAAAGAGCCCCTTCGATTTTCCGGAGCAATTAAATGAAAACGTCCCCAACAATCAATTAATTCGTTTTATTTCAAGAAAATTGGAAAAAAAAACTGTCTTTATTTTTTGGACATTTTCGTTATAAAAATATTACATTATAAAGTTTTAGGAAAAAGCCGATTGGAGGATGAGACTTTGGTACGACTTGCCCCTTTCCTATGCTACTGCTACTGTTACTGAGAGAGTGACTTCTTTTTGCCTGCTTTGCTTGCTTCACCTTCCAATTGATCTTTGCATTAGGGATTCCTGTACAACTTCACACTCGGTTGTCGGAATTCAGATCTCTATGCCAAAAAATAGGAAAAGAAATAAATCTTCAATTTCTAAGACTAGCGATTAAAAGCTCCCAAATTTTGAACCTCCCCCCCTCTCCATCATTAGACTAACTACAATTTATTTATTTATTTATTTATTATTGGACATAGTAATATTAGTGGTTGATGTGCAACTCGGAGCATTGTTCCACCGTTATTTCCCTATCAATCGTAACGTATGCCAGGATTTTAAGTAATTTGATTTTGAAGATGATGTTGTCAATTTATTATCATGAAATGCGAAAAATCCCGATTAATGAGGTGTGACCGAGTATCCTATCCAGTCTATTTTGTTGTACTTTTCATTCTCGATCGTGACTTGGGTTTTAATTTTTAGGTATTGTTAACTTCCGACATTAAAATTGAGTTTTTATTTGGAATTACTCATTTCAATATTTATATTTTTGCATTATTTCCACTCCAAAATGTTGGCCTGTGTCTTCGCAGTGATCGTTGGTATAATCATGGTGAACATTAATTGTACGAAGAAAGAAGAAATGATTTCTTTTCCGGGAATAAAATAAGAAATGATGCCTTCTAGATTATATTTCACTTCCATACATTTAATGTACTTTTTTTGTATTAATCCGTCGGATCTATCTGGAAGTGACATATGGGATATTGGGAAGAAGCCTTATAAGCATGTCCATAAACACTTTTACAACGAAAGCTTTATTTCGCTTTTTATTTTCATATAAAGGTCAGAAAGGTTGGCCTGAATAGTTCAGAGGTACCCATCATCACGCATGGCATTTCCCATTCGATGATTTTATTTTATTTTATTTTATGGGAAGTTGGACAGCTAGAAGTACTAGAGTTTGTGTTGATTATCACACAGTGATTCTTCGTAGACCGGCATCACATCAATGATTCGGACAAGATAAGTTTCTTCTTCCATTTGTCTTGAAAAATATAAAGAAGCACTTTTTCTTTACTCGTGTTAAAGGTCATATACCATTCTTGTGAAATTCAATCATTCAACTGCGCCTTCGTCATTCTAAATCTTCACAAATTCAAGACTTATTCGACTCCTTCCCATTATTCACATCACTGCTGTCCGTTTTAATTTCCCTTCAAAGAAGTGGACAACATTGTCTTCGACCTTTTCCAAGACTAGCTAGTCCTCCAGACCAATAAGCTCAAAAAATTTAAGAGCTCAATTCATTCAGTTGGAGGATCAAACTAAATCACAAGATGGTCAAGAATAAATAGCATGAACTAGAAACGCAAGCCAATTGGCGTTATCCTATCGAGTTTCAAATTTGGACAATGTTTGCACTTGGATCACGAAAACTTTTGCTGAAAGTCTCTTCACAATCATTAACATATGAATTGTTGTTTCTGAAATTAATGATTTGCCAGTAGCTCTATCAGCACTCGCTCGTTCATCAGAGCAATTACCCATATTCGGATAGGTAAAGCACTGTCATTGGCAATTGGATGTCCTGTATGCTGTAAGTGAACTCTTTCCCTGCCACGGCAGATTGAACAGGCGCAGAAAGGAAGAGGATTAAATATCAAAGATTGAAAACCAAATGATAAGAAGAAAATAGAGCCTAAAAGCCCGTTATATATCTATTATTTCAATGAAGACCCTAAAACTGTTTTGTGAAATAAGAAAAGATGAATGACACATTGCGCCTCTTATCCCAACAGACACTCAAAATAGAAAATGTTAATTAAGAGATCAGAAAAATGAAAAAAAATAAAAATCATACTCTATATTTTGTTTTGCACGGAAATGAAGGCTTATGTTGTATTATTTTTTTTTCTTTTTTTCTTTTTAAACATTCCTATTCAATTTCTCTCTCTTCGTCAAAATATTACTTTTTGAAATTCTTCATAGGACAAAGGTTCATCCGATACCAGCAACGATAAAAAATGCTGCTGTTTTGGAGTAATAAAAACTAGAACCTTAGAATTAATTATTTTGTTAAAAACTTAGCTTTTATCTTGAAATCATTCGTTTTGATATTCATTTGTTATTTCCTCCATGAGCACGTCTTTCGCCCTTTTTCTCTGTTCTTTTCTTGTTAATCGTGCAGTTCCCACCACAGCTTTTATGACCTGCGATTGATTGAAGTATCACTGCTAACTCGATCAAATCGATGCACAGTTTCAACAAGGTCTGAGAGAACTTCATTGAATGATATTGCTGTCCGGTGACTGAAATTTAATGAAGCCGAATACACTAGGACCAAGCACAGAAAAGTGCTGCTAAAAAATTAGGAGAAGTTTTTTTTCTAAGTAAATCAGTCTTATTTCCACCACCTCACTTAAAAGAAAATGAATGGTGTGGATCCCTCAAAAATACTAAAATATTTTATTCTCGAGTCAAGGAATTATTGAACCGGAATTACATGAATACTCAGTTGACCAACAAAATAAGAGTTCTAAAAAAAAGTTGAAAAAAAAAAGGTTGCAGATGGTAAGGTATTTTCCCATTCAAATGACAATTTTTTTTTTTAACTCTCCATAAAATAATGGGGGATTATAAAAAATGTCAATGTTATTGAAGAAATTGGTGAGACTGTCAGCAAGAAGAAGATTCCTAGTGCCAACAATTTTGTTGCTTCCCTCGCGACGAAGCTGGAGGCTTCTACGTCAAATGATGTACGGGACAATATTGATGACAATTTGCACACTGACTTGAGCGAGGAATATTTGGAGAGAGCTAAGGTAGTTGGTGGAGTCGAGGAGAGCTGAGCTGAAAGAAAATTGGAGTGAATTTCACCTATTGAGATGCGAATAGTGGCACGGAGACGCCAATTGATTGAATATGAGATCAATCTCATAAAGGAATTCTATTCTCAATTTGCTTAGAAAAAGGTTATGGACTTTCAAACTGTCTACAAGCCCGCCTTTGTCCTAGTGAGTCGTCTCCTACTTACAGCTGATGTTTTGTCCCTGCTAAATGCTAATAAGGATGCTAGTCTCCATGCTCCTCCGTTCCTCTGTCACGTTGGAATATTGCGAGGCCGCATCCTTATTTGATGAGTACGTTCGGTAACTGGTTCACACAAGACAATACCGTGAGTCCCATTGCTGCTAATTCTTGTAAATTTGATAGAAGCTGTCGGTCCTTTTGAAGCTGTATCCCGACAAGTCACCCGCCTGCAGCCAAATTCAACATTGGGACTGACTTTTCCTGCTTAATGAAGCAATGAGATACTAACCTATGTCAATCTTAAGTTCTTTGGCAACACACACTGACAATTGACTAAAACTCGCCCCAATTGTGCTTTTTCCTTCTCGAGGATCATAATATATGCTAACATCACTAGCAGCTGAAGGAAACAAATGATCATAGGTTACAGATGTCAGTGAAGTATTGTATATGCTTTCACTTGTGACTCAAGCTGTAATGTACTATCGAAGAATAGTGAGCTAAATTTCAAGGGATTAAAACAAAAATTTCTTGAAATTAATGTAGTGGGTGAATTTTCAGATTTATGAGTGTCTTTCTCTGGCATTTACCAGCGATGTATTAATGATTCGAAGTGGATACTTGTCAATGTGAAATTTCTAACCCTGCTCCGATTGCCACGTGTTAGTGAAACTAGATCTTAACATGAACTAAAGGCCCATATATATGTGTGTGCGTGTGTCTAGATAGCTCCTTTTCTTGTTCGCACTATACTATTCCTTAGACAACTTAAGAAAGTATACCTCTTTCTTTGGAAAAATTCCCACCACCTTTGCAATTTTCTCTTTTTGCACCATCCCACCTTCAATATGCAATAATTAAGTTCTCAAATAATGACACCATTTTGTCTATTTATAATTATGATATTTGCAATCCCTATTGAATTGCAAATAGTTATGGCAGTTTCATAAAGCCATAAGCATCAACT